>CM053785.1:301238983-301838983 GCA_028749045.1 Cupressus sempervirens | reverse complement strand
CATTAGATGGTTAGAAAAAATGACATATAGATGAAAATAGATGATTAAATGACCCATAGTGGGGTCCCACTGGGCGTGCCAAAATGTAGAACAAGATTTTGTATGCAAAGAACATTAAAAAATAAAGTAAACATTCACAAACCAAAAACTAAATTCACATATATGCTTAGACAAAGGAAGCAAACAAGAAGTGCAAACTTCACAAGAGAAAACACTCCATGCTTTCTTGATTCTGTAGATGTGTCCTTTTGCTGTGGATGTATGCTCAAGATGCTCAAACGTTGCTTCAATGGAGATGGGTAATGGAAAATTGGTAGCTTTGTGAGCTCTCAATTTGGCATTATAAGGGTAAGATTGATGGCTTTGGTTCTCAAAATAGCATGGTAACTTTAGCTCAAAGATTGTTGATGAAATGGCTTAGGATGGGATTCAATTTATAGGCTAAGGGGTAGAGGGATGGAGGGCTTAGATGCAAGGATGGATGAAGGCTTAAGGAGGGCTAGGATGCACTCAAAGGAGAGCACATGGATTGTGCTTGTTTAGCACCAATGGGAAGGTGACACTTGTCACAAGGAGGATGAGTGTGAGAGGGTAGAGTAAAGGGTTGGTTAAAGGCATGATGAGTGGGGTTGAGTATGTAAGAGGGATGTAAGAGGAATGAGTGTGGAAGAGGGAAGAGTGTGGAAGATGGGTGTAAGAGTCATGAGTGGGCTTGTAAGAGTCTTTTATGTTTTGTAAGAGCACTCATGACTTAGTGGTTGGGCTTTTTGAGGGGAGACTTTGGTTTGGATTAGGAAAGTCTTAAACTTGTTTAAGGAATGTGACAACATTAGGGGGTGGATTAGGCTTGGGTTTAGGATTAGATTAGAGATGTTAGAGATGTGCAAGTGGATGACATTAATGAGGGTGGGTGAGTTAGTGGCTAAGCTTGGTTAGTATGGGTGGATGGGGTGGATTAGGCTAAATGGAGGATTAGAGATAGGTTAGGGGTTTTTGAATTTGAGGATTTCATTTATCAAATAGATTTATTTAATAAATGGGGATTTTTGGAATTAGATAGAAGAATAGGAATTAATTGATAAATAATAGATTATTTGATTTATCAATTAGGACTATAGATGATTAATTAAATTAATCAACTAGGGGATGACAAAGGATTAATTAAATAGAAATTTAATTAATAATGCCCTTTTTAGATAACTAAATAGGATTACTAAAATAGTGTAATCAAATTTAGGTGTCTACATTTTGCCCCTCTTTGACATAGTGTTGAGACAACACTATTTCAAAGAAGTTTGAATGAAGACGACACGGGGAAGATGTTTTAGCAACAAGGTTGCCCCAGTCTCGGATAAGAAGAGGAGAGACTAGACTTAGATGATGCCCCCTCAAGAAGGCAACGGGGAGAGAAATGAGGCTTGACGACTTCTTGAAAAGTACAAGAAATTGAGATGAGCTAAGACACCGGTTGGCAAAGAGAAGGGGCTGAATTAGCTCAAACTCTCACTACAAGAGAATGATAAAGGGAAATCAGAGGCACACAAGTAAAGCAAGCTTAAGACTTTCCAGGATTGGGGGGGGAGATGGAGGAGCGGAGTGCTATAAAAGGAATCCATGGTAGGGAGATGGATGATAGAATGATAAAGCTGATGCAACAGGATTTCAAAGAGTCAGATTGGTGGAAGATGGGTTTCGGAGATCTCTAGGACTAGGATTGTGGATCTCAAAAGATGAGGCTTGGTGGATTGATTTGATTGGTGGATCCCTAAGACTAGGATTGTGGATCCCTAAAGCTAAGTGTGAGGATTGATTCAAAGAGATACTGATGCATAAGCTGGGATAGGTGTTGGATATGGATGGGGGATAATGGAGATGAAGGGAATCCATTGAAGCTTTTTGAGCGGGGGGATACTTCAAAGAGAAGTACCACCATGTAGTTGAGCACTAGATTTGCTATAGGACTGTTGGTTAATTGCCAGGGTTACCAAGAACATCAAGGCCTTTTTACCAACCATCCAGAGGACTGACGAACTGACTCAAAAAAAACATGCAAGGATTGCCCCAGTATCACACATGAATCCCAGAGGAAGCAGCGTGGAAATGACACTAGGTAACCCACAAGCAGAAAAAAAAAAAAAGAGCAAAAGACCTGATCAAGACCTTACGCTCTAATTGCCCCATTCGCAGCATACCATGATATGGAAGATCGTGGCAACCTTGAGGAGGGAACAAGGAGATTGCTTGGAAAAGATATTTCAAGACCCAAAAGGGAAGATCCCAAATCAAAAGAAAGCAAAAATCCATAAGAGAACTATTTGCCAACGAGATGGGTAGGACGAGGTACTAACGGACCAAGATCAGACATGAGGAAAGCTATATCCTGCAAGGACCTATCGAAGAGCACCTAAGCTGATGGATCGAGATGAGTAATGCATCTGACAAGCTGAACTAAGAAGGATAACACTTTGGTGACATGAGATCTAGCTAAAGGATGCATTGGAATAGCTAACCAAGGTGTGCGATGTGTGCAAGATGTTGATCAAGGACAAACTGACACGAACACTGGATAGATACAATGGTACTAAGCTAAAGAGGATGTACAAGCTGACAGACCAAGATATGTTACAAATGTACAAGTGTGTTCATGTTTTGGTTTTTTGTGAGATGGAAATGTTTGTGAAGGATGGGATGTCTATAATAGTTGATAGGTCGATAGGTAGATGATTTGTGAAAAGCTTAAGGAAAATGGGATTCTGTGTGTGCATGTGATAGGATACAAACTAGGATACAAGATTATTTACAAGCTGGAATATGGTACAAGCTTTGGACAAGATTTGGATATATACAAGGTATGGTACAAGATTTACAAGGTATAATACAAGCTTTGGTACAAGATTTACAAGCTGTACAGGAGGTATTGACAAGCTCCATCAGATTTTGGATATTTGATTGGGACACCAAGGGAACAAGTAGGTGTTTTATGGGATAGTGGGTGGATGGATGAGGGATAGGATAGTGATAGATAATGGATTAGTCTTTAGTGCACAAGGTGCCTGAATTACCAGGTTTTCACCAAGGTACCTGTCCAAGGCGCTTGAATTGCCAAGTTTTCACCATTGGACGCTTATTTCTCTTTACTATTTTTTTTTGTATTTTTCAAAAGCTGGGTATACCAAGGATCTTCAAGCATAGAACTTCTTGAGATGAATGATTTTAGTGGGATCATTCAAGAGTTCTCCTTCTGGTGTAGATAATTGATAGGCTCTGGAGCCAAAGGAGGCAGTAACCACATAGGGACCAAGCCATGTAGGTTCAAACTTGCCTTTCTTTTCTTGATCTGCTTGGACTTTCATATTTTCTTTGAGGACCATGTCACCTGGCTGAAAGTGTCATGGGAGCACCTTCTTGTTGAAATTCCTTTTGAGATGAGTTTGATAGACTGTGAGATAGTCATAGGCTTGTTGTCTCTTCTTGTCTAAGAGATCTAGCTGGGTGAGTCGAGCTACTCTGTATTCTTCATCTGAGATTTGCCCTCGCAAAGATATGTGTAGTGAGGGAAGTTCAACTTCTATAGGTAATACTGCTTCGGCACCATAGACTAGGGAGTATGGAGTTGTGCCTATGGATGTACGAAAGGAAGTTCGATAGGCCCATAGAGCCGAATTTATTTGGAGGTGCCAATCACGGCCGGAATCATTGACAACTTTCTTTAAGATTTTGAGGAGGGTTTTATTAGTTGCCTCTGCCTGGCCGTTACCTTGTGGGAAATATGGGCTAGAAAAGCGGTGATGGATGTGGAGGGAAGTGCATAATTCTTCCATGTTGAGATTTTCAAAATTACCTTCGTGGTCAGTGAAGATGGTGGATGGGATGCCGAAGCGGCAAACAATGTGGTACAAGATGAACTTGGAGACTTGAACTCCTGTAGCTGAGACTAGGGGGACTGCTTCCACCCACTTAGTGAAATAGTCTGTAGCTGTTATTATCCATTTATGTCCATCAGATGAGAGAGGTGTGATAGTTCCAACTAGATCAAGGCCCCAACAAGCAAAAGGCCAAGGTGGTGCAATAGGCTATAGATCCTGTGCTGGAGCATGCACAAGATTTGCATGCTGTTGACATGGGAGACACTTTTTGACAAAGTCACAAGAGTCTTCTTCAATGGTAGGCCAATATTAGCCTGCTCTAAGGATTTTTCGTGCTAGGACAATACCACTCGTGTTGGCACCACAAAGTTCAGAATGTACTTTTAATGCCATCGCGGCCTCATTTTCATCTAAACATCGAGAGAGGGTATCATGATAACCCTGATGATATAGGGTATTGGCTATGATAACATAGCGGGATGATTTTTGAATAAGGTTTTGGCGTTGGGTGTGTGTGAGGTGAGGGGATATGATACCATCGTTAAGAGAAGCGTGAATTTCATGGTACCAAGGAGATTGGGGACCAACCAAGATACAAACATGATTTGAATCCTCATTCGCATAAGTGGGTGTGAGGAGCTGCTCAACTAAAAATTCATACTGCGTAGCTTCTTGGGGAATTTCCAAGAGCGAGCCGATAGTGGCCATGGCATCTGCTACCTTATTCTGCATTCGAGGCACTTGTGTAAACTGAAGCTTTGTAAAATGCTGGGTCAGCTGATCAACTAGCTCTTTGTAGGGTAATAGCTTTTCATCTTTGGTTTGATATTCATTTAAGACTTGTTTGATGATGAGCTGGGAATCGCCAAAGATTTCTAACTCAGTGATATTCCATTCTGCAGCTATCTTTAATCCTGCTACAAGAGCTTCATATTCTGCTATATTGTTGGTGCTAGGGAATTGTAGCTTGAAGGCTTTTGGAATGTAATCTCCTTGAGGTGTAACTAATAATATTCCTGCCCCTGATCCATGAGAGGTGTATGAGCCATCAAAATAAAGCTTCCATGGGGGCTGTTCTTCAATTAGGCAGATATGCTCATCTAGAAATTTTGTGAGCAAAGGATATGCATCTACTAGAGGTGCATCAGCTAGGTGATCTGCTATAGCTTGCCCTTTGATTGCCTTTCTGTCCACATACTGGATGTCAAACACACTTAGTAGCATAACACACTTTGCTAGCCGACCTGTGAGTGCTGTTCTAGAGAGTATATACTTGAGAGGATCAATCTTAGAGACTAGTTGGATGGTATGACTTAGCATGTAGTGGTGAAGCTTTTGAGTTGAGAAAACAACTGCCAAACAAGCTTTTTCCATAGGAGTGTAATTGAGTTCATAACCAACTAGGGTTCTACTGATATAGTAGATTGCTCTCTCTCTGCTATAATCATCATGTTGTGCTAGAAGTGCCCCTAGAGCAGTAGGTGTTGCTGATATATACAAGATCAAGGGACGACCAGGAACTGGTGGAACCAAGATAGGAGGATTGGTGAGATATTGCTTGAGCTGATCGAAGCTGCGCTGACATAAAAGATCCCACTTGAAGTTCTCATTCTTCTTTAGCAAGTATGAAAATGGTGTACACTTATCTGCAAGTTGGGAGATGAAGCGCCAAACAGATTGAAGTTTCCCCTGAAGAGAGTGAAGCTGTCGCAATGTTTGGGGAGGAGGCATGTCTAAGATAGCCTTGACCTTTTTGGGGTCGATCTCTATACCTCATTTAGAAACTATGAAGCCTAGAAGCTTGCCAGATGTGACCCCAAAGACACACTTCTTGGGATTTAGCATGAGATGATATTGGGCCAACCTATCAAAGAATTTTTCCAGGTCAGCAAGATGATCCATGAAGGTGTGAGATTTGACTAGGATATCGTCCACATAATCTTCCAAAATGCTATGGATAAGATCATGGAAAATGGCTATCATAGCTCTTTGATAGGTAGCCCCAGCATTCTTTAGGCCAAAAGGCATCATGGTGTAGCAAAAGGTTCCCCAAGGGGTAGTGAATGCTGTCTTATGCTGGTCCTCTTCTACAATCTTGATCTGATTATACCCGAAAAATCCATCCATAAGGGACAAAATTTCATGTCCAGCTATAAGATCTACAATCATATCTATTTTGGGCAAGGGAAAATCATCCTTTGGACAAGCTTTGTTAAGATCTCTAAAATCAGTACAGATTCTGATGTCACTGGAAGGCTTAGTGATAGGGACCATGTTGGAGATCCATTATGAGTAGTTGATAGGTCGGATAACCTTAGCAGCTAACATTCTTTCTACTTCAACTTTGACTAGTAAGGCCACCTTGGGGTGCATTTTTCTAAGCTTTTGTCTTACGGGCTTGATCTTTGGATCGACTGCAAGATGATGAACTACAAGCTTTGGATCAAGTCCTGGCATGTCCTAATATGACCATGCAAATCGACCAATGTTCTCTCGTAAAACCTCAAAGAGGAGGTCAGCTTGGTCTTGTGATAGGGATGCAGCAATGTGAACAATTCTAGGGATCTCTGAAGAACCAATGTTGACTTCTCTAGTATCCTCTATTAGAATAGAAGACACCTCTGGTCGATTATCTTGAGGAGGCAATACTAAATCCTCATGTTCTGCTTGTGGCTCTAGATTTTCTTGCTGAGGGGTTCTCTTCGCTGCCTTAGCTAGTCCCAGATTTACCTTAGTTCCAGTTTTGGGTGTATCGAAACTAGGTTGGGGATTTTCTCCAAAATACCCCTTGGGATCTAGCTTGTAGATGTAGGTAGAATCTGGCTTTGTCTTCTTATGAGGAGTTTCGGCTCCCATGAATCTTAGAAGCGCTTCCTTTGATGTGAACTCATCAATATGTATGACACTTGGTTGGTCCCAATCTATGAGTTATGGATGAGCAAGTGGTAGGTCAATTAGATGGATGGATAGTTCTCGGAGAACAGAGTCTCCTAGGAAGATTTGGTCTGGGATATCGTCGTAGGCTCTCTTTTCAACTTCCTCAGGAATGTCTTTGATTTTGACAAGGTCGCGGTGGATGTTTGAAAAAGCGTGACCATTCTCGTTGGTGACCCCAGTTGTGGGTATGCCAAAGCCAAGTCCTGACTTCGTTTCCCAATTATGTGCTTCGATGGGACATTGCATGCCCCTTTCTTCTGGTCCTAGTCCACCTCCTTGATAGTTCCATTTTTTAGTGATGAGCTTATGTTGTTGGGGATACTTTTGGCTAAAGTGATCAAGGCGTGCTTGATTTTTTGGAGGTGCATCCTTATGTAACCAATTGTTGATATCTGGAGTGAGCTCTTCATGAAGAGAGGTTTTTGAGGACACAAAGGTGGTTGGGCCAAACTATTTGTATTGAGGAGGTGGAATCTCCCTAGCTTTGTGATATGTCGGTCGTCCATGGGTATGTGGATCAAGTGGGATTGCTTCGACAGCAAATGCATCTGATAGACTATATTCTCCACAACCTTTGTTGTTGATCTTTACGGTAGATAGGGTGGAGGCGAGGATGGTTTCTGCATCATTACAAGTGTGGGATGAGCTGGCGATGGATGTGCTAATGTCTATTCTGGGGAAATGGTTTGTATATGAAGATTCAACTGCATTGCAGTAAGCAAAGGGTTCTGGATCGGCATGGATGGTTACCTCAGTTCCCTGATGCGAAAATTTGATGCACTGATGGTAGGTGGATGGAACGGCCTTCATAGCATGAATCCATGGGTGACCAAGGAGGATGTTAAATGGTAGGTTTAGATCAACAACATGGCAAACTATCTCTTGGATGACTGGCCCAACCTTGATTGGTAGCAAAATAGTCCCTTCTATGGTTCTTTCCAAGTTGCCATAAGCTTTGATGGTGATAACTTCACTGATCATATCTGCCTCAGTATACCCAGCTTTTTTTATGAATTTTAGGGTGCAAATGTTCAAGGCTGATCCATTATCTATCATTACTCTTTTCACAGTGAAATTGGATACCATGATGGCTATGCGAAGCGGAAGGGTGTGATCTGGCTCAACTGCGGGTATGTCGGTGGGTTTGAAAGATAGGGCACATGAGGATGAAAGGTGTCCAACAAGATTACGAAAATCAGTAGTATTGATATCAGAAGGGACATGGGATTCTATGAGAGCATTGTCAAGGATGTCTTTATACACAGGACTAGTGCGGAGAAGGTCTAAAATGGAGATTTGGGCTGGCATGTTCCCAAGGTGTTCCAAGATATTGTACCGGCTTTTTGATGGAGCTGATGGTGCTGATGAAACTGGTGGGCCTGTGATGTTAAATCGTGCTCTTCGAGTGGTGACCGCACACTCATTGTCTGGTCCTCGGATATTGATAACATTGACAGAAGGCTCTTTCTCAGATATACAACCTATAAGGCTACCATAGTCTATATAGGATGAAGTGTGGTCATTGTTCTTCCCATGCTGTTGGTTTGGCTGGCGGTTGTTGGTGTTGTTTTGGATAGGTGCTTTTCTAGGATTTTGGTTGTTGTGTGGAGGAAAAGAATTTTGATAAATCTGTAAGCCTGCATTGGGAGAGGTTTGGGCACCAACAGTGATTTCCTTCCGATCAATGAGGTCCTGCACATAGTCTTTCAGTTTCATGCATCTTAGGGTGGTGTGACCATTTACCCTATGGAACTTGCAATACTCATTTTCCTTGTACCATGCAGCTTTGGATTGGCTTGGATCAATTTGCTGGGTAGGAGGAAATTTGATGAGGTTTTCCTTAGCCAATTTCTCAAAAATAACATCTAATGGCTTACCAAGGGGTGTATAGTTTCTAGGTGCAGGTTGGAATCTGGGCTTTTTCCCTACAGCTACATTGATGGCATTAGCTTGATTGTTAGACCCTTGAAAGTTGGGTCTTGTATTGTGGTTTTGATAGCTTTGGTTATTTCGTTGTTGGTAATTGATAGCTTGTTGGTTGTTTGTTTGATATGGTGGGTTAGATTGGTTTTGAGAAGGACCAACAATATTCACATGTCTGGTGTCAGTAACCCCATTTGTTGCAACATGCTTGTTTTTGTTCCAATACCTAGACCTTTCATTGGAATGTGATTGATCTTGGTTGGCCTCTTTGTAAAACTTGACCACACCATCTTTGATGAGTCCTTGCTCAAGGATCATTCCTTTCTCTTTGATATCCTTATAGGTCTACAAACAGTTCATGGTCATGTGGTGAGCCAAGCTGGGATGTGGATTATCAATAAACATTTTCACCACATGGTGTTCTGGCAAGGTGCAGGATATGCGGGTGGTAAGGGTTTTCCATCCTTGCAGGTATTCGACAAGGCTTTCTCCACCTTTTTGCTTGGTGTGGACAAGATCAACTATTGATAGCTTTGTTTCAACAAGATGGGCATATTGGGCTACAAATGCCTCAGATAATTCAGCAAAGTTTTTAATTGTGCCATAGGGGATTCTATAAAAAAATTCAAGAGCTGGTCCAGCCAAGCTTTTGGGAAAAAGGCGCAAGAGGAAGACATCATTGTATGCCACGTCTTGGAAATGCATGTAAAATTCTTTGATATGTGTGACAGGGTCTCCTTTTCCTCTGAATTTGTCAAATTTGGGTACCTCAAAGTGTTCGGGAAATGGTGTCATGGTAATGGCTCTGTCAAATGGGTAAGGACACACATTCTCAAACTTGAATGTCTTTGGATCATTCCCTTCTTGGATGGCTTTCAGAGCTGTCTTCATTTGCTCCCATTCTGAATTGATAGGTGATGGCTGGGGTGCGCCCAATGTAGGAGTGCCTTGAGGTAGGTATGTGCTAGATGGGGCCACTGAATATGGATGGTTGTGAGGGATTTGTTGATAGGGATTGTACATTGTTTGGGTAGCTGCATGGTGGATGATGGATTGTTGAGGGGGAGGTGGCGCATATTGCTGCATGTGCTACGAGGCTTGCTGTTGATATGGGATTTGAGGTTGGGATTGAGGAACATAAGCTGGCTGTGGGATAAATGGATTGCTTTGTGGGGGTAAGGTATAAGATGGTTGTGAGGCTTGGGGAAAGGATCGGGGGGCTTGTGGGGTTTGACCAATATATGTGGGTTGTGCCCACATTTGGGATGGTGTTTGCAAATAATTGGTGGTTGGCTGGGGTGGTGGATTACCTCCTAGAAGTGGCATTGAAAAGTAGTTGGTAATAGGAGGTAATGGATTAGTTGGTGGTGGAGGTGGTGGGAATTGAAAGCTTGGGAATGGAATTGATGGGGTTTGATAGCTTGGTGGCTGGATTTGAAAGCTTGGTAGAGTGGTGGCGAGAGCTAGGGTCACTTGGGAGCTTGGTAGAAGACTGGTAGTAGCTTGTGGGATTTGATAGCTTTGTGGAGTGAAGGTAGTAGCTTGTGGATTTGTGGTTGGTGGTATTGAGCTCCCAAGACCTAATGGAAATGATGGGATTGTGCTTTGGGCTATGGTGAACAAGCTGGGGATGATGAAAGGTAGATTACTTGGCCCCATAGGTGGCATCCCTATTGTATGTTGCTGAGGTTGGCCAAAGATGCTAGCACTGATTTGGGAAATGGGTGGATTTGGAAGGCTGGGTTGGGGAGCAACAACAACAATAGTGAAGGGGGTGAATGGTGAGGTGTTTTGGGTAAAGGGGGTTTGGAGTGGAGAGGTATGAACCAAGGATGGAGTGGTGGTGGCTGGGTTGGCTTACGGCATGGAGATTTCAACTTGGGTGGATGATGGTATGTTTGGGTCTGTTGGGTCATATGGATTGGCTGGAGGCTCTTCTTTTGGCATATATTGAGGATAATTTGGATCATAAGAGCCTATGGGTGGTGGTAGCTGCCCAAACAATGGGTGAGATGGATCTGATAATGGAGGGGGTCTTCCAAAGTCAAAGGTTCCTACATTGTCCCTTCGAAAATTAGCCATGATTGTCTCTTTGTTTTTGTCTATAATGGCATTTACCAATACTGCATTTCCTGGTTGGTTCATGAAAGCTTCAATGTCAGTAGGTGATGGCATAGCTTGCTCTAGGCTGAATGATGGCTGAGTGCTCAAGGGGGGTGAGGCTGTTCGATCCAAATGATAGGGCTCCATTGTTTCTTTCTTCTTGGCTAAGCGAGTGATGGGTGGCATGAAAAATGCTCGTAGGAATGAGATGCAATAATGCGAAGGCTTTTCTATGCAAATGATTTCCTAGGTTGAGGCAAATCTATATGACAAAACCTAAGGAGGATTGGGTTGGGGATTCTAACTTAAAAGATATGTTGTCAAAGCACAAAAGGTCTGCTTTCCTATGTGCAAGCTTGGTGGTGATTGTGTCAACTTAAGGATAGACTAATGATCCTTTAGGAAGAACACGAGATTGACCACTTGCAAATCCCAACCTTTAGCTCAAGGTGATGAGGGATAACAAGTGACAAAGCTAGATTACCCTAGACAAAGCTCTGTCAAAAGGGATAACCTTGGTGAGATTGGTGGATTTGGAAGATTTTAGGAATGGAAAACTTTTAGCAAGGTGACAACAATTTTGAAAGCTTAGATGTGCAAATTTTTGATTGCTGGCTAGATGGTTTGATTCTAAATGAGATGGATGAGCTAATAATTCTTAAGGGGATAACATAAGATGGTTGGCTTTTCTACAAAGATGACTCTAAAGTGAAGTTTATCCAAGAAGATGTGGAGAAACAAGGGTGTCTAATCATAGAAATCATGCCTAGTTGGTAAGGCATAAGTAGGATTAACTCCTGGATGTTGGCTAAATTTGATGGTGCGCTCTAACCAAGCCTCTTGAAGTGCTTCGTCGGTAGCTTTGTCCTCTGCTTTGTGGAGTTTGGCAATTCGTGGGCTTGGTGTTATTTCTTTTCTCTTGGCTGAAAGTTCTTGGTATGCTAGAGATGGCTTGAGTTTGACCTTGTGAAACTTCTGTTTGGGTTTGGGTTGTTCTGACATAAATTTCTGAATTTGCTTGGCTTTGGGAAAAATCTCAGTTGTTTTGCTTCAACTTGTTCAATCTTCTAAAATAGGCAGTGACTACGCTAAGTGTGCCCTAAGCTAGGATTGACCAAGTTTGGCAAACATTCATTCAACAAGTAAAATAAAAACAAGCAATAGATAGGAACACCCAGATAGAAGTTTGTGGTTCTCAGAATGTGATACTTGCACCGAGGAGTGTGTATGTTCTACAAATGTTTTGATCAGTCACTCCAAACACATTAACATCCTAGATGGTTTTCTGCAAGGCTGACAGTTGGTTTAGCTAGGGAGTCCTCGATATACGCAAGGTACATGAGGCCCAAATCCGTAGATGAGACCAAAAGGATGTCACACAGCCGAGAGGAGTGGTAACCCACTTCTCCTCTTTCACTTCTCAAGGGTATACAGTTCTTTGAGGCTTAGCCCAAATGACAAAATCTTGATCCCAAGAGAGGTGTCTTTCGATTCACCTCCCGATTCTTATACTCTGCCAGAACGCTGGAGTTGAGGTCGTCCAAGGGGTGATGAAATCCCCAAGCAGGCCTCCTAAAAAGAAACAAGGTTTTGGATCCTAATCTTATGCACCCAAGATTGCCTCGAAAGACGACAAGGGGAGAGAAGACTTGGATGACCTTGGGCTAAAAAGAACGCTTGTTCTTTTACCAACTGACTCTTATGTGTGCTAATCTAAACTTTGCAAGCACTCATGTTTAAGAGACAATGTTCAATTCCAACTTGAAGCGCCAACAAAAGTAAATCGATCGAAGAATGCAAACAATAAGAAGAGTTAGGGTCAACAAAAGAAAACTCGCGCGTCCGGAGGCCCTCCACGTCAAGTATCGATTAATTTTCTTTAAGGCATTCAAGATTGAGTGTGAGTTTGTTTTAAGCCCAAAACAAAAGTGTGTGAGATTCGATTTCAAGCGCGCACCCGGAGGCTCTCCACGTCAGTTGTTGTTCAATTTTAGTGCCCAAACTTGAAGTGTGATCGATTTAATCTAGAGTTTTGGCCATTTATAAATTTTGATAAAGTTAAAGCAAATGTTCAAAGACCAAGTGAGTGAGTTAGATTGTGGAACATTTAACACCTTTTTCAAGTAGACCCATCCCCATAAATGGCACTGAGATTGCAACCAATGGTTAATATTTGATGGGTGATTAGAAAAGAGGTGAGTCCAAGGAACTACTCAAATTGATTTTTTAAAATTTGTATTTTAACTTAACAAAGTTTCTTAAATGTCCAAAAATCAAACTTTTCCTAGATTGCATGTGGAAAAGAGATTTGTTTTGTTAAATTTTAGAAGCTCCAAATGAAGTGTTTGATATTGCAATGGTTAATTGATCCTTGGCATTCAAGATTGGATGTGTTGTTTTAAGCATGCATTCCAAGGAAAGTTGATATTAATCCATGACATTCAAGAGTGTGTTTTGAGCAACATTCATTCAATGGAAAATGTGTTTAACCATTCAAGTTCATTTTTTTAGCAACATGCATTCAAAGACAAATGGTGTACATGAAAACCTACAAGAAACATGGTTAGTGGTTCCATATGTGCTCTAGCCTGCAATGAGACAAAAAAAAAAAAGAAAAAAAAGCAATTTAGTTAGTTAGCCAAAATCTTCAAAAATTAGAGCTTAACTATGGGAAAAAAAAATTTAACTTTTTTTGCTATTTTTTCTACGCGTAAAAATGCTTAAAATGGTCTAAATCCTACGGAACCACTAAAAGTCAAATTTTGATTTATACTCTTTTTTTTTTTTAAAGCTACAAAGTGCAGAAATAAAGATTTTAAAACAGAAATGCAACATAAGCAGGCAGAGACGATAGTCTATCAAGCAGAGACGCCAAAATACGAAGATGCTAAAATACAGAGATGCTAGTATTTGGAGACAACAAAACAGATTTGCGGCGCAGAAAACAGGTGACAAGAAGAGATGTCGATTTGCGTAGATGCAGATTTTCGCAGATGATGATTTGGATTGGCGGTGCCAGAGACGTCGATTTGCACAGACGCGGATTTTCACAGACGATGATTTGGATTGGCGACGGCAGAGACGACAGAACCGGTTGCAGATGCCAAAACTGTAGAGACGACACTGCACAAAAAAAGTTGAAAAATGCAAATTTTTTTTCAGATGGTATTTCTTCTTCCTAAGTGCATTCTTTAACCTGCAAAAACAAGCAAAACACCCTCACAACACACTCAAAAAACAACAAACATTAGATGGTTAGAAAAAATGACATATAGATGAATATAGATGATTAAATGACCCATAGTGGGGTCCCACTGGGCGTGCCAAAATGTAGAACAAGATTTCGTATGCAAAGAACATTAACAAATAAAGTAAACATTCACAAACCAAAAACTAAATTCACATATATGCTTAGACAAAGGAAGCAAACAAGAAGTGCAAACTTCACAAGAGAAAACACTCCATGCTTTCTTGATTCTGTAGATGTGTCCTTTTGCTGTGGATGTATGCTCAAGATGCTCAAAAGCTGCTTCAATGGAGATGGGTAATGGCAAATTGGTAGCTTTGTGAGCTCTCAATTTGGCATTATAAGGTGCTTTGGTTCTCAAAATAGCATGGTAACTTTAGCTCAAAGATTGTTGATGAAATGGCTTGGGATGAGATTCAATTTATAGGCTAAGGGGTAGAGGGATGGAGGGCTTAGATGCAAGGATGGATGAAGGCTTAAGGAGGGCTAGGATGCACTCAAAGGAGAGCACATGGATTGTGCTTGTTTAGCACCAATGAGAAGGTGACACTTGTCACAAGGAGGATGAGTGTGAGAGGGTAGAGTAAAGGGTTGGTTAAAGGCATGATGAGTGGGGTTGAGTATGTAAGAGGGATGTAAGAGGAATGAGTGTGGAAGAGGGAAGAGTGTGGAAGATGGGTGTAAGAGTCATGAGTGGGCTTGTAAGAGTCTTTTATGTTTTGTAAGAGCACTCATGACTTAGTGGTTGGGCTTTTTGAGGGGAGACTTTGGTTTGGATTAGGAAAGTCTTAAACTTGTTTAAGGAATGTGACAACATTAGGGGGTGGATTAGGCTTGGGTTTAGGATTAGATTAGAGATGTTAGAGATGTGCAAGTGGATGACATTAATGAGGGTGGGTGAGTTAGTGGCTAAGCTTGGTTAGTATGGGTGGATGGGGTGGATTAGGCTAAATGGAGGATTAGAGATAGGTTAGGGGTTTTTGAATTTGAGGATTTCATTTATCAAATAGATTTATTTAATAAATGGGGATTTTTGGAATTAGATAGAAGAATAGGATTTAATTGATAAATAATAGATTATTTGATTTATCAATTAGGACTATAGATGATTAATTAAATTAATCAACTAGGGGATGACAAAGGATTAATTAAATAGAAATTTAATTAATAATGCCCTTTTTAGATAACTAAATAGGATTACTAAAATAGTGTAATCAAATTTAGGTGTCTACATCTTGAACTTTTAGAAACTTCTATTTAAATTCTTTCATTTGATCAATCACATAAAAAACTCAATTCAGGCATTAAATACATTAGTTCATCTATCCTTTTCGCCCTCACATTTTGATAAGTCTAAAAACTCAACTATGTCAGCGTCAAACCCAGTTCTTTTACAAACTATTTATTTTGCTGACATGTGGTGAACACTATGTAGCTTGGTTTTCTATTATTCTATATCACTCAACTTCTACTAGCTTGCTTGATCCTTACTATGCTTGGTCACTACTACATTTCCTTCTTCTTCTTATTCAAAGATAACTATCACTC
Source organism: Cupressus sempervirens (assembly GCA_028749045.1). Classification (NCBI taxonomy): domain Eukaryota; kingdom Viridiplantae; phylum Streptophyta; class Pinopsida; order Cupressales; family Cupressaceae; genus Cupressus; species Cupressus sempervirens. The sequence goes on along the minus strand of CM053785.1, from coordinate 301,823,359 downwards.
AGCTAATACTATTTATCTTGGCTAGCTCTTAAGTTCATTATTCTTGTTGTTTAGCTCCTTCATTGAATGACCATTATTTACTAGGATTTTCTCGTGTTTAACTCAGAACTTCCATACTTCATGTGATGATTAAATAATATATATCATCTTGTCAAAGATTAATTGATCAAGTGCCCATTGTAATTTCACCATAATTTCTCCTCTTCACTCAACAAGTTCACTAGTTCATCTAGTCATCTGTCTTTTCAAATCTTTCTCATCAATTAACTAATATGGCACTCTACACTGTCAATAAACATCTCTCTAGTAGGTTTGACATCAATGAAAACATAACACTTAATGCAATTGAAGATTCTAACACTTGACAACATCATGATAAAGGATAAAAATAATATGTTGGAAAATCAAAGGAAATACTTGACATGATGATGTATAAACTATATAGATTAACTAAAGTATTAATGGTTAATTTAATAGCCTATGATGTGTATATTATAAATTGATGCAATATTAGACAATAGAACCCTCATCATTATTATTTTTAAGATATATCTAGTAATCATCTAGCATCAATGTTATCATTGGATTGAATTATATAGTTGCACTCTAATATACCCTTCAATTCCATACGTTAATCTCAGCTTGCATAACACATTATCAATAAAAAATAAGGATTTAGAATATTGTACAGGAATATATATTATCCTAGAAATTATCTAGGACCTAATAGAGTGTATATTTCGTTTACCTTTGAAGGTTACACTCAATAGCCTAAATGATACACTAGGATAAAGTTTTGAAGAGAGGGACAAGAGAATTATAAACAACCTTAATAATTCATGGTCCATCCTAGAATATTATTCTCCAAGATCATGAAGAATATTTTATGAAATGATTTTAATAAAGTAATGTTGTGGATTACCACTAGATCCTAAGTCATTTAATGAGAGATTATGACTCAAATTTTCATCATTATTGTTTGATTGAATATATGTACGTGATTCAAAAAGGGAAAGAGTTATTCTACTTGATACATATTATAAGTGTTAAAAAAATTTAAACTTTATGCATATCAAGTCGCCAAAAAAAAAGCAATAAGAGTTATTTAAACTGTTGGAAACAATAGGTGTGGAAGAATGAAATAGTGATGTAAAAGACAATTGACTATAAGGGTTCAACAAGCACAAGATTACATTGCGATGACAAGGAGGAAAAGTCTTTAGACATAATTTTAAAAATATATCTCCTTCTAGAAAAGGGTAATACATTGTTGGTACAACTCTCACCTACATGAGGTAAATGAAAGGCATAGTAGTTTTTCAAGGATGACTCATTTCCTATTATCTTAAAAATAAGCATTTCACAAATTTTTTTTTCTCCCTTATGAAAACTATAATGGACCAAAAAATAAATAGTTTCATGGGAAAAATTTGAAACAATATCCATAAACGAGAAAAGAGGTTGTAAAATAGTTTGGATTCTTCAACATTCCATTAGTAGTTATGGAACCTTTATGTACACATGAGAGTTTTTTGCAAAATTTTGGATGACAATAAATGGTTAATTACAATCCATTTCGAGATAAACAAAAAGAATATTAAGATCTTCAAAATTAAGAGCTCTATAAGAGCACATAGCTTGTGCCACATGCTATACAAGAGTGAAGGTTAAATATTATGTGCATTGAAATGGTACACACAATATAGATGACAAACTTGTCAATGTGGAGCAACACAATATTTTACAAGAAATGGTTAAAGAGATACAATGCTTAGTGGTTAATGTTTTAAAATCTTGAAAATGATTTTGTTTACAACCAATTTGAAAATGCCATAGAGTTGTAATTGCATACTTCATAGACCATTTTTGAGATATTATTTTTGCATTACTCGTATGTTATGGCTATTATCTATGGGAAATATTGGTTGAGAAGATTAGGTGTTAGGATGCAATTATTGATGCTTTCGTGTCTTTGTAGGGTACATAATAGTTTGTGGTGCCATGTATGACTTGTAGGTCCTACATAGTAGGTACGATCAACATAGTCAAGATTAGTGGAAGTGTCAAAAGGAAAGGCTTGGTGGCATGCACTGCAACACATTTCATAGGGTTCTAAATGTGTATTTTTAACCTTCAATATGCCTAAGACCTATGAAATCAAGTGGCATAGTATGGATTGTGTTGAACCAAGGGAATGGTTGTTGCATTTTTCATTATAGGGATGCATGTGGTTCTTTCCTGCATGTTGGTTCTTGTAACTTGTGTCAAGTATTTCTTGGTAAATTCATCATTGAGCTACTAAAAAAAGGAAGAATGTGATGGCCAAACAACTAGATTTCCTTTCGAACCATTGTGAACAAAGTTTTTGAATTTTAGTAGGGCATGTTTGATGTTGAGATCAGCCATATTAGAGTAGCCACAAAAATTTGCATAGCTACTTGCCACATAAACAAGGATAACTTTAGTGGCTAATGTTCACCAATTGGCTAATCTCACTCATTGAGGACCTCAGATTTGGCTTATTTTTTTACACTTTTGGGGTGTCCATGTCACATGCAATTTATTGAAATTGGGTCCCATGCTTAAATTAATCACCAATAACAATATTGAACTATTTATATTTTAGTGATGACTTCACCAATGGAATCTAATTTTTATACATAGTAAATTAAATATTTTCACCTATAATTTTCAAGGCTTATTTTAATTAATGGTCATATTCACTAATATTTAGTTAAAAATTTAAGCTACATTACATATTAAGCATGTAGATTTGACATGTGTCTCTATTCTATAGACAATTCATGAAACTTTTTATCCTTTCTCACTTTTTTGCAAAATAAATTTGATGGGAGACATGTTTCTTTACTTTGTGAAATTTCTTTAAAACTTGGTATCCTTTTGCACTTCCAGCAAATCACCATTCAATAATTTGGAAGGAAACAATAATGAAAAAAGTGGGCTAAATTTAACTTTATAGTTTGATAATTAATTAGGATCCATACAATAATTTAATAATAATAAAATCATTATTTCTAGGCATGTGTACTTTTTTGACAATTTTCATCACTAATGAAAGATTTGCCATTATTTTATAGATTTTTCATATGATTGAAAAATAATTGCCAATAAAATTTTAAAAAATTCTACTTAAAAATAAAAATTCACCGTGATAGAAATTATTATTTTTCCCTTGATATAATGTTCAATTCACCAATATTTTATACTTTTACCTAAAGGGAGGTTTCTTAAAGTTATACCTACACTTAAACATACAAAAGTAATAGTTAGTTAACAACACCAAAGTTGGTAGTATTCAGTACACATAATAGTGTTGGAAATATATGATAGGCTAAGTTACTAAGAGGGGAGGGGTGAATCAAAAACTATTAAAACTTTCTCTCTATTTACCAATTAATCCTTTATGAATATTCCGATCTAATTGTATGCATGAAAAAACTAATAGCATTAAAACATTCATAACACTTTTACACACAATATGGTAACCCAAAACCTTCCAAATAGAAAGTAAAACTGGGGTGGGGATGATACCCACAAGCTTTAGTACTATGGTATAAAGTTGGCTTATTAAGGCTTACAACAATCACTTCTGATGATTTTCCCTATTAGGAGCAATAAGGACTACTAGGTCCACTTTGCAAATGGATTTACAAACATACAATGACGTGTGCACTTGTTAAAGAGATTTACAAAAGATTGTAAGGTCTACCTTGTGAAAGGATTTAACTATTACATCTATTAGGATGACCCAATGGATGATCTATAATATGAAACTTGATTTGCTGAATGAGATTCCTTTGACTATAATGATCACCTTGTTGTGATGGATAAATCTTTGCTATTCCTTATACTACTATAGCCTTTTACTTTGCACTTTTTCAGTTTTATACTTCGATGATAGTCCACATGTTGTAAATCTATTAGATGTAGTTCAATACATTACATATAAAATAATCCAATTTATAATACAACAGTGTCGACTACAATACAAGTTTCACCAAAATACACAAAGTTAGCCCAACTATAGATACTCAAGTTCTAAAGACAAACTCAGTGAGGTTCTAATGCTTGGAAACCATTGTCAATGCTTCACATCATTATGCACTTGATAGACATAGAAGCTTGGATCATACTAATCACTTTCAAGTAGTTTGAAGTCAGTCTGCACTAGTGACTCGGTGAATACTATGAAACTTGGCATATAAACTAAATTACTTGATTCATATTGTGTAGCTCGACCAACACTATCACTATGAGCTTGGTATAAAATGAATCACTTGGTTGATATTTTAGAGCTTGGTCAACACTAGATCACATCACTAAATCTACAAACTTAGTAACCACTATAGAACTTAGTTTGCACTATTAAGCTTAGTAAGCATTGTGAAGCTTGATTTACACTAATAATCATCAACTTGGTACACACTACTTGATGCAAACTAAATAATGTTCCTAGTACTCAGTAGTAATTGTAGAACTCAGTAGAGCCAAAATTACTTGGTTAACACTGTTAACTATACAATAAGCTTGATAGCTATTAACTCTCTAATTAAGTATGTGTGTCACTAATAAAAAAATTTGAATGAGATGTCAAAAATCTCCCCCTTTGAGATTAGTGGCAAAAACACTTATCAATCAAAACTAAATCCTCAAAAAGTTTCAAAAAATCCTTAGTCTTCATCTTGTGTCTTCAACTTAGTAACATACTCTATTTTTGAAAATTTTCAAAATCACTTTTGTAAGAGATGCTTATTTGAATATCTGTATATGTATATAATAAGATGGTGCTCCCCCATACATATATATTCAATATACTTTACATTATATAAATCTTCTCATCTTATCCCCATTATTGCATCTTATATTACATCTTCTCCCCTTTTACGATATGCTTTACATGTTTTATATATATATATATATATATATATATATATATATATATATATATATATATATATATTCTCCCCCTTTTTGACATAAATGCCAAAGGTTTATTTTACATGGTTATTCCAAAATGTGATGAGAAATTAGAATGTACCTTCATAATTAGTGACATTGTCTTGTCCTAGTTTTCTTGCAACACCTTTCTTGTGTGCAATGCAATCTGAACTTTTGCTGATAATTCTATCATATGACTAGCAATGGAGAAGTTGTTATCATGGATAAGAGTTTTAGCATGTGCAATATATTTCTACAATGCATCAATTTTAGGGAGAATCATACCTTGTATATCTATAAGTGTAGTTCTTATTCTGGCTTCTTCCTTTAGCAATTCTTCCTGCATATTAGTTAGAAATATGATCTTTATATAGTGAGTAGAACTGTAGCTCAGGTCAAGTGACAAATGGTGTGTACTTGCCTTCAGATCTTCATCAATTTTGGAGATCTTTTCCTTGATTTCCTATGTGAGAATGGATGTATCATAGAGTTTACTGAATAGAGAAGTCACATTGTTGGCAGAGATTTCTAGTGAGCTTAGAATAGTAGACAAGTCTACTTGGTATATTGAAATCTTCTATACAATTAGCTCCAATAATTTATTTTTAAATTTCTTTTCTACTCTTTGCAAAAATTTCTCTTTTCCATTAAAATCTTCATTGAATTTTTGGACCACTTCTACTAGTTGAACCAAAATAGGTTGATAAGTGTCAACCTTAGTTGTGAGTGCCTCTACAAGAATGTTCTTTACATCTTCAAGCATTTACTGCTCTCTATTCCTTTCTTCTCTAAGCCTTTGCTACTTGGCTTTTTTGTGTAGAAGTTCTACTATTATATGCATCTAATTAGGATTTAGATTAGAGATATCTCAATTTGGGATAACTATATCCTCATCAAGATCAATGTCTTCTTCCTTTTCTTTGCCTTTGCTAGAAACTTTCGTACTTAGTTGAGGCTTGCTCTTAATTATCTTAATACTTATTATTTGCATTCTTGGAATAGAAATAATGGTAGAAATAGGACTACTAGTAAAAGTAGATATTGCACTTATTGAAGAAATACCCTAATGTCAAGTGACCAAAATTAATGGAGTAGGAAGTACTAACTGCTCGATAGGTGAAGTGATTGTCTCTTTAGTCAATAAAGTACTAAGATGAACAGGTGCAAAGATTGGCTGAGTGCTTAGATTTGTAGTTTTTGACATAATCAACTCAATAGTAGCTTTCTCTTAGCTAGATGTCTTTGAAGCCTTTCTCAGAGAGTGAGGAAGTGAGGCTATAATTGTTGCTGCAATCTTCTTAGGGTCAATCTCATTAGTGCTCTAAATCTTAGGGAGATTCTCCTTGGTAGCTTCTTGTTCATGTTCCTCATCATCTTTATTCTCATCATTGGTTTTTTCTTCATCATCTTTGTCCTCTTTATTATCATCCTTATCACTGACATGAACCAAAAAATCACTTTTTTTGTGAAGATTGTAAATGTTCTTCCATGTGTTAGTAGCATTGCTTACCACATGTTCTATGCCATTGATCAATATCAGACAAGTGTTAAATTTCAATGTAAGTTTTTCTACATTTTTCTTGATGGATTCTTTTACTTCTCTATCACTTAAGCTTGACATGAGTTGCCTCAAGGTCTACTCATATATATCTTTTGTAATTTTTTTTGCATGTTCCCATCTTGGCTTAATTTTCTCCATTAATTCATTGGGAATCTGCTGTGCAAGTTGGATTGGAGAATATTTCCATTTACCTATTTTAGAAATAGCCATGTCATCAACTTGCTTTTTATGTTTAGCAGTTCTAGTTTCATACCTCAAACATTTAAAGTTAGCCATGCTAGATCAATAATCAATTTCCTTTAGTTTCTCTTGTAATGTGGGTGGAGGTCGTTTAAAAATTACATCTCTTGCTTCTTCACCCAATTTCAGTTTCTGCCTAGATGATCTTCTTGTTAACATTATGGTAGATGTATTGACAAGTTTGGTTATAATAACCTTACCTTTCTTCTTGAATGGATCTTCTTCTTCTTCTTCTAATTTTTCTTCATCTTCTACATCATCTTCTTCTATGTCATCTCCTTTACCTTCTGTCAACAAGGGGGTAGAGCTAGTTTGTTTCAATTTTGCGATGCTTTTCTTACCTTTGTTGATAGCTTGAGTGAGTTTTATCTCTAATTCAATTCTATCTTTGGCTTCCTCATATGTTCCAAAATATGTAGCCTTTGGGACAATAGGTTCATCTAACAATACCTCAATAATATCCCTAGTGTCACATATATTAATTTCATAACCTAGAGGCTTGACCCATACTATTCTCAGTTTGATTGTTGTATATACAACTTGTCATAGTCTACAATAAAACAAATATCATCCTTGTAGTCTTCTAGAAGTTTCTTTTGTATCCTAAATCTATTATTCATCTTATTGTAACGCCCCGCCAAGGGATCCAAAGAATTAACCTAAAGTTCCACTAAGTTTGGTAGCATTTAAAAAAAAAAAAAAAAAACATGAAAGTAAACCATTCATAACATAGTAGCAAAAGCAATAACATCTTTCAACTAAAAGTATACTTAAACATACATATTAGGTTACATTCTTTAAGGACCCCTTAACGTTGAATCACATATAAGTTAACCTAATATTAATTCCATCTAATACTACATCCTCATGAAATAATAATTCTCAAACAATATGCTTTGTTCCCAAATGTCCCTTTAGTAAATTAAATTTCAGAAAGCTCAATCATCCACTGTACATGCCTCAGGGTATGAAAGGCTTAAAATAATATACATGTGTGAAAAAAAGTACATCATCATCCTATTTTAATCCATGATGCAAGAAAGTAAATGAAACCATATGTCATACATGATACATCATCATAAAAGATATAAACATCCGTCGAAATAGGTAACCATAAATCATAAACATAACTAAGTAAGTGCACGATTCCTCCCAATCATAAATAGTATTATTAGACCATCATTGGCCATAGCCATCCCTCTGTACATAACATCCCAAATCACCAAAGAGATCATTAGTATTATTATAGTAGGAATGTCACTCCTAAGATATACTACATCATATGCAAAAAGAAATCTAATCATGCAAAATAAAGCATAAGATAACATCATCTAACATATGCAAATCATCAATATAAGGATATGTGTCCACCATCATAATCAAGAATGCATCAGCCACGGTGTCTCAGACAGATCTCAAATGATAAGAGTCAAGAAGCACTACCACCTGACTGTGTGGAACCTAAATGGTCCACTCCCAGTGTGCTGAGGAAATAATTTCAAGTCCAAAAAAAGATATCAAACCACATAGCACAAATACTCTCTAAGTCCAAGAATCCTAAAGTATACTAAATCAAAGGTTCTAATCACAAAATGACATCTAATCCTAGAGGCACAACAAAGACATGTAGGAAACCTACTATGCAAGTGAGAAAGTGTCATCACACAGATCATGCTAGAGTTACCCTAGTAGTCTCCCAATAGACCCCACCCCTCTAGTGATCCTTATGTTGCCACTAATATCCTCTCATACTGATGAGGTATACCATAGAATGCAAGGTCACAACCAAACATTCTCTCTACTCCCATCTTAGTCTGTACTAGCACTCAAGGCATGGGCGAGAACAAACAATTATCTTATTACTTGTTCATTTAATCCCCATTTAGTGTAAATGTTTTCACTTATTAAAACAACTTACAATGAGTTACCCTGGTAGCCACTTAGGACCCTAGCCCTAATTGTAAGCCACTTCTCAACACTACAAGTAGATAACCTACCCTAAGCTCATGGAATCATAAATCTCAAAATCATCACAGTCCTATACAAGTGACTAGAAAAAATACCAAAAGATAATCCACAATAAAAGCATCAAATCTCCATGAGCAACTAAAAAGCATCCATTAATAATCATGACCACAACAGTTCTCTATTGGCAACCGAAGGTATCAATGATAATAACAATATCCATTGGTTCTCAACAAGCAACCAAAAATTATCTCAAAGTAATATTGATCGAAGACTCCAAAATGGTCGAGTCAAAACATGACATCATCAGGATCAAATGAACAATTTAATTCCTTCAAGTGAATAGAAAGTAATCCAAATACAAATGATTGATATCTCATAAAAAGGTTACATATATCATAGCTTACACAAGAAAACTGAAGACAATATCAATCAACATGCCATCATATAACCACGGTTGAGTTTAAAAGATCAAGATCAAAAGACATCATCATGACATCACAATCATAACCCTTGAGCCTCTGGTAGATGTCCTATAACTGGTCAACAATCTAGTCAACCCAAAAACCCAAAACAAGAAGCATAGAGAAAACACAAAATGCAAGAACATGTTTTGGTTTACTAAAATTACATAGTTGAATAAAGTGTGGAGGTCTTAGTTTTCATTTTCAAATTTAGATATCGAGTGGAAAAATTTGTGCATTTTACCTTACCCAAGTATTTGTTTGATAGATAAAAGTATTTCCCCATAACCCATTAAATCAATATTTTAAAATGTTTCTAAGAGTATATTATATATACAATATTTGAAAAAGACCCCCATCATGTTCGCATAGAAAATTTAATGCAAACAAATACAATTTATCATCCTTCGTTAAACATGATTGAATTAGATTTATATTATTAAAATATTATAAAATGATTAATTAGTTAAAGAAATAAATTTTTATTTATAAATATATATATTAATTAATATTATACAACATTTAATATTATATAATAATTAATATTTAATAATATACATAATAATCATTAATTAAAAATTATTAATATTTTATAACATTAAACGAAATTCTTTTTAAATCGATAACATAAAAATTAAATTTCAAACGCATTATATATATAACGTTTGTTTTAAAAGGCCTCCACCTTTATGGTGCAGGCCGTGCACCCTGCCTGCTGTCTCAGGGCCTATGATGGCTATCACAGTACCTGCGATTGTAGGTATGGGTCATGGCCCAACAACAATGAGCATGGGGTACATGGGGGAACCCTCCCAATTTTTTTTTGGTTAAATGATTTTCAAAAAAATGCTTCTTCCAAACCAATTCGGATTTTTATAAATGGTTTTTTTCCTACTACGATTTTAAATAAGCAATATGTATATGTATATGTATATGTATATGTATATGTATATATATGTATATATATATATATATATATATATATATATATATATATATATATATATATATAATTGTTACTAGTATTGCATTTTTTATAATGAACATATATATATATGTTTGCAGATTTGCATGTTTAAAAAGAGAACATATAATTAGCTTTTAAACAAAAAGGGCTTTCCAATTCTATAAGTTAAGAATTTTCTTATAAAATAATTGTTCTCTAAATTTACCCATTAATTTATTTTAAATAGGTTTGTCCACAAGCATCTAAAAACCCTAGCCCCATAGTTTCTTCAGATCTACACACACGAGAATTTCTTATATAGAATTTAACTACCCATGACAAAATGTGTACAACCAAGATATGAAAATCTTCAGAAAGCATTTAGAAGACACGAAGAATACATGAAGTACAAGAAGCAAAATATCATATGCAAAAATCATGAGTGTCTACCTGGACACTGATGCTAAATCACTTCTCCTTAGAATCTATAGAGCAAGCTCCTTCCTTCTCCAATGTTCTCGGGTCCTCCAAACATACTCTCCCCGAGCTTCTAGGAGTGCCTAGATATAAAGAACTCTCAGGAAGCACCTAGAATGTCTCTAGAAACATCCAAAAGATGACATAAGTGTTGACAACTAAGCATGAGCTTTTTCCAACCTTCGAGATGAGTCACAAGGTTGTAGACACCATGTGCTTAATTTGTGTGCTAACTCCTGTGTTGTTGACATATGTGCAATCAAGAGAGGCGCTTACTCCTAAGTAGACTTATAAATTTTATTTTAATTTTTTTTATCATTTCTATTATTATTATTTATTTATTATTTATTATTATTATTATTATTTAAATTATTAATTTTAATTTCTTTTATTTAATTCTTTTTCTCAATTAATTAAAACCAAAATATCTAAAGATCATGACATTATATTAATTCTTCCAAAATAATTAAATTATTAATTAAATCTTTTAATTTTAGACTTAATTAATAGAAAATTCACCATAGACCTCCAAGATAAAATATGAAAAATCATCAAAGAACAATCCACATAAAATCAGTCTAAAGGGTTAAAATCACGAATTATGTCATCTCACACATTGGGAAGGTAAACTATCTCGGATACTTGTCCTACCTTTTTAGGACAAATGGTTTAAGGGATTAGGATTTGGACTTGAGAATTTATCTCCCCTCTCTTACCATTGAGATAGTGCGATAGAGTACGCTCACCCTGGCAAATTTAGGGAAGTCAATACCTAGTACGTGCAACCTGCATAAAATCCATGCATGTACATACAATATATATATGCTAAGCTAAACAGGCAATGACAGGAAGTGGTGCATTGTGTAGATCTCGACTAGCAGGTGACTATGACTCCCTTCCTTAACCACATTAGAAACACCATACAATAAGATGACAAACACGCACACTATACACATGCAAGTATGGGGTAAGTATCCATAAGAAAACACATGTGATAATAAACCATCTAACTAAGCATCATCAATAACTGAAAATAATGTAATAATCATCATGCATACATGAAATGTAGAGTCTAAGTAATCTCATCGCATATTAATTGAATCCATAGCACAATATCTGATAGTCTCAAAACAATACTACTAACCATCAACATAAAACTAGTCTAATAGAGTTCGACCATGATATCAACGATGTATCAAGAAAAATTTAAATGAGGGCAGGCACTACACTTATTGTTAAATGCATCAAAATAGTTGTCCATGACACTGACATAATTGTCTCCCATTTCTGCTATATACTTATTGATGAGATAAAGAATAGGTATATCTTTTCTCCATACAACTGTACCTTTTGATGGGAAAAACTTTTGTACAAAGAAAAGTAAATAGGTTAAAAGTGAACTGAACTTACAAGGGTTATTCTTTGAAGTTTTTATGCTTTCCATAATTTTGTTGAACTAGTTCAACATCAACTTGGCAAGATCAAAGGACATGTTGTTCTTGACCACTTTGAAAGTGAGATCCACAACTTCACATGATACACTATTGATTCAATTGGAGCTATATATCTTGTGTGCAATTATATAAATTCCAAATTTTAGTTCCATATCAATAACACAACTGATCTTCATAACCCTTCCATCCCATTCGAAAAGGGTTTTCTTCTCCAGTTCCACCCGACTTAGGATTTTAGTAGTTTTTTCCTTTGTCAACATTGGAAGCCCAATCATCAAATGGATCATTTTTTTGTATTCAAAATAGGTTGTTCCAACCATAACTAGCTATTGTTCACATAGCTAAGGATAAACCTTATCCATTTTATTTGATAATCTTAGGGCATTTGTGGAATGTGGCTCAAACCCTTCGCTTTTAGATGTTGATGCTTTGGTTTTAACACACCATTTTCACACAACTTCTCTAAAGTTTCATCCATTTATAGAGTTCCTATGTCTTGAATAGAACATCAAAAATGTTAGTGAATATCATTTATCAGAAGTACCTTTGATGGAATCTAAGATTGTGCTCTAGAGGGATCAAGGGTTTCTGCAACAACTAGACTAAGCTTGAAATCTAGTTCCTTTCGTTTAGTCCTCGAACCAACATTTTTGATCCTTTATTTGTCTTGCTATTGGAGGATGCCATCACTCAATAGGGTGTCACAAAATGTGGAAAATATTAACAAAAATTCACACAGATCACTCAAATGCAAAAAAATAACTCTTCACAAATAGCTCTTGAAAATTCACGATGACAAATGAATTTGATTTTTCCCCTCTTTAACAAATTTATCTTTCAATCACCATAAATTTTTGGTATCCTTGTTTGATGACAAAATTTCTTCCATTTGGCTTACATTAATTGCTTGGTAGAGTCATTCACAACTCGATATCCACATAACAACTTAGTTACTCCTGACCTTGCTCAGCAGGGTCTTGCAACTTGACCTCGATCAGTAATGTTTAGGATTCCTTAAAACACTCAATGATCCCTTTGCATCTTGAGTGCTGATATGGATCATTTCTTCTAGATTATTGGAACTAATGTAAGATGTCTGCTTTAGTGTCTTAGTTCTAGTTATCCTTGTGGGAGATCAAATAGAAATGCTTGAGTCACCCAATTCTTGAGTGACATTTGCTTCATTGCTTGGACTTGCATTCTTACAAGATTTTGGAATCCATTGCTATCTCATTTTCTTTCTAATGTTGTCAGCCTTGGATTTCTTTTCATCTACAATTCTTCTAGTGTTCATATAGTTCTTGGAAAGATGACCAAGTTCTGTACAAATGAAACATCTTTTGGTGGTGCCTCTTGTCCTCATGTGATGTTTTACATAGTTTATTCTAATGTGTTTAAATTCTCCACAGTAATGACATCCACACCAAGTGTTGTATTCCCAACCAAATATAGCTTTTACAATCTATTCTACTAGATTCAATATTTTAGTTTTGCATTCTAAAGATTTGTGCCCATGCTTCTTGCATTTGTGACATTTTCCCTCAAATTTAGGTTTCTCTATGCATTAATTATCTCTATGACCATGCTTATTGCAGTTGTACCATTTTCCATTGCATTTAGGTTTGCCATTGCTCCAACATTTGTTTGATGTATGACTTAACTTACCATAGTAACTACAAGTAGGTCTTTGATTCTTTTGAGCTCCTTGTTTGGATGTGTATGTGTGAATATGTGGCCTCTGCTAACACACACACTTCAACATGGTCTTTGTATGCGGATTCATCCTGGAATGAACATGAGATTGTTCATCCAAGATTTACCCTGCAAAGTGACTTGTTGCCTTCTATCTAAAGGGATTTTGCCTGCTAATATCCTTAGAATCAAGGTGCAGGCAACCAAACCCTCTAAGAATGAAGGATTTGAAAGAAAATGCGACTAATCTATATGAGAATGCAGATTAATCTAGAATGGAGTATGCGCATTTAATCTAAGAACATGTAAAAGAAAGCTATGCTAAAATGTATGCATATTAAATCTATATGAGAATTAAACTAGAAAATGAATATGAAAGTAGGGAGCTCAAATGAATGCACAATCCAACAATAGTTCGATGCAAATTCTCATTCAACCTCTCTCAAAATGAAGAGATGAGGGTCTCTTAAATAGACTTTCCTAGAATCCATCAACAGTTGAGATTGATTTCAATCAATTGTCAAGATTAAAGGTGAAGTTCAGTCATAAAGGAAGATTCCCAAATTAGAGGGAGTTAACTGATTTCTTTTTAGTAGAATAAGGAGTTAACTGATTTAATTCCTTTTTGATCAACAGTGAACTGGGAATTTCCTTTTTTGAACTGAAGAGAGATTTTGGTGAGATATTTAATTTAATAAAAATGAGATATGCTCTCATAATTACCTTTTTCATTTCATTAAATAATTCTATTTAATTAATTAGAGATACTTTTCTTATTTAATTAAATAACTTCATTTAATTAATTAGGAATGACTTCCCATTTAATTAAATAACTTTTTTTAATTAATTAGAAATAAGTTCTCCATTTAATTAAATAATTTTGTTTAATTAATTAAAATAGGCCTATTTATTAAATCAAATAAATTTAATTCCATAGTACATTAGCCTTAAGATATAACTTAATTTAATTAAAGTATAAATACTTAGTAATTAAATAAAATATTAATCAATAGGTTTAATGTGACTAATATGAGTAAATACTATAGGAATTAAATAATAAGCATGATGAATGTAGATTAGGGTTTTTTGCATTTGATAATTAAATCAAGTAGTGAGTAGCCAAATAAGAATTTTCCTAATGGAATAGGACTTTAGGATTGATCAGAAATAGACCAGAACTGGTTGAGATGGCAATGAGCCAATTTTGGGGTATTACATTTTGCCCCTCTTTGAATGAATGTGCGAGCAACACATTTAATTCAAAGATAATTAGAAAGCATGATGCGAACATGAGATTGGTTCCGAAATTGATTACACGGAGACCAATTGATAAGCTTTTAAGGACTATCTCTAGAATAGAGCTTAATCCCAATGAATCCAAGTAGAGCACCTAGATACCTAAGATTGGTAGCATTTAAAAGACTATCTCCAGAACGGAGTATAATCTTTAAGGATCCAGATAGAACATCTAGATACCTAAAATTGATAAGCATTTAAAAGGTTTCTTCAGAATGAAGTTTAACCTTTAAGGATCCAGATAGAATACCTAGATACTCGAGAGTAATAGAATTTAGAAGACTATCTCCAGAATAGAGCGTAATCTTCAAAGATCCAGATAGAACACCTAGATACCTGAGATTGAAAGTATTTAGAAGACTATCTCCAGAATAGAGCTTAACCTTCAAGGATCCAGATAGAACACCTAGATACCTAAAATTGAAAGTATTTAGAAGATTATCTCCAGAATGAAGCTTAACTTTCAAGGATCTAGATAGAACACCTAGATACCTAAAATTGAAAGCATTTAGAAGATTATCTCCAGAATGGAGCTTAACCTTCAAGGATCCAGATAGAACATTTAGATACCTAAGATTGACAAAAGATAACAAGTTCCAATCATGAGTTGTAGAATCATCCCCAGAACGAGGCTTGATCCTCAGGAGTTGGGGTTTAGACTATCCCAATACCTGTCCATTGAACTCTGAGAAGAATTGTTATAAGGTTGATCAATTGATGAAAAGATAAGATAGATGGAAAATATGCCAGATAGAAGGGAACAAAATGCCTCGAGTGATGAGATGCCCCAAGTGATAAGGACATAAGATGGGAACCAGATGCCCCAAGCAATAGGTATTCAATGATGTAATCATCCTGCCCCCTCGGGAGCAAAATTGAAAGATGACACACCAGAAATAGATGTGAAGCAATATAGCAATAAATACAGAAGAAATATGAGATTCAACAGAATGTAGAAGAGATCAGAACGATCTGAACAATAAAGAAGAGATCAAAACGATTAGAAGAAATATGAAGAGATTAGAATGATCTAAAGAAATATGAAGAGATCAGAATGATTTGAAGAAATATGAAGAGATCAAAATGATCTGAAGAAATATAATGAGATCAGAACGATTAGAAGAAATATAAAGAGATTAGAATGATCAGAAGAAATATAAAGAGATCAGAATGATCTAAAGAAATTTGGAGAGATCAAAATGATCTGAAGAAATATAAAGAGATCAAAATGATCTGAAGAAATATAAAGAGATCAGAACGATCTAAAGAAATATAAAGAGATCAGAATGATCTGAAGAAATTTGGAGAGATCAGAATGATCAAAAGAAATTTAGAGGTTGATTCGAAGTGATTTCGAGATCCAAAAGACCAAGTTTGAGTTGAAAAGATTCCAAGAATTACAAAGTATCAGAAAGATTTAGATTGCACAAAAAATTTTAAAATGCATTTTGAGCCACTTAAGTGTGTCAAATTTTGAATTTGATCCAGAAAAATGGGTTAAGAGCAACCAAAGTAGCCAAGAGAGTGATTAATCAATCATTTGTGTAGTTCATGAAAGAACATGATACTTTGAAGAGATCAACAATCCCTCATTAGAGAAGGTGAAAGTAAATTTACAATTGAATCGCATGCTTATGCAAGTGAAGTATGCAATACAAGACTATGTTAAATGCAACCCTAGGTCTGGTTACCGAGCCTTGATATTTAATCATCATCGGATATAGAACAAAGCTCATAGGTCATACAATTTCTGCTAACATTGCAATCATGGAAATATGAATATAACATACATTATTGGTTTATCAAGATTAAATGTAAGCATTTGAGGCACAAAAAGCCAGAATGACCAGAACATTTGTCCCTTTTAATGTAGCAAGTTAACATAAGCATCAGAGCATAAATGCTAGGATGACCTGAATGTTGCTTGCATGACAAGCACACCAAACACATGGGAGATCCCTCTTATGCTAATTATTTAGTATTCATTCTGTCTGCAATGACCCTTGCATTCATAACCTGAGAAAGAAGTGCGCTAGATATACTCGCAGTGACTCGTACGTTCACTTAGCAAGATGAGTATCAATATTTACTGTAGCATGAAGAGTTTACTCCAACAAACAAGGAGAAGAAAGCATGAAGATTTTACTCCAACAAAAAAGGAGAAGAACCAATGTTATTTGCATATTCATATAAAAGGAGTCGAGGTACACACGACCATCCAATACGAGATGGAGGCTCTTATAGTGGACACCCCTCTTATAGGAATAAATCAACTTATTGGAACTAAATCGCAATTAGAAAGCAAAGAAAAGATCATGCCCCCAGTCATTACTTCTCTAGTCGAAGATGACATCATCGAGTTGCTCGAGGAGATATGATAAAGCAAAAAAAAAAAAGCAAACAAAGAAAAAGCCCAGCATATCCAAACAAGTATATCATTTTTGAGTTCATTTTTTGGATTGATGTCAAGTGTCAGTGTTCAAAATACATTTGAAAGAAATCTCTTCAGGAGGGTGACAATAGTAGGCAGATGCAGTCAGAATGACTGGTGACTGAGGTCAAAGAGGAATCTTCACGATGAAGAACCTAAGAAGGACTAAGCGACAATAGATAGACATAGCCAGGATGACTGGTGTCTGACACAAAAAAGATCTTCCATAAAGGAATCTAGAGACATGAACTTAGCAACAGTAGGCAGACATAGTTGAAACAACTGGTGACTATTGCAGAAGAGATTCTATGAGGAGAATCTTTAAGAGAGTGTCACTGGCAATAGTAGGCATACATAGTGAGGACCACTGGTGACATTCATGAAGGAGATTCTCTGAGGAGAATCTCAAAAATAGTGACACTAGCGATAGTAGGCAGACATAGTGAGAACCACTGGTGACTGTCATGAAGGAGATTCTATGAGGAGAATCTCAAAAAGAGTGTTATTGGCGACAGTGGGAGGATGCAGTGAGAACCATTGGTGACTATCATGAAGGAGATTCTATGAGGAGAATCTCAAAAATAGTGACACTAGTGATAGTAGGTAGACACAGTGAGAACCACTAGTGACTGTCACGAAGGAGATTTTATGAGGAGAATCTTGAAAAGAGTGTCACTGGCGATAGTAGGAAGACGCAGTGAGAACCACTAGTGACTGTCATGAAGGAGATTCTATGAGGAGAATCTCAAAAATAGTGACACTAGTGATAGTAGGAAGATGCAGTGAGGACCACTGGTGACTATCACAAAGGAGATTCTATGAGAAGAATCTCAAAAAGAGTGACACTAGTGACAGTAGGTAGACATAGTAAGGACCACTGGTGACTATCGCGAAGGAGATTCTATGAGGAGAATCTTGGAAAAAGTGACACTAGTGACAATAGGCAGACATAGTGAGGACCACTGGTGACTGTCACAAAGGAGATTCTATGAGGAGAATCTCAAAAAGCGTGTTACTGGTGATAGTAGGTAGATGCAGTGAGAACCACTGGTGACTGTCATGAAGGAGATTCTATGATGAGAATCTAAAAAATAGTGACACTAGCAACAGCAGGTAGACATAGTGAAAACCACTGGTGGTTGTCACAAAGGAGATTCTATGAAGAAAATCTCAAAAAGAGTGTCACTGGCGACAGTAGGCAGACGCAGTGAGAACCATTGGTGACTATCGCAAAGGAGATTCTATGAGGAGAATCTCAAAAATAGTGAAACTAGCGACAGTAGGCAGATGTACTGAGGACCACTAGTGACTGTCATGAAGGAGATTCTATGAGAATAATCTCAAAAATAGTGACACTAGTGACAGTAGGCAGACGTAGTGATGACCACTGGTGACTGTCATGAAGGAGATTCTATGAGGAGAATCTAAAAAATAGTGACACTAGCGACAGTAGGCAGACATAGTGAGGACCATTGGTGACTATCATGAAGGAGATGAGAATCTCAAAAATAGTGACACTAGCGATAGTAGGTAGACACAGTGAGGACCACTGGTGACTATCGTGAAGGAGATTCTATGAGAAGAATCTCAAAAAGAGTGACACTAGCGACAGTAGGAAGATGCAGTTAGAATGACTGGTGACTGTTGCAAAGGAGATTCTATGAGGAGAATCTAAAAAATAGTGGCACTAGTGATAGTAGGCAGACACAGTGAGAACCACTGGTGACTATCATGAAGGAGATTCTATGAGGAGAATCTCAAAAATAGTGACACTAGCGATAGTAGGCAGACACAGTGAGAACCGCTAGTGACTGTTGTGAAGGAGATTCTATGAGGAGAATCTCAAAAATAGTGACATTAGCGACAGTAGGAAGATGTAGTGAGAACCACTGGTGACCATCACAAATGAGATTCTATGAGGAGAATTTTGAAAAAGTGACACTTGTGACAGTAGGTAGACAAAGTGAGGACCACTAGTGACTGTCGCGAAGGAGATTCTATCAGGAGAATCTCAAAAAGAGTGACACTAAGGGGGGATGCCCTTGAGCTATGACAAGACTCAATCCATGGACACATGAGCGAGAAAAGTAGGAAAGTGAAAGCATGAAAGTGACTGTACAGAGTAGCCAGAAGATACGCTGCAAGATGGAGCATTGGGAACAAGAGGCACCTATTTACCAGGCTTTTACCTTCTTGGCAAGATTTCCTTTTTTTTCTACCATGATGCCTATTTCTAGGTTTTCACTAATGGCACTTTTTTTTTTGTTTTTCAAAATTTTTTTTGGTGTTATCAAGGCACCTATTGCTAGGTTTTCACTAGGGTAACAATTTTTTCAGGACTTCTTCTGATTTTTAGATTTTTTTGGTATTTTTGAGATTTTCAATTTTTTTGGTCTTACCAAGGTGCCTATTGCTAGGTTTTCACCAAGGTAACAATTTTTTTCAGGACTTTTTCCAATTTTTTAGATTTTTTTTAGAGATTACCAGCTCTCAAGAAGGATCACCTTGATTTTGTTTTAGTGTCTAGCAAGGTGTAGGATGAGATGTAGTAGCAAGCGAGTGGATAAGAAGAGATAGATAGAAAATGAATATGAAACGGTGAATGTTACCCTCAAGGAAAGCCTTCACAAGATTACCCAAGCTAGGGAAAAGGATATAACAATATGAGCTCATGGTGTAATGAAGGGTGTCACATAAGTAATCCAAGAAAGTGACCATGTTAAGAGACTGCCAAGAACTAAGTTTTCTTCTTTCTTTCATTGATCAAGACCAAAGGGTTAACTGAATAGGATAGCAAAGTTTGTTATGAAGGTTATGAGTGAATTACTTGAGATGAGGATATCTAAAGGATATGCAAGATCATGATAGGATGTCATGGATGGAAGAATTATGCATGATGCTTGTTTACTAGGTTTTCATCATGGTACTTATCCAAGGTGCCACAAGAAGTGGTTTTCACCATAGGACAGATTTATTTGTATTTACTTTTGCTACCAAGGCACCTGTTTCTAGGTTTTCACTAAGGCACTTTTTTTTTTCTTTTTTTTCCTTTTTTTTTGGATTTGTAGAGTTTGTGGAAAGAATTCAAACCTTTCTCAAGTTAGATAGCATGCCTATAAGAAAGATAAGTTATGATAAGCCAAGGCCATAGCAAGGTACACTCAAAGATGCTGATAAGGTAATGGAGGGAGATAGGAAAATGAGAGGTAGATGGAGGATAAGGTTGTTGGTTTTGGAAGACTGAAACAAGCAAGGATGACAAGTAGGCATAAGATTTAGAGGATCTCATGAGGGTGGATGAGATATTAGGAAAGATCAACATTGACACACACCTTGAAGGGTAGTGGAATGATGGAGGCAATATGGATGAAATAGATTGAGGCTTAGATATATGAGGTAGAAAAGCCATTTTGGAGAGGGGTGTAGTAGAAGGTTTTGAAACCTTTTTAGGAAGATGTTGGGAAGAAGATGGAATGGAAGCCTTTGGAAGCTTGAATGTCAACTTTGATTTGTTTTTGATATTCAAGTCCTTCAAAAGGGACTTGGGAATCCATATAGCTTTTGCTTTTTCATTAGATGCTTTGGAATGCATTTCTTCAATAACAGATTTAAGAACCCATACTTTCTTTGGTTGAGCTCTTTGAATAGTGGACCCTTGCAGTCTCTTTTTTGTTTTCTTCTTCTTGACATTCACATGTCGATTAGAGGAGACATAGTGAACTTTTGAGGATGGATTCATGCACTTATGTTTGAGGTGATAATCCAAATTGCTTCCAAAGGACTTGGAATTTATGTATGAATGAGGCCAATATGACTAGCTTAGATGGAAAGGTGGATGTGAAGAGTTCAAGTATGTGTATCTTTGTTGATCTTGGGGAAGGGTAGGAGGAATGTGCAATGAGCTAGTTGTGGCAATAGGAGATAGAGGAACATAAGGTCCCAATATGGATGGAAGACTTGAAGGTTTTAGCTTAGATGGGTAGGGACCAAGGATAGATTTAGAAGATGTGAATGAACCATGAGTGTGGATATCAACATCTTTAGAGTAAGAAATATGACCAAAGTCATCAATAGATTTATGAGTAACTGTTATAGGAGCAATAACTTTGACAAGAGTATTTAAAGCTTGAGCATAGTTTGGAAGTGAATGTAGCGAGGTAGAATAAAAGAGTGAGGGAACACTTTTCTCTTCAAAAGGAATTTTGGGCAACATAGGAAAAGTATCCTTCTCTTGGTCTTTTTTAATCTCCTTAAGGATGGTGTAAGGAATATCTTGATCTTCCTTAGTAGAGGTGCATGACATGGGAGATGGAGGACTATGTGGCTCTTGAGATGGAGGCACGAGATCTTGGAAGACTTGAAAGGGGATGAAGGAATCTTGGTCTTGATCAACACTTGTTTCTTCATCATTTAAGTGGTCCTCTTGACATGAAACCAAATCCAAGGATGAGGGAGTATCTGAATTTGTATTCGAATATATTTCTAGAGTCTCCATAATAGGCTCTTGAAGGGACAATGGAGGAATAGTTGGATTGGGGATAATAGGAGGAGCAAAACATGGAGGTTTTGGATCTTTGCTTTGTGTAGTATGGGAGAGGTTTGTAGCTAAGTCAAGATTAGCTTGAGTTTCCTTTAAAGGTAGTCCTTAAGGGTACACATAGTCAACTGGGGGAGTAGTGAATTCTTTTGGTGAATATGTGTTGGAAAGATTGGACAATTTAGAAGGTGATGGCATGTTGGAAGAGATAAGTGTTACATTTAAACCATTACTAGACTTGGTTTCATGATGTTGATCCTTCTTGAGAGTAGAATCTCTAGTAGATGAGAGCTTATATTTTCAAATTCTGCCATTATCAAAGAGATCTTGGATCTTGTTTTTTACCTCCTTACAATGTGAAGTTTTATGTAAATTATGTCTATGATAGGCACAATAGTTACTCATAAAGGAAACTCCCGCCAAAGTGACCTTAGGTAATACAATGAGTTTCTTTTGAAGAAGTACTTCCAAAGTTGATTCATAAGATCTTCCCAAAGGGGTGAAATCACACTTTGGTGTAGGTTCCCAAGGTTTTTCTTCAAAAATATTTCTAGATTTCTTGGGTATTTGCAGAATGTTTTGAGATGGCTTGGACTCAACATTATAGGAAGGTAAATAATCTAGCAAGTAGAATTTTTTCGATGATGTGTCATCTTCCTCCTTCAGTCTTTGAAGTTGAGTGCTCATTGATTGGATTTGTTGCTTCATGTTTGCAATAAGTAGCTTTTCTTCCTCACTAGGAATATTGGATTTAGCACAATTTTTGTTAGCCATTTTGATGTACTATGTTTCAAGTATTGATAGCCAAGTTTTAGAACATAGTCAAGTTGCTACAGTCATAGATGATGAAAAAAAGAAAAAGCTTAGACAAGGACCACACTAGAATCTAGTCTCAGAAAAGAAAGATAAGAGTGCAATATACTAAGGTATGAATAGTCTGATTTGAAGGCTAGAACAGCCAAAGATTATGACTATCATGATATAGAGTACAACAAGCACTAAAGGACAAGAGCAAGATAACTGAGAGACAAGACTAGTTAAATTATGGATCACAAGTCATTAGCTAAGAAGGATGCCACTATTTGGGACTATTTGCAGACAAAGAGAGATAAAAGGATGCAGAAAAGGGTAGCGTACAGATTGCAGATAGCTAAATCAGACCAAAAGTGGTAATGTTGATACAAAGTCTCACGTGAAAAACCTTTATGGGTTGCATGAAGAAGTTTTACAAGCCACATGAAAAAGTTTCTGTCTCGCGCAAAGGTTAGTGACAACAGTTTAATTTTGTGTGAAGAATTTCACAGGGTCACATGAAGACTCATGACAGAATTTTAATTTCGTGCGAGGACAAAATGATTTCGCGCAAGGACCAAATGATTTTGTGTGAGACTGAAAAAGTTTTTCACACAAGAAG
Source organism: Cupressus sempervirens (assembly GCA_028749045.1). NCBI lineage: Eukaryota > Viridiplantae > Streptophyta > Pinopsida > Cupressales > Cupressaceae > Cupressus > Cupressus sempervirens. Next base: position 301,799,923 of record CM053785.1, on the reverse strand, counting down.
GCAGACCAGTTTTATAATGGCAATTGATTTTGACAAGGTTTTTGGACTTTTTAGATCATTTTAGTAAGCAAGCAGATAAAAAAGCATGTAGAATAGCAAGCAGTTGATATCAAGCATGTCTAAAAATAATGACCAAGGGCAAAAGCAACCTTGCGCATGAACAATCAAGTGACTTAGTATGCATTGATTCCTAAGAGAGCTAATTGTGTATGTTTTCAAAAGGTTTTACAATCACGCATACATCCCTATAAAATAAAAGTTAGCCTGTCTAAGGTTTTTAGTAATGTTTTGACTTTGCAACTTTTATGACTCATAGGGGTGACCTCCAATCCTGACGCACCGAGGTTTTAACAAAATTTGAGAACTTAATCTTTAAGAGCTGCTAGGGAGATCTGACAACCCACAATGAACCACACCCATGGAGATTTCTTCCACAAGGACATTTACATAGCAGTTATCACTACCACGGCAAAAATGGCTATTACCGTTCAAGGTTTTGTCAACACACTTTGCCCTGTAGAGGGATTGTCTGCTATGGTTAACCCTCTCTAAAGGTGACCACTCACAATAGTGTACCATAAGGGGACTTAGCTTCCAGATTCAAGGTTTTGAAACCTTTTCACTTTTAGCCCAATCAAAGTAGACAGATTAATCTGACATGCTAAACAAAGAGTATCTTTTAAAGATCTATGATATCAACTCCTAGTGATCTATCAACCTCTCCGGAGAAAGGATGTCTCAATCAACAAGTTAAAGATTCATCTATCTGCAAGATGCTCAAAGTATCCTCCCCACCTACAAGGAATCTATCTTAGAGAGGAGTTTCACTAGGAACCCACTCTCTCAAGATTCACGAATAGTGTTCATGGGGGTCTAATTACTATGTGTGTACAGATGTTAATTCCTGAAAGAAAATCTATCCAAAAGCAATCAAAGAGCACAAGGTGGTACACTTAACACTTTAACTAATGCGAGGTGAGTCCAAAGATGTGGAACATTTAACCCCTCACACAAGCCAAAATGAGTCCACAACTTAGAAACTAGTGAGTTCTAAAAAGCACAAAAGGGTTGCCTAGTGGAGCATTTAACGATTCTTTCTTGTAGACCCCTCCCCTTTAATGTGGTGCTGATCTTGCAACCACAGTGTGGAACAAGGGGACGACAGATTAGCGAGTCCAATAACCCAAGATAGCTAATTAGATCTATCACTAGTAACTAAGCTTGCTAGAGGAAACTAATAGAGATCAAAACCTAGTATCAAATTATGCATGTGTTGTAAAATGAAAACATGGAAGGAAACACACACAAGCTTGACACGAGAGATGTTTGTTTTAGATCCAAATGAAGTGTAATCAGTCAAAGAGAATTACCTAGTAATCCTCGCAACACGCTTAGTAGATGTTTTACCTATTTTTAGCAACTTTATCACGCTTTTCCAATTGTCTCGCAAACCTCTGTTATGTTACAAAAAAAACAAAAAAATGGAAATAAAGATGCTTAAGAGAAAACATGTTAGTGAAAACTAAAGCTTAACTATGGGAAAATAAAATTTAACTTTTTTGGTTCATTTTTATACCCATAAAAAAGCTTAGAAAATGCTAAAACCTATGAAAACATCAAAAGTCAAAATCTAGAGAAATAATGGCTAAGCTGCAAGAAATCCAGAGAAACAGAAACAGAAACAGATTAGATAAGTTGAAGATAGAAAATGCTCAAAATCCAAGCTACTATTACAAGATCTCAAACGAAATCTTTAACAGAGCCGTGTGAAATTATTTTAGGCTTGCACAAAATTTTGTTACTACCCACACGAAATCTTGTGCAGTGTCGCACGAAAAATAGGCTTTGCGCAAAATTATTTTAGGCCCGCACGAAATTATTTTACAGCTTGTACGAAGAAAACAAGTGCCACATGAAGTTTCGCATGCTCAGGCACTTTCTTGCATGATACGAAAAGAATCCTCCCATGAAGATTCTGGATCCTCGCGCAAAAATGAACAGTCTCACACGAAGATTCCAAAATCTGTACGGAACTATACGGACAGAGAACACAAAAATGATTAAAAAAATGTAGAAAGAGGCCAGAAAAATTGATTTTTTTCTATCCACGGTGGGCACCAAAAATGTATGTGTGAATATGTGGCCTCTACTAACACATACACTTCAACATGGTCTTTGTATGTGGATTTGGAATGAACATGAGATTGTTCATCCAAGATTTACCCTGCAAAGCGACCTATTGCCTTCTATCTAAAGGGATTTTGCCTGTTAATATCCTCAGAATCAAGGTGCAGGAAACCAGACCCTCTAAGAACAAAGGATTTGAAAGAAAATGTGACTAATTTATATGAGAATGCAGATTAATCTAGAATGGAGTATGCACGTTTAATCTAAGAACATGTAAAAGAAAGCTATGCTAAAATGTATGCATATTAAATCTATATGAGAATTAAACTAGAAAATGAATATGAAAGTAGGGATCTCAAATGAATGCACAATCCAATAGCAATTTGATGCAAATTCTCATTCAACCTCTCTCAAAATGAAGAGATGAGGGTCTCTTAAATAGACTTTCCTAGAATCCATCAATGGTTGAGATCGATTTCAATCAACGGTCAAGATTAAAGGTGAAGTTCAGTCATAAAGGAAGATTCCCAAATTAGAGGGAGTTAACTGATTTCTTTTGAGTAGAATAAGGAGTTAATTAATTTAATTTGAGTAGAATAAGGAGTTAACTGATTTAATTCCTTTTTGATCAATAGTGAACTGGAAATTCCCTTTTTTGAAGTAAAGAGAGATTTTGGTGAGATATTTAATTTAATAAAAATGAGATATGCTCTCATAATTACCTTTTTCATTTAATTAAATAATTCTATTTAATTAATTAGAGATACTTTTCTTATTTAATTAAATAACTTCATTTAATTAATTAGGAATGACTTCCCATTTAATTAAATAGCTTTGTTTAATTAATTAGAAATAAGTTCTCCATTTAATTAAATAATTTTGTTTAATTAATTAAAATAGGCACATTTATTAAATCAAATAAATTTAATTCCATAGTACATTATCCTTAAGATATAACTTAATTCAATTAAAGTATAAATTCTTAGTAATTAAATAAAATATTAATCAATAGGTTTAATGTGACTAATATGAGTAAATACTATATGAATTAAATAATATGCATGATGAATGCAGATTAGGGTTTTCTGCATCTGACAATTAAGTCAAGTAGTGAGTAGCCAAATAAGAATTTTCCTAATGGAATAGGACTTTAGGATTGATCAGAAATATACCAGAATTGGTTGAGATGGCAATGAGCCAATTTTGGGGTATTACAAGATGATTCACCTTCTTCTGTATATCCAATTCCTACTCTACCCGTTTTTCTAAATTAGATTTTATCATTTAGTTGATCCATGTCTGCTTGAGATTTCATCATCCTTTCATTGGTTTTTGTTTTAGTTTTTAGATCATTCTGTAATTATCTTTCATTCTATGATCTTAAATTCATGATTTCTTCATTTGCATTAGTAAGTTGATTAATGAAGTCTACCTATTGAAGGGATAGATGCTAAATTTCATTATTCTTTCCTTCTAACTCTTCTTTTGTCCTTTTTTTCTCTTCCAGGAATTCACATAGTATTACTGACTGAATTTCTTGCTCCCTTGTTAGCTTTGTTACTTCTTCTTGAAGTGTGCCATTCTTTTCTAATAGTTCTCTGATTGCCTCACTAGCTTCATTTGAATTACTTCCTGAATGAATGTCTTCAATTATTTCTTCAATGTATAGTTTTCATTCATCTATAATGCAAGATCCTTTCTTCTTTTCAAGGACTGGGAAAGTTGCTCCTTTGCTTTCTTAAGTTTCCCAATAGCCAATTCAAAATCTAGCTTTTCATTATCAATAACCTTATCAAGTTTGAATACCTCTATTACCTCTGATCTTTGCTCAAGCTGTTAAACTTTTTTTTTTGAGAACCATAAGGATCTGATACCAATTGTTGGAAATATATGATAGGCTATGTTACTGAGAGGGGAGAGGTGAATCAATAATTATTAAAACTTTCTCTCTATTTACCAATTAATCCTTTATAAATATTCTATTCTAATTGCATGCATGAAAAACTAAAAGCATTAAAAAATTCATAACACTTGACAAATAGTATGGTGACCCAGAAACATTCCACATAGAAAGTAAAACCAGGGTGGGGATGATACCCACAAGCTTTAGTACTATAGTACAAAGTTGGCACATTAAGGCTCATAATGATCACATCTGATGATCTGCCTTGCTAGGAGCAATAAGGACTACTAGGTCTACCTTGCAAAAGGATTTAAAAACATGTAATGTATGCACTTAGTAAAGAGATTTACAAAATAATGTTAAGTCTACCTTGTCAAAGGATTTAATTGTTCCACCTACTAGGATGAACCAGTCGATGATCTCTAATTTGCAACTTGATTTGTTGAATGAGATCCCTTTGAGTGTAATGGTCACCTTGCTATGATAGATAAATATTTTTTATTCCTTATATGGCTATAGCCTTTTACTTCATACTTCTACACTTTTATACTTTGATGATATTCCACATATTGTACATTCATTGGATATAATTCAATACATTACATTTATACCAATCCAATTTACAATACAACAAAGTTAGCTACAATACAAGTTTCACCAAAATACACAAATTTGGCTCAATTGAAGGTACTTAGGTTTTGAAAACAAACTCAGTGAGTTTTTGATTCTTAGAATAATCATGCACTCAATAGACATAGAAGCTTGACTCAGACTAATCACTTCCAAGTAGTTTGAACTTGATCTACATTGGTGACTTGGTGAATACTACACACATAAATTGAATCACTTAATTCATATTGCATAGCTCGGTCAACACTATCACTATGAGCTTGGTATAAACTAAATCACTTGGTTGACATTGTATAGCTTGGTCAACACTAGATTTACATCACTTAATCTGCAAACTCGGTAACCACTGTAGAACTTATTTTGCACTATGAAGGTCAATTTATACTGATAATCACCAATTTTTTTCACATTTCAAAACACAAACTAAATGATGTTCCTGGTACTCAATAGCAACTATAGAACTTGGTAGAGCCTAAATTACTTGGTTAACACTATTAACTATACAATAAGCTTTGTAGCTATTAGTTGTTTGTTTAAGTGTGTGTGTCCATAATAAATAAACCCTCCTAAGATTTCAACAAGTAGTACAATAGCAATCTATTCTAATTCAAGATATGGATATTATTCCACCATGACTAGGTCATTTGTGAGTCTCCATATTATACATCTACTTCAAGTTGTCCTCTATTATTGTGGTAGCATGTTTCAATAGCATTAAAGGAGCCAATTGGGTAAGTAAATTCTAGGTCTTTTAGTTGTGCAATTTTCATGTCAGGTCTTAGTCTATGTTGCTTGCAAATATGTTTGATTATTCTTATCTTGTTGTTGGTTGTCAAAGCAATAGAGTAGGGCACATCACCTCATTCAAGTTGTAATTTTAATTTGCATGGTAAATTCAGTGACTCATATATTGTACCCAACTATTATTTGTGGTAAGAAGTTGTCTATCAATACATTTCTAATGTTCAATGTAATTGTCATTCAACCATTAGCATTGGCAAGCTTTGCATGCATAATTTCTACTTTTTTTAGTGCACTTGGGTTTTTGTTGGTTGTTGGTTTAAAGACAACAATAATTTCTCCTTCAACTGCCAATCTAGCCCAAACTCTATAGAGGTCTTAAATTGTATTTAGTTGTTGTGGTACTGATGTGAGGCTGCAAGCAAGTGAGAAGGTTAGTAAGAAATTAGCTGCTAAGTTGAAGACAATGGATAGTTGGATTAAAGAGTTGATTCAAATATATTTGAATTCTTTATTTAAGCTAGATAGAAGGAAGGAGAGAACATTTGTTAAATTTTCCCAATCTATTTTCCTGATCTTTATTGCATATTTTGAACTATTAAGTAGGCCACTCAAAACAAAAATCAATGAAGATTTGTTTGAAACAAATCATTAATTAATGTGCTATGATTATTTAAACCTAAGCCTTTAAGTTCAATTGATATGGAATGGTTGGATATGAAGTTTGTAGCAAGTGGTATGGGGAAACTATGTTATGAAGCATAGAGAGTTTGTTGAGAATTGAGACAAAAATATAATGGTTAAGGGAATAATGAAAACCAACAAGAATATATTATGAAATGCTAGCATTAGGAAAATCCCATGTCTGATACACTTCTCCAATGGAATAATGTTTTTGTGCAAAAAATAGCTAAAATTTTGAAAGAGGAATGCATTATTTTTATCAACACCTAAGTGGAAATGACCAAGCTATCCAATTTATGATCCAATGGTATATATGGATATGCTTATCTAAATTTAACTCAATTTTAGTATGCTCAAATTGTTATTTTTTAATCATCCAATATTTTTTACTATTCTGATCAGACTTGTGAGTCAACTATTGACTCATTTTGATTGACTCTCCAAGTTTTCTCCATGGAATGGTTGGCACCTAATTAAAAAGTAAAAGACTAAAATCTATAGCTTGTAGTTGGGTCAGTTGTAGTTCCAAACACTATTCCTAATCTTTGAACAAGAAGATTGATTTTAAAAGTTTATAAACACAACAGTGGACCCATGGGAAGAGGCTTAGAGTACAAAAACTTGAGAGAGACAAAGAAACATATGAAATCAGTCTCTTTAATAGTATGTTAAGGTACATGTGCATATGACATGCAATGGATGGAAAAGAAAAAGAACAACTTGGATGTTTTTGTTTTTCAATCTTAAAATATTTCTATTGTGATCAGCAATAGAACATATAATTGATTGATGATCTAAGAGTATTATGATAATCTCCAATTCAAGTAAATAATAGTCACTAAATTGTTAATTCAAGGGAAAGGTCTATAGTATCCAATTTTTTTAATTATCTAGATGAGGCTTAATACTAGGATACTACCCTATCTATTAGAGGATTCCATTTAACTACTATCTTCATTTGTCCAATGTTTTTCAGTAAAATATCTCTTGTTATCAAGGTGATTAGCATTAAAACAACATTTGGAGACCAATCACATGTTGTTCAGGTGATTAGCATTGTTGTATAAAACAACATTTGGAGACTAATCACAGTTGCAATAAAACTTTGTAAAATAGCTATAAGAAGAAAATGAATTTTTTTTTTGGGTTAAATCAGAAGCTTTATTGGTTTCAATGCTAGAGAAGGCATGACTATCAAAGTAAAAGTGTTAGGTGTTGCACTTTTGCAGACAACTTTACCAATTACTTTATTTTGGGGTAAATGCTAAAGAATACCAAAAAAGTTGGAATTGTGATTGGATCTATTTTAAGGAACAAAGTGTAACACCTATTTAAATGTAAGCTTGAACGTGTAAGCATAGTTGCTAGCTAAGAAAGAGAAGGTTTTGCATGTAGAGATGATGTGAACACTGCTAAGCCATGTGGTGATCATATTAAACAATCACAAAAATTACCTCATGTGAATGATTCAAACTCAAAGTAAGGAGGACATTCATATCATGAATTATTAAAGAGAACCATAAACTGCATAGTTATTAAGATATATTCACTAGAAAAATATGTCTCATCTGGGAAATTATTTTCAATTGAAGCACCAATTTTTTTCTATTGTAAATTCCTTGAATGCCAATCCATTAATTTTATCTAAAAATAAGGAGACCTATATTTCAATGTATTTTCATATGGTATCGAAGACTTCCAAGTCCTTAGAGTTGGTTTTCCAAGGCCTGTAAGGTAATGGATTTCCTCTAAATGTTTGAAGTGGTTTATGGAATACCCCTATGAAAACCTTAATTTTTTGTGATACATAGCATAAAGTACATAAATATTCAAAGATATAAAGCTTCCCTAGTTTTGAATGCCAATGTTTTTAATAACCTAGTGGTTAATGCTTCTAAGTTTTGCCATCTGAAAATATCAAACATAGATAGCTTTAGCTATAGGAAAATGGATTTATTAGTAATTAATGTTGTATTATTTTGTAAATAAATTCCAAAGCTTAAACATACTTTGTAGAGAGATTCTAAAATGGATCTCATAGATTCATTTTCTTTCTAAAAATTAATGCGGTGAGCTATGTATTACAAGCTCATATCTACCATTTTGAAATTCATTCTAATATACAATTCAATTTAGATAGTGTTATCTCAATCAAATCCTCTAACAAGGTTCACATGGAACACTAACTCAACCACATCAATTCATTAGAGAATCAAGAGATCTGAAAACTTTGGAATGCAAATGACCTTTATTAGATGACTAAAAAATTTAAACAAGTATATTGTTTGTTAATTTATTTTCTAGAAACATACCCTTTTTATCTATGGTTTGTGTCTATGTTTGGTGTAGCCAGTGCTACATGCGCCCATTTGTTGTATTGTATCCTTTGAGAGAGATAGTGGGTAAAGTGTTAGTAGTAAAAATAGGTGGATGTTTTCTAAGAATAAATTGATTGTAGATATTGGAATGCCATACCATTTGAGTACATGTTCAGGAGGAACACTTTGTTGCCTATTGGAAGCCATATTCTTGTTGAGCAGTAAAAAAGAGATAGACAAAGCAATATGGTTAGGTGAAAATTGTAGAGAATTATATAGGTATGTGAAGATAAGATGGGTCACCATCTCACAACATGTTGTTGGATAACACTTTCTTGGCTATTTGTATCTACATTCTTAAGATAGCTACAAAGCAGAGGCAGAGACAACATGTCAAGGTAGATTTTTGTAATATTAGCATAGAGGATTATCTAAAGGATAGGGAACTATAATACGGTGGATTATGAGATTAAAAAAAGTACCTTGTTTTGAATGCTTGTCTGGTTTTCTTGCTTTGAGAGATATGGTGCACGGTCTTTTGATATTTCTCTATTTTACACATGCAAAATTGTTATGGGTAAGCTAGAAGTTTTGTAAAGAATAGTCAAGCCTTGAAGATGTTTACATAAAAAAAAATGTGTTCTAAACAAATATCATTGGTCTATGTAGCTATTTGGTGCATTTGATCTTATAGGCTCACTATTTTGGATCTCATGATTTAGTTTACTGAGACATGAAAATAGGAGTGTAAGAAATGATATGTTCTAAGAATACAAATAATTATGTGTATCTAGCATAGCTGGGATGTGTTAGCATCTGTTAGTGAGATCTTTTTTTATTATACTTTCTTGGAAAGTAATGTCCTTGTTTGTGCTACAACTGAAAACATTGAAATGTCATAATGAGTTAAGTAGGAGATAGCTTAAGATGCATAGTCCAGGTACAACATCAAATCTATTTGACATAGATTTCTTACTATTAATATAAATTATATCAGTCTTGAATGTGTGTCTTGATGGCTATACCTTTATTTTGTTTTCCATTTTCCTATTCCAAAGCAACAAAGAGGCCATTCTTTCTCTAGAATGTGCTTCGTTTGGGTGAAATATACCAAAGTAAATGTCATGCCCAAAATACAGGGGAAAAAACACACGAAAAAACTTTTTTTAATAATAATAATTAATAACACCAGTAAGTTTGATAAGTTTGTTTTCACAAGTTAAAGTACAGGGACATTGCAATATAGATAAATTTTCCCCTATCAAACCCTAAGAACTATATCTCAGTTTTTAAAACCACAAGTAGAAATAGATCATTTAATTAAACATTCATTATTAAATTGAATAATTAAATTTAACAATCTAATTTCAATTAATTAAAAGATTTAACTCATTATCACTTTTATTTACTTTTAAAATATTTAAATAATTTGGATAACAATTTAAATAATTATCAATATGATTATTTCGAAACATTTGAAATAAAAAGAACTCACTAATTAATATAACATCACATCCATAATTAAACTTTATTTAAAATTTATTCTAATAACAATTTTATTTAAATCTATAATCTATTAGAAATAAAACATTCCTAATAATAATAACAATATAACTTAAAATTAAATACAACTAAATAATAAAACAAAACAAAATAACATTATATAGTAATCTAACATATACTACAAACTAACAATTTCTAACTCAAAAACTTTTACTAATCTAAAAATACTTTAATGAGAATTAAATAACACTAATTTACAAATTAAACATAATATAATCACTAAGATTTTTAAAAACAAATTCATTAAATAACATAAAATTGAAACTAATTAAAACTTTATTAATACTAATTCTAACTTGACAAACTAACTACAACTTTAATATACAAAATTCTAAATTAATAGAACTAACTTAAATCTAAAACTACAAATGAAACTCTAACTAACCTAACTAATATTTAAAACTAAAAACCAATTTACTAAAAAAAACTAACTATAATTAAAATCCTACTACTAACCCCAAAACTCTACCCACCCTAACCCTACACACCTATTCCATCCACTAACTCCCAACCCAAGTGGGCACAAGGCCCCATAATTATCCCTCTCATGCTATCCTAGGTTTAAAAGAAATGCAACACCAAAAGACCATGGAAAAATGTGAGCTTGGCCTAGGAAAAAGGAAAGGAATGAAATGGTTGAAACTTTAACAAACCTATACACATTTAAAACTGCCCCCCCTTAATTTCATTTGACTTTTTACTGCGCAGGGTGACATCATCAATGGTATGATGGACACCATGATCTCCTTCAATGCCTAGGATAGAGGGATTAGGATAAGCATTTATGGGAATAAAGTTTTCTAGGTTAAAATAAGATAGAGGTAAGAAGTTATGATATAAAGATAAGTAGATAGGATATTATAAAATTTAGGATATTTTGAAAATATGTATATAATTTATTTTTTTATTTTTTTTTATTTTAAAATTTTAAAAAATATCAACAGAGAATATTCTCTGTTATCACAAAGGAATAATTCATTTTCCCATACAAAATCTAGTCAGCATTTTTGCTCTTGGGAGGGTTTTTTTTTTTCAAGTCCATATTTTTCTAAGTGTTAATTTTTCTAATGCAATTCATTTTTTTTACAAGGGGGTGTATTTTTTTTTCTAATTAGATTTGTAACATAGGATTAAATGTAATTCCATAGAATTTGAATAGCATTATTTAACTTCCTCATCCTTATGAATAATTACGAAATTTAAGCACTAACCAAATATAAAATTTCTCAACATATTTTAAACTTAAAATTGCATACCTTAGTATATATCATCATGTTATTTGATTAATCTAAGTTAAATGAATGTGATTACCAATCATAAAAATGTCACAATAATGTAAACACCATCACATCTAATTTTTAAGTAACCTATGCCAAAAATTGAAAAACTATAAGACTCATATGCAAGAATATTACTCAATTTTCTATTTCTATTGAACCACCTGATTCAAAGGCTCTCCTGGGAAAGAACTAGGAAGAAAACTTGACATCATTTCCATTTCAACAATGAGTTTAAATATAACATTTTTACTTTGGAATATTATCCCCAGGAGAAATTTCCCAATATAACTGAATTTCAATAACAATTTTGAATTTTTTTCTTGGCTCCACAATAGGGAAACCATTACGAAGTCTACAACACATCATGGTGATCATGGAGAGAACAAAAACTAACCGAGAGACAACCAATGATAACATGAAGACAAAATCAAACATTCACTCCCATCCTAGTTTGCACAACAGGTTCAACATTGAACCAAACTAGGGAGAAGGTGGATTTTTCCAACAAGAGACATTGGCCACAATAGCAAAATAAGTGCCCTTTCAAGGTTATAAACTCAAGAACTTCCATTCTTCCATTTCTTAATTTCTAAAACTCAAATACATAGTTTGTCCTGATGAGTAGGGCCCATAAAACCCTACTCTCTCTCTCCCTCTTCTCATCTTAAGAAGAGACGATGCACTGTTGGAGTCAAACTAAAGACCTCCTCCCATACATGGCCACTTCTACCCTATATGAGGGTGAGTAATGCCAATACAACCCATACAATCCCTTTGAAAATCAAAGAAAAAATATGAAGGAAAAAATTCAAGAAAAACCCATTTCAATCCCTCCCAAACATATACAATAAACACACGAACATACATATGGAAACAAAATGACTTAAGCATGAAATAAAAGAGCTTGAAGGGTTCCTAATTTCACAATGAGGTTATGGCAATTGAAAAATTTGAGATGAGCTTCCCTTCCTTCTCCTTCTCCTTCAATCCTAAATTGCTCTCTAAAACTAAAGGTTGGGTGAACACTCAAACCCTCTCTAATTTGCCTCTAAATAACACACTAATGCAACCAAATCCAAAATGAAATAACTCCCCCACTTGGCTAAAATTTTTAGAGTCTTCTAACTCAACTAGACATAAGGCTACCCTTAAGGTGGAGTTAAAATTATCCAACTCATGATGAAACCATTCAATTTTCGTAATAAAGCAAAAATGGGGTTTTTGAGTGACCATAAAAGTCAACAAAAGGGGCTAGGGGGGTGGAAAATGCCCCCAACCCATACCTATACCCCTTAGGTACTTATATTTCATAATTTTTGGCCTTTAGGACTAATTAGGGACCTATTAAAAGCTTGGAAATTTTAGGACTTTCTAACAACCTTCAAAAATGCAGATTAATCACTAATCCTAATTAGGGTAATTAAATTTTGATTACTAACTGATTAGCAAAAAGGTTAGTAACCTAGTCCAACTTAGATCTTTAGGTTACTCAGTTAACCCTAACTATCATGCTAGAATGCATATACAATTCATGAGTGTCAAGAGACACTAAAAAAAATTACTATTACAACACATTAACACTTAATGATCATAAAATGATACATTCATTAAAACCATGATACAAATAAAATACGAACAATGGGGTTTGCATCTTTCATTAGATTTAACCCTGTACACACACACACACACACACACACACACACACACACATAGATACAACTTATCAAGGAAATCACATAAATTAAAACATCCATCTTTTAAATAACTAGTTTTTTACCTTGTATCTACTCATATTCTTAACCATTAAAATTTCATAATCAAAGTGTTAATTCTTCATTCACTTTCTACACTACTTCATCAAGATACATGTTTATAAAACATCAAATAGCATAATTTAAACATCTATAAGTAAATATCACACAATATGAAATGACATAATATGTTTAGTGTATCCGATAGTGTCTTGACATATCGAGTCATGAGTATCAGAATAATAATGTATCAACTATGCTATGATGGGTCAAGGCAAGGGCTTATAGTAAATATGTTAGTGTTTTATATAGAAAAATATGAAAAAATGAATAATTGGTAGTAGCAGCCAAGATAGTGAAATAAATTTAGGTACAAGTAGGTAACATTTGTACTAGATCTACTTAATTATTTTCTATTTTCTTCAAAGTATGCCTTGTAGGATATGAATCGAAATGATGTGGTCTTACTTGTGCTCATCATGTGGAGAGCCCTACAATTTTGTAGCTTTTGTTGTTAGATTATGTGATATGAGAATGCTTTTGGATGGTGACTTAAGGGTTTCATAGAGAATCTAAAAGAAGGAAATAGTTAGAGGAGGAAAAATAATAGTATTGTTGGAGGAACATACATCTAGTAGGTATTTTCTTTGTTTGTCGATGAGAAATATCGAAACATGCACATTGCATGAAGGAAAACGTGTGTGTGGCTTAGAGCTTGTTGCAAGTTGCATGGTTTCAAGTGGGAATCACAACAACATGATTTAGGATCTATTATTTTGTAATAGTTATGTATTGTAGTGGACATCAACAACAAGAGTTACAAGGATACCATTATTAGTCTAGTAATCCTCTAATCTTTTGACTATTGGTACACATGAGTAATTATTTGTCTAGAAGTGATTTGTTATTGTGCTAGGCAAAGGATTTGTGTGTTCTTGCAACAACTATAAGTTGTATGATTCCATAATTTATTTTAGCACTTGGACATTCTTTGAGTTTTTTGAGATGTCAATAATGAACTCACCAACAATATTGACTGGGGTTTGTGAATGGATTGTTGACATGACTTTGATGATTATTATTTTGGTATTTGCAAGAGTAGCAGCTGGCCTTTGGTAGATTTTTCAAACATAGGTTGCTTGGTTTTCTAGGAGGAATGATAGTCAAATAGCTTTGAAATTTTTTGTGGTTGAAGATGTTGTAGTCAATACTTGGGGTTTCTATTAAACACACATCATTATGCCATGGACTTGGTATGATGTAAAGCATCTATATTCTAGCAATGGATTTTTGGTTAATAGTCTTGTCAAATAAGTTTCATATAGATAAATAATGGTTGAGGATATTATATCTTTGTCATTTTTATGTCTTATAAATGTGCCTGGAAATGGTGAGTATTCAATGTAGCTATTGTAATAACACATAAATTGTTAGGGGACCATTTAGGTTGTCTAAGCATCCAACAAGCATTTTTAGTGACACATGTCATTTCTTGGGTGACTTTTTCTTTTACCTTGAAGTTTTTTGTTGTTAGTAGATTTAACAAGAATAGTGTCTCAATACTTGTTGTTTGACAGAGGGTTGTATAAGCTAAGTGATGATGATGCACTCCTTGAGGGTCAAATGCCAAGCCAAACATAGTAAGTCCTTGTGCTCTATGAATGGTTCAAGAGCACACCAATTGTATAGGAAATTGTTTTTTGACATTGATTTTGTGCATAGGAGACTGATTTTGGAGTGGTTTAGCAAGGCAAAGAATTTGTTCCCAACCATTTCCTATTTATGTTTGTTTAAGATTTGTTAATCGTGTGGGTTGGGACTTACCTATTTGTGGGTCATTGAATTCTAGTCAAATGATGTTAGTGCTAGACTCGTGTGTATTCCTTCAACTTTCCATCTATCCCATTGATAAGTCCATCTTGTATATCATGGTTTCCACCAAAGATTTTTATAGTTATGTCTTTTTTTAAGTGTATTTAATTGGCCAAAGGGATAGCATTTTTTTGAAAATGGTCAAGTGTGGTAGAATTAGTGTGTTCATCTATTGCATTGATCATAATTAGTTTTGTAAGGAGAGAAGCTAATATCTTTTGGTTGTGTGTGCTAACATATTTACTTTTGTAGAACAAGAATGGAAATTTTGGGTTTGTGGGTGGTGAGCATAGACATTTTTCATTCAAATATGCTATGTCATCATTTGTTTGAGAGCTAGTATATATTCTATTGAGGATGCTTATAAAGGATCTTTTTTCCTTACCATTGTTTCTACATTACAAAAGTGAATATTATGTTCCCAAAAGTTGTAGGGTACTAGATCATCAGCATTTTTGAGGGTTTGGAATACTGGGGAGTCACGTATTGGTTCAGCTTGGTACTAATCACCACATAAAATGATATCTAGACCACCAAAGTATCTAGTAGGAACCTACATTATGCCACAATTTTTTTCCCTATGAAACATAGCAACCTCTCTCCTACTAACAAGATATCATCAATGACAATAATTTGTAACTGAATGCACTATTTTGATAACATGTCTAATCTTTCAGGACTAAGTGAAGTAGAAAAAGATTTGTTATACAGAATGAACAATGCAGAATGCAAATTTGTGACTCCTAGATTCTAAGCTGATTTTCTTGTGTATGTAAGCAATAGTCCCTTTATCTTACCTAGATCACTCCTAATTGAGTTGTTATATATGCAAAGGAGGCTATAGTATATTGACTTGGTTGTGAATGTTTTCCCAGTTCTAACACCCCTTGTAAGGAAAAATGAAGTGGTACAAACTCTACAAGTTGCTTTCTTATTAAGAAATCCTTTACTATGGAATTTTGTTCTTATTGAGCTTTCTATGAAGATTGTAATATTGTAATGTCTTCTATTGTCAAGTAAGTGTGGGTGTGGAGAAAATTCAAATGGTTACGATGGATTCCTTGGGTTTAGATTATGGCATATTTAGTCTAGATCTGGTTGTAAGTCATATTGTTCATTTGTTTCATAATTTAAAGTCCTAATGTTGTGTACATCTTGGCTATTTCCCTATTCAACCTTCACATCATTAATAGCATTGTTAATAATTCCCCAATAGTCATTCACATTGTATGTATAGTTTGGTTTGTTGATTTGTTTTGTTTTTGCATTGGCAAAAAAATCATCAACTGATGAATTCTAGTCTTGCTTCAAGTTGTTTTCATTAGTAACAAAAGGAACATAAAGAAAAAGTTTTTCCTTGTAGTGGTTATCAGGATTGACTTTCTTGTTGTATCTTATGAGTCTTAAGATTTTTTCTCTACTTCATCATATGAGTTTACCTTTTCCATTGTCTACTCTACAAAAAACTCTTCCAAACAAATAGTGGCTAGTGAGAAAGGTCATGCAGTGTAGTGGTCAATCAATCTTTTGCAAGAAATATTGAGTCATTCATCTAGCTCATTAGTTAGAAGTTTTGAGGATTTCAAGATGAATGTACAATTTTTAGGAGTTGAGGTGTCTATGAATATACATTTTTGGTAGCTATGGGTAAGGGGAAGGCCAAGGACAATGTGCACAACTTATTGTGATGGAATTTGTTGTAATTTGAGCAACTTGCTACCTACGTTCTTCATCATATTTATTGTATCAATATCATGATGTTTGTAGTCCACTTGTATCTTGTTGAATGCATTTTTCATTGAGATATTTCCCTTTGTCATGTAGGAGCTACAATACATTAATACAATGTAGGTGTTGAGAACAAATTGGGCATTTGTATTTGCTTGCCACAATTGTGGGATTCTAGGTGAAAATGAATTATTCTAAATGTGAGAAGGTTTTAGAAGTTTAAATTATATTTCCATTAAGTAGTCATCTTTAGTACCATGCAAACTATCTATGAAATCTGTGAAGGAAGCCATAGTATAGGTGTTTGAAGTTTCTAGCAAATTGCTTAGCTACTTAGCAAGATGTCAATTGTCTTTTGTGTAGTCAACACATGGTTCAAGTATTATAGTTTTTCTTATTGGTAGTTGGGGACAACCAATGTGACACTTTCTTCTCTTTTTTTTCTTGCTTTATCTAGAATGATGATTTATGTGTAGTCTAGATATTTTCTTATCCAAACAATCAGTGTTGCATGTCAGATTTTTTTTGACAAAATCCTCAATGCTTGCATTGCTACATTTCCCATAGGTTGGAGCATCTATAATCCATATCATAAAGTGGTCATGTTTATTCCCTCAATTTTGGAACTTTAAGACTAAAAATTAATTGGTTATTTTTCAAAAGAATGTGTCATCCAAACTTAACAAATGTTTCATTGCATTAATTCATTGTTTGTAGTAGCGTGTACAAGTCATAGGGTCCTTTTTTATTAAAAAAAAGTGTCAATGTCATCCTTACTCTGAAGGCCCATATATTTTAAGTTTTTATAATGCAAGTGGTACAACTCTTATAGGGTTTGTATCAGTGAACTCCAATTTTATTCCAAAGTAGTGAATGTGATGAAAATTGTTGGGGCTCTTGATTGTCGTATCATTGCAAATACTTTCTTTTTCAAACTGTGAAAATAGTCTAGAGATTTTCTAATCTTCTTGAAATTTCCATATTCGATGTCTGACTACAAAATTTTGTCAAGGTTTGGTTTGCACTTCACATACTTTTCTTTTAGTGTCCTACCTTTTAGTTTCCTTTTATGTGTTCTTATCCATGTTGTTGAGAATACTTGTGTGATTAATACTTTTATTTTTTTTAAAAACAAGTTCATAGTGTGGTATGCAAAAGCTCAATTTGAATTTTGTATCTCCCATTATGCAATTTTTTGGTATGAGAATTTTTTTGTAGTGAACTCATCATGCGCCTCAACAAAAAAATAGTGTTGGGAAGTGCATCTCTTCTACATGTTGGTCTTGCAATATTTCCAAAGTTTTTTTTGTTCGCCTAGTGCTATTTCTATTACTTTGTCTTCTAAGGTACACATAGTTCTTAGCTTAGTGAATCCATACACCAAAGTATCTTTATCAATCCTAATACAACTTTCAACTTCATTATCATCATCACTTGATGAGGACTTACTAGTTGCCAACTACTCTTGCAGAGGTAGTATGTGGTCTTCCAAAGTTTTGTTACATCATTTTGATCAAATCCTCTTCATCAATCAAATAAATGATAGTACTTAAATCATATAAGAAATTGTCTTACAAGTAGATAATAGGTTTGACATTAGTGACAAAAAAATGATTGAAACATATTTATCATGCTTGTATCAATCTGTTTTCAAAAATCTCCCTCTTTCAAATTATTGGAAAATGAAACTGATCAACCAAAATGACTAGAATTAAATAGT
This sequence comes from Cupressus sempervirens, assembly GCA_028749045.1. Classification (NCBI taxonomy): domain Eukaryota; kingdom Viridiplantae; phylum Streptophyta; class Pinopsida; order Cupressales; family Cupressaceae; genus Cupressus; species Cupressus sempervirens. Next base: position 301,781,606 of record CM053785.1, on the reverse strand, counting down.
AAGACCAAAAAAATACCAAAAATAAAATAATTCCTTATATTGACATCTCTTCCTTTGTGATGTGAATATCAGGATTTAACTGTGTGATTTTTGAGTCAAACTCGATGACCCATGTTTCATGAGTAGTGATTCAACATGAATCCATCTCTCATGAGAATAAATGGAACACTTAGCACTCATTGGATCTAGGTGATGCTCACAGGGGTGAAGCACCGGGACTTCCCGGGAGGTCACCCATCCCAGTACTACTCCAGCCTGAGCGCGCTTAACTACAGAGTTTCCTCCACAGTTAAACCCAAAGCCTGGTCACCCATCCCTGTGAGCATCACCTAGATCCAATGAGTGCTAAGTGTTCCATTTATTCTCATGAGAGATGGATTCATGTTGAATCACTACTCATGAAACATGGGTCATCGAGTTTGACTCAAAAATCACACAGTGAAATCCTGATATTCACATCACAATTTGACTAGCTGTGGAAATCATATCCTACTTATCAATCTCTTCCTTTATCAACAACTTTCAACTTCTAAATAGGTTACACAATTTTGTTATGTTTTGATCAATAGACAATCAACTCATCCTTATGACTTCCTCTAAATTACTTCTTATATCTCCCTCTAGATTATCTTCCTCTTACTAGGTAGATATAATTAGTAGATATGCTTTCTCTCTTAGTAGTCAATATTTCTCCCTCATACTATGTTTTAGGATTTCTCCCTCTTTGTTTAGTTCCTTTATGTGTTGTTAACAATGTCTATCTCCCTCATAGGATTCTCCTCTTTCTTCAATATCACTTTTGATTAGTTTCCTTACAATCTCCCTCTTTGACAAAAATGTCAAAGACTCATCATCTTAAATATGTAGATATGAACATTTTTAGTTTCTCCTTCTGTCACCTTCCTTGTGACTGATTTTTAGTTCTAGCTCTTTGATTACTTTAGCTAGCTCCTAAAGTAAGATCCATTGCATTAATCTATAACATATGTCAATCAACTTGTTTCATGCAAGATACTCCTCTTGTTTCTTAGATATCCTTTGATAGGCGTATCACCTCTAGTTTACTCTTAGATACTCATGAGCATCCTTGGGTATTGCTTTTGTGAAGATATTAACAATTTTCTCTTTTGTGTTAGCATATTCCATCTTCACCTCTTTATCTTGAACTAATTCCCTCAAGTAATGATAATTTATTCCAATGTGCTTAGTTGTTTTGTGCATCACATGATTCTTTGATATATGTGTAGCACTTGTATTATCACAATAAAGTATCACTGGTTAATCTATTCCTTCATACCTTTGAGTAGCTATTTGATCCACAAAATGTTTGTACAATTTACTATAGCAACAACATATTTGGCTTCAATAGTAGACTAAGAAATTTTGTTTTTTTTCCCTAGTTCATGTAACTAGCCTCTTACCTAAGAAAAATTCTCTTCCACTAGTGCTCTTTCTATCATCAATATTTCTTGCCCAATCAACATTAGTATAGGCTCTTAATTCAAATTTCTCATTTTTCTTGTAGTATAGACCATATTCCTCTATTCATTTATTCATTTTAGATATCTGATTATTCTATTTACAACCATCAAATGATTCTCCCTGGGATTAATAGAGAATCTTGCAACTATTCCTATAGATAATACAATATTAGGTCTACTCTATACTACATATTATAATTTCCTAATCATAGAACTATATAATGTTTGATTTTCCTTAGCTAAATCATCATTCTTTGACAATTTATGACTTGTCACCATAGGTGTACCTACTATCTTGGAATCCTCCAATCCAAATTTTTCAGTATCTCCTTAACATACTTTGACTAAGTGATGTATATACCATATTTCATCTGGTGTATTTGCAAACCCACAAAGAACTTGATCTCTCTAAACATATACATCTAAAATTCTTGTTTCATTTGATTTGCAAAAGCCTTACATAAAGTATCTTGACCTCTAAATATGATATCATCAACAAAAATTTTAGATAACAAAATACCTTTTCCTTTCTCTATCTTCAAGTACAGATTGTTGTTATCATCAATCCTTTCAAATCCAATCTTCACAAGATAATTATGAAGTCTCTCATACTATGCCCTTGGTGACTACTTCAAACAAGATAAAGCTTTGTGTAATCTACATACAATATTTTTATTTTTAACATCAATAAATCCTTCTAGCTATTCTATATAAACTTCTTCCTCTAATATACCATTAAAAAATGTAGAGTTAACATCCATTTGATAAACTTTGAAACCTTTGTATGCAAAAAAAGCAAGCAAAGTTCTTACTCTTTCCAATCTAGCAATAGGGGCAAATGTTTCTCCATAGTCAATCCCTTCTTGTGCATATCCTTTACAAACCAATCTTTCCTTGTTCCTTGTGACTTCACCATTTTCATCTCACTTTTTTCTATAGACCCACTTGGTGTTAATCACATTTTTGTGTTTCGGTATAGGAACCAGAGCCCGTGTTTTGTTTTTCTCAATTTGTTCAATCTCTTCTTTCATGAATTTACTCCATTCCACATCTTCTAAGGCATCTTTCACTATTTTGGGCTCTTTTATACTTAGCAAACATGTATCAATTCTCAATTTGTTCCTTGTCATTGGTCTAGTATCTTTATCTCCAATAATTTGTGAAGCAGGATGATGTCTCTTGATATATTTAGACAATCTTAGTTCAACTTTGGTTTCTTCATTTGTTCTCTCAACTTTTGAATCACTATGTAAATCTCTATTAGGTAGTTCAAAATCTCTTTCATGTACACTAATCTTAGAATTAGAATGTGCCTCAACTTTATTCAGTTACTTAGCACTTGAATGTAGCTTGATTCCTGAATGGAGTTTGACATTCATAGTCTGTGACTCAATAGTCACTAAAACTTTTTGTTGGTTTGTAACTTGATTTGAAATATTTTCTCTAGTAGGCATATCTCCATAAAAGTATACAAATAATTTATATTCTTCCTATTCCTTCATAGGTTTAGCCTCATATACTTTTATATATTCATCAAATTTCACATTTGCACTTTCCATAACTTTGTTGGTATTAGTATTTAAACATTTATAAGCTTTACTTCTTGTGGAATAACCTAGAAATATAACTTCTTCACTTTTTGCATCTAGTTTACCATTCCTAAAATCTTTGAGAATATAGCATTTTCTTCCAAATACGTTAAAATATTTTACATTGGGTGAGTATCCATACCATTTTTCAAAAGGTGTTGAATGAGTTCCTTTCTTGACTTGTACATGGTTCAAGGTATAGACAAATATAATTACAACTTCTCTCTAGTATTTTAAAGAAACATTTTTCTCCATCATGAGTGTCTTAGCATAGTCCATTATAGATCTGTTCCTCCTTTTAGCAATTCCATTTTGTTGAGGGGTTCTAGGAGAAGATGTATACCTTTTAATTCCTTTGTGATTATAGAACATCTCAAAATAATTTGATGAAAATTCTCCTCCTTTGTCAGATCTCAAACATTTTATACTTTTACTTGTTTCCTTTTCAACTCTTGCTAAGTACCACATAAACATTTGAAAAGTATCAAATTTTTGTTTTAGAAACATGACTGTCATCATTCTAGAATAATCATCAAAAAGCAACATAATGTATTTATCTCCTTTGTATCTTTTCACTTCAATTGGTCCACACAAGTTAGTATGAACAATCTCTAGTATTCCTTTAGAGGTATGAGTCTCACTCTTAAAACTTTACTTTGTCATCTCGCCTAACTGACATTGTTTGCACATTATATTGTCATAGCTTCTTCAACTTAGGAAAACCTCTAACTTTTCTCATTTTATTGATACTAACCAAGTTATCAAAATTAACATGACATAACTTGTTGTACCATAGCCACACATGATCAAATTCTAAAACTATACAAGTAGCATCCTCTATATCAAGGTAGAATAGATTACTTCTAGTTTGATGACCCTTTCCAATCATTTTTCAATTAGTATCATATATCTTAGCAATCTTGTTTTCAAACTCAACCTTATATCCTGAATTATTCAGTTGTGATACACTCAATAGATTATAGTTAAGTCCTTGAATATAGTAAGCATTGTCACATAAAATCTATTCTATGAGCTTGATAGAACATTTTCCTTTTATCAAACATGATACATCATTATGAAATATTATACTATTTTTGTCATAACAATTTAAAGTAATGAACTTACTTTTATCTCTAGTTATATGATGTGAACACCCATTGTCAATGTTCCATTTGTCATTCTTGTTCACACAAGACACAAGTGTAGTTGCCTCATTTTTATCAAATTTAACATTCATTGAAACATACACCACTTCATCATCATGATCATTAGATTCATCTCTTGTTTCCTCTTTCTTGCCTTTGTCTTTGTAATCTTTTCTATTCTCATCTCTTCTACTTTTGTACTTATCACCACCTCTATAATTCTTCTTCTCTGGACATCTAGTAGCAATATGACCAACCTCATTGCAATTGAAATAAATGATAGATAGTTTGCCTTTAAAATTTCCTTTACCTCTATGAAATCTCCTTGCTAGTAGTGCTTCAAGTTTAGTTACATCCTCCTCATTTGTCTCACTATCACTAGGCACATATTTTGTCTTTTTCTTCTTCTCATTAGGTTCCTTTAATGATAGCTTAGCTTTGAAAGTAGATTCAATATTTTTAGGTTTGTAATTATCAAAGTTAGATAGCTCAAAAGTAGTAAGCCTATCTACCAAACATTCAAGAGCTAGATCATTCCCTAGTACACATCTTAGTTCTTGTATTGCAAAAACTCTAATAGCATAGATGGGTAGCAGTGTTCTCAAAACTTTTCTTAGTATACATTCATCATCTATTTTAATAGTAGCTCCTCTTATTGCATTAAATACATCTTTTATCCTAGAGCACTATTTTCACCTTCTTGCACTGTCATATCATTGAACTTACCTCTGAGACTTTCAGCCTTGGCTCTTAGAACATTCTTGTCACCTCCATAGTTGGTGTCTAGGGCATCCCAAATTTTCTTTACACTATCACATCTTTGATATCATCAAACTCAACATAGCTCTGGGTAGAGGCAATCTCCAACATTGCTTAATTGTGTTCTTTCTTCTTTTTCAGATATTCAATAGTGAAGGCTCCAATAGGATCAAAATGCTCAATGGAAATGGTAGATTTTTCATGATCTCCAAGTCCTCCAAGGTGTATCTTTATCAAACTTTTCCATCCAGGAAAGTTAACTCTATTAAGCTTGGGCACTTCTCTTCTTGGCATCCTTATCTTTTTGCTTCTAATACCTTCACACTAGTCCTTTTACGCAGATAGCTCTGATACTAATTTTTGGAATTCCTTAGAATAATTGAGAGGGGGGGGGGGGGGGGATTAGTTATCCAAAGTCCAAATGTACTATTAAAACTTTTCATAGCTTAGTGAACCCATAAACATTTATCATCATACATGCATCCATAATATTATGCATTTACTTAAAGCTTGTAGGTTACTGTCAAATCAATTTGTAGAAATGTAAACATGAAACATAATAGATTCAATAACACACTTGACACAATGGTTTACATGGAAACCCAATTTGGGAAAAACCACTAGTAACATGCCACTCTTTCTCTCTCTTCTAAAGTGATGCTCTGTGAAAGGCTAACTTTGCTAAAGGTTACAATACATACTATCAAAAATGACCCTATTAAAGAATTTTAATCACCCTATTAGTAGTGAGCCTTGTTAGAGGACTTTTGACCATTTAGTTGGAATTTCATCTGGTTAAAGGATTTACTAATGACTATTAGGTCAACCTTAATCCAAAGGACTTACCCTAGACTAATACAATTATTAGAGAATAATAGTAAGGTTTGATTTGATAACAACTTGCAACTCCATATGTAGATTATAGATCTTTGTTTCAGTCCTCCATTTGGCTTGGCTTTCACACACTTTAGCTCTAATAGCTTGTTCACCTTCCAAGTATCCATACCTAAAAGCATTCTTTCTTTTCTTTCCAATGTAGACCCTTTACTTAGGTCACTAAATGAAGCAATACCCTACATTCCTTGCTTCCATAGGTTCTCACACATGACAACCTTTTCTTTTGACCAACCATCTCTTTAAGTAGAGAATTAAGATATTTTGCCATTCATTCTCCATCATCCAATTTAGGGTTATGATAGATTAGGTAGGATTCAATGAATCTACCCCTTATTTCATTTCATTCCCTTCTAGAAACTTATCCTTCAATCCTCTTTGAATTCACCTCAAAATGGTTTACCATGAATTATGTGCCACCAACTCATCAATCTTATCTTCCACATGGTTCACATAATCTAGGAAGTCAACTTTGACAACTTAGACCCATCAAATTCACAATCTTTCTAATAATGTTGACACTTGGAATTAACTAGCTTCTAATGCTCAAAACATACTGTGTTGCTCAACATCCACTGTAAAATCACTTAGCATGAACTAAAGTTTACTAGTGCTCAACATCAACTAATCTATACTTGGCATCAACTATTTCACTTGGCTTCAACTGTTTCAGTTAGCTTACACTATACTAGACTTTTACTTAGCTCCAACTAATTTTTTGTTCAACTTGCACTAACTTTTCTTAGCATCTACCATCCATTCAGTCAAGCTTGGCAGAAAAACTTTGTTTAACTTGTTCTTATGAACTTTCTTAGTGCAACCAACCTTTGCAACCTTATGTAGATTATCAATGCACTATGATATCACTATCTTAATTGATTCTCATACTCCTTTTCCATATCATAACTCAACCTTTCCTCTAGGTGCTCTTGTTACATTATTTTGATCAAATCCTCTTCATCAATAAAAAAAATGATAGTTTTTAAATTATATAAGCATAACTTGTCTTACTAGTAGATAACAAGTTTGATATTAGTGACAAAACAATGATTGAAACACATTGATCATACTTGTATCAATTTTTTTTCAACATTCCTCTCTAGAAAACTTGAAAGACAAGAGAGCTCTCTAAAGGTTGAAACCAATGATATAAACAAGCCAAAAAATCCAATACATCCAAAGTCCAAAGATGGGAATATGGGTGCCATCAAAGAACACCTGCACTAATCCAAAAATTCTAAACTAATGTAGGCCCAAAAAGGTATCTATAACAACTTCAAAATTATGGAGACAATGTACCAAAAAATCTACCATAAGAATTCCCCACCTAATAGGGAGGACAAAACCCCCATGACAAGTCTCCACCCTAGCCACAAAAAAAATTGATGTGACTACCACAGGAGGGGAAAGTGTCAATCCACATAGCCCACAAAATTAGTGTAGAAAACACCAAAGCTTGGAGAGCCAATGTCAAGGAAATCCACTAGGAAAAAAACTCCACCATCTTCTTGATCTAAGGACTCCTCAATATTTTCCACCTTTGGGGATTAGCTTCCTCCACAAGCCCTAGTAGCCCTCTTCTCTCCTTCAGAGATCCCACCCATCATTTACTTTAAGTTTTAATCACTAGCATGTGTTGTTCTTCCAATAGACATGACTTTTGTCATGCCCAAAAATTATAGGGCAAAACACAACCATAAATTTTTTATTTTATTTGTTATTTTTTATAAGGTAATGTTTAGGGTTTTACATAAGGAACTACACATTAGTTTTCTAGTTTATTTAATGGCTATGTATTCAAAGTCCCTAACTATTAAGTTCTATAAGCACATTACCTTTTTGTGGTATGATGTTTATAGGTTTATATTGGATAGGTATAAACTAACCCTTAGATGTTTATGTGCACTTGGATCAATTTTTACTTAGTTATCAATAAAGTTATTAATTCTTGTCTTTGGGTTATATGAAGTCTTATTCAATTTAGTCATCTTCATTGAATGTTCATTATATATAGATAAAATATAGTTCCACTTTCTGAAAGATATTAATAACACATAATACATATGATGAACTTCTAACCCTAAAACAATGACTTTCCTCTCATTATTTAAACCAACATGCCATCCATTCATCATTTGAGGTAGCAATCCACCACAGAAGTGTTGGATATTGTTAGTGGCCGATGAGTCATTAGAGGCATCTTTTTATGTGTGTTGGCTACTACCTATCTGAATATAACAAAATATTAAAATCATGATACTTGATTATATGGTGATCCCACAATAATGAGTTCCACTTTTTGGCCAATTTTGACACTAAAATCAATATTATTGCAACAAACCTCATGTTCTAGTGACTTTATCTCTAAAACTATAAATAATTTCAAGATGACATAAAATAGTGATTTTTAGTACTCTATTCCTACTTTGTAACCATATTTTTTAATCTAAAAAATAAAATTATTTATGTCAATTATTTCATCTCCTCTGAAAAGTGGTACATAATAAAATTCAATATTTTTAAAAAGTGACAGTCTGTTTGACACACATAACTTTTTTTTCTAGAAATGATAATGAAGTAATTCTTTCAATTTTAGATTTGTAACATTAATATCTAAAGGATGCATTTGGTTTGATTCATTTTGGTTCAATATTGTATAGTTTATGAAGTTTTGAAGTGACACCAATTGTAATTCAGACATAAATTCATTTTGACACAGATAATTTGAAGTCAATCTATTGTAAGTCTATTTTTTAATTTTTTGAATAGCAAGCTATCTCAATAAGTTATTTCCTACATATTTTTCAATTTTTTTGACCTAATTTTCTAATTTTTCTAAAGTGTCGAAGTCAGTTGATGTTCAATTGGTAATAAACTTATGATGAGTTAAACTCATATTTGAAAGTCTTAATGATTAAGATATGTATTACAATTATAGTTGTTAGAAAGCTTGCTCTGAGCAACACATTTTGACATTTTTTATTTTATAGTAGGAGATCATTCTTTTACAATTATGGGTGTCAAAAGAGAAAAAAAATAAAGAAAAAGGGGGCAAAATATTCTTAGTTTTGAGCGTTCGCTGCGAACATAGTGTTTGTTGCAAACATATTTTCCATGTTTGGAGCGAACATATGTTCATAGTGAACATACAAGATATAATTTCCTGGCCACCAAAAATTTAACATGATATGTTCGTGCGAACATGTCTAATTTATTATGTTTGTGTGAACATATTAAAAAAATAAAATTTGACGTCAACTTCTAACAAGTAGTTTGAAAGTAGTGACAAAGACAAGCAAATTTGTTATGTGAAATTTATCTTGAGGCAAGGGGTAAATTTTGGTTTTTAATTTTTTTTTTTATAATGGAAACAAGAAAGGAAGGCAAAGAAAATATGCAAGAAAGAAATATGATGAAGCATAACAAAAAAATCTTTCCTAGACTATGACACGTTATCATCGAATTAAACAAGGTGAAGGAAATGTTCAAGAAGGCTCAATAGAAGTAGAAGAAGTGCATATGGGAGAGAGGTTAGGAACACTCCCTACGGAATCTCAAACAATGAATGTTGAAGAAGGCTTAAGATCACTCCCTATAGAGGTTCAAATAACAGAAGTCAGAGAAGGGTCAGAATCTTTCCCTATAGAATCTCAAACAATGGATGTTGGAGAAGGCTCAAGATTACTCCCTATAGAAATTCCAGTAATAGAGGTCAAAGAAGGGTTAGGATCAAGTACAAGAATTGGTATGGATGAACTCCTAAATATTGCCCAATATATAAAGAATATTATTTCTCCAAAAAATTTAGATCATTTACTTAAAATGGATATGGATAAATTGAGAAGACTTGGAGCTACTATTAAACCATTAAGTTTTTCTAAAAAAAGGTCAATGAATAAGAAGATAAAAGAAATTATGACTCAATTTGATAATATTGAAACACTTGAACAAGATCAGTTACTTTCACTTCTACTTACACAAAAGAAGTTGCAAGAGGCATTGAAGTTGTTAGGTGTAGACACAACATCAAAGAAGAGAAGATTTTCTAGCATGCAAATTGATCTGATTGAAAATGTTAAACAAGGTTTGAGAAACATAGGAAAATACTCTCGAACTAAAGATAAGTCTGTGGCAAGAAAAGTGATGTTGATGTCTGTTGTAAATAAGAATATGACCCAAAATAGACAAATATCTTCAATTTCATCTGAAATGGGTTTTAGTAGGAAAATAATGAGAAAATATGTTAAGAGAAGATTAATTGTGGATGAAAGTACTATGGAGGGCAATTGGGCAATCATGTGTAGAGCACCTCATTCTGATAGGATTGAAGAGTCATTAAAAAAATTAGTCATATCATTTTGGATTGCTAACACTCATCCTTTATCAAATAGTAGAGATGTTATTAGGCATAGGATTGCATCTAGTGAATATGAACATCACACAAAACATTGGTTGGACACAACACATCATGAGTTATATGTGTCATTTTGTAGTGAACATCCTAATATAAAAGTTGGGCAAACATTGTTTGAAAAATTGAAGCCATACTTTGTGAGGTCAAACAAAGTGTTTGAAACATGTTGTTGTCATCATCATATTGAGTTTGATCTCCATTATTAGGTATTTCGAAAGTTTGTAGAAGACACATATGGTTTTCATGCTGCTCCTCCTAGTAGGAGAAATGAGTTTATATCATCCATTCTATCTGACAAAATAGATGATCCAGTCGGTCAAATAAATTGCATCAAAGGGTTATGTGAGACATGTGGTGAATTGGCTCTATTTCCTTTGAAAATTAAAAATATTGATGCAACAAAAAAATTGAATTGCAAAAGTTACAAGTATGTCAAGAATGAAACAAAGTTGAGAAAAGAGACAAAAAGGTTAGACTATGTTGAAGATGAGTTACTTGTTCTAACATCTATGAAAAAATTTTAAAATTTGATTCAACCTTATATTCATCACGATTTTTTTGCAAAGTGGAAAGCACAACAATTTCAAACTTTGAGAGATAATTTCCCACTTGGAATGATTGTATTAGTTGTTGATTTTGTAGAGAACTATTCCTTTGTTCATCAAAAAGCAATTCAATTAGATTATTACTTTTCTAAGTAGGTCACTATTATGATAGATGTTTGTTATAGACATGTACAATTAGATTTGGATGGTGTTCAAAGTATATTTCAATCTTGAGTAATTATTTCTATATAAGTGATGATAAAGAACATGACATTCACTATGTCAAACATTGCTTCAATATATTCTTTTCTTATTTGAAATAAAGAAACATAAATGTTGATAAACATTATGTTTGGTCTGATGGATGTGCTACACAGTTCAAATCATCTAGACCATTTTATGCATTATGTAGATATCATCACAATGAGAATATAAAACACATATGAAATTTCTTCGAGAGTGGTCATGGAAAAGGTGAACATGATGGTGCTGGAGCTTGCATCAAACGTGCTCTGTAGAAGGATCAAATGAATTATCAAGGAGTTTGTGTAAATGATGCACATGATGTTGTTGAATGGTGTAAGACACATTTTTCATTAGATGAGGTCGGGACATCATCAACAACAAGTCAACAGGTACCATATAGAGTCTTTTGGGAGATAACAAGTATGGATGTGTACATCCATTTAATTTTTATGTAATCAAGCTATAAAATTTTATTGTTAAGTTTTATTTTCCAATTCATTGAATTTTAAATTTAATTTGTCCATATTTTCAATTTAATGAAGTTTCAGGTGTTAATAGAAAAAACATGCATGGTTGTAAGAGGATAGAAAATGCACATTCCTTACATTCAGTCATGAGTATAGATAATTGCAATTGGACATTGAAGAGAAGAGAATATTCATGTTTTTGTGACAGCTGCATTGATGAAGATTATGAAGAATGCATCAATCAAGCACGTGGATATACAGGTGTATGGATTTTGGTACCACTTGATGTTACTGATACATTTGATAAAGATGATGAAAATTTTGATGATATTCCATTGATTTTTGATGATTATGATCATATCTTTGGATTGGTAAAAGTGGGTAAGTATCATAAAAATTAATTTGAACAAGTTTTATTTAATTATCAATTTGAATTGTCTTATATATGTACTATACACATACACATGTATCCTTGTTATGCAGGAGATATCTCTGCAATGATTGCTGAGCCTGGAAATTATGAAGGTGTCAGTTATTATTTATTGCAATGTATTGTAGAGAGGAAAAAGTTATATGACCCTGAAGAAAGTGATGGAATGTTGTTCCCCATAGGTACCTTTATATAAATAAATAGATAAATACATACATACATACATACATACATACATACATACATACATACATACATACATACATACATACATACATACATATATATATATATATATATATATATATATATATATATATATATATATATATATATATATATATATATAGGTAACTTTATATTTATCAAATTCTAAAATACTTAAATTTGTGGTGCAGGTTTTGTTGTGATAGAGGGAACATATTTGAAGCAAGACAAAATAATCCAACATGGAGTACATTTTTTTGATTATCAACCTAAAAAAAAAGTTTTATAGTACAACCACCTGGTCGTTGCTATCGGGCTTTGTCTACTTCTAGTCAAAGTTAAGCGTGCACATTGCAAGTGGAGACTAGACAGTGAAGATCATGAGAAGATATTACATGTTATAAGTCTACATCATGGTTGCATTGACATTTGAGATTTATTTTATAATAATTTGAATATGAACTTCTTTTCAAACTATTGAATTTGATCTTGAATTAAATGTGTTTTTAATTGTACGATCATAGTCTTAGTTATCATTAGTTTATTAAAAAATATATAAATTAATAATATTAATTGTACCATGGATGAATTTAATAATTTAACAACTTGATATTTAAATAGGCTAAGTTAGTTCGAACTTACACAATCATTATCTATAGCTATGTATCAAAAATAATTTAATATGTTACAATTCTTAAATATCAATTTCTTTTGAAACTATTGAATTTCATCTTAAATTAAATGTGTTTTTAATTGTACGATCATAAGTTCTTAATTATCATTAGTTTATTAAAAAACTATATAATTTAATAATAAATTAATTGTACCATGGATGAATTTAATAATTTAAATTCATTTATCAACTTTTTTTCAAACTATTGAATTTCATAAGTGAATTAAATGTGTTTTTAAAATTGTAAGATTATAAGTTCATAGTCATCAAATGTTAGTTTATTAAAAAACTATATATTTTAATGTTAGAACTTTAATACATCTACGGTCATACTCTTAAAGTTTAAATTAGTTTAAATTAATATGCTTTTAAATATTATATTTTGTAAAAGTTTTCTAAAATAATGTATTGGCTTACCTAATTAACATAAAACTAATATTTATCTTTAGCGGGTTAGTAATTGATAATTTAAGAAATATGTATTTTTATAACTTCCTACTAATTGATATAGTTCAAATTTGCATATTTATTCAAGTACCTATTGATTTACCAAATTTATGTATCTTTAGTTCTTCTAATTGTTTATTTCATATAATGATTACAATTTTAAAATATAACAAACATTTAAATTTATAATGTAAATCATTTCCAGGTTAATTTAGTAGTTTTAAGCATGTATATTAATTCAATTCAATCACCATATTTAAATTATTATTCTTTTTCAAAATTTTCAATTAGGTTCATAGATCAATTTGGAACTTCTTTGAATATTTTACTATTGAAGTACCTATATTTAGAGAAGTTAATTTGATTATTTTATAATGATGACAATAAAATCTAAATTTTAAAAGCTATAATCTTATTGATGAAGAATGTTTTACTATAAGTACTATAAAAAAAAAAACCCACACATGTATATATGTAACATGTACACGTCTCAAGATCATGTTCTATAGCTATGATACAAAAAAATACACATATACAAATATACACGGACCTCAAGAATAAACACTATAGATCTAGAATATATCTCTACAACTGAAATACATACATATGCAAATTGTAAATCTCAAATAAATACATGTATGTAGCAAAATATAAAAATTCATATATACATGTGTGACCATCTAACTATTGAAGTACTCAATAATCAAATAAATAGTGAAACATATGTGTACATGTATGTCATCAAGGTACTAAAATGTACATGTATATGTGTATGGAAACTGTCTCCAAAAAATAAATGCATCAAAAAAATATGATTTATACTACTATAGGGGCCCCTCAAGATGCATACAAACAGAATGAGCCTCTGATCGAGTCTCTTGTACATCCTCTTGCTGAGGTGCATCAACAAAGCCCTGCAAATATATATATATATATATATATATATATATATATATATATATATATATATATATATATAGAACTTGAAACATTTAAATAACTTTAAAAAAACTATTTAAAACTCAAGTACCTGAGCACTACTAGGTGCCTCAATAGAATCATCTCTCTCATGTACATGATGCCCTGAACTAGCACTACATGTAACCATGTGCTTAGTGACCTGTGCCTGCATGATTTATTATAGTTATTTAGATTAAATTATATATATATATATATATATATATATATATATATATATATATATATATATATATATATATATATATATATATATATATATATATATATATATATATATATATCTGAACTTAAATTTTTAATAAATTCATATTTTTTAATTTCATATATATTTAAAATTAAAAATAAATTATATATATGTACTTGGGTCTCTGGAGCTGGAGGATGATCAACATACTCCATCGTATCATCTACTGATGCACTTGAGCCTAAAACTTTGACACCTACTAAACCACCCTCAGCACCATGTCCAACTGCTAGTAAATTTGAGTGAAGTGGACTATGTAACTAGCTAGGTAATGGTGTAGAATCAGTGCTTCCAGGTCATCTGAATAATAGGTCCATGTATGATGAAATACCTAGGGTCAAACTAGTATCAATCTCAGATAGACCTCGCAACTGCTCACCAAAATCATCAAGACCCTCAGCTGTGATCTGGACATCTCCAACTCATATGCTCGAGTCATTTGTAGAGTGTCATGAGCCTAGTGCCGAATGTTGTGAGCTACACATAGGTGTATTTCTTGTCATTGGTGTGGAGGCCTGTGTCTATGGAACTATGTCTGAGATCTGATGATGTCTAACAACATCCATTACTAAGTGAATTGAAATCCCCTGTGTATCAAAAATATAACTAATAATGTGCAACATATCCTCCAAAAAATACAATGCCAAATCCTATGTCTGATGTCCTAAAAGGCCACGAACATCACCCAGTAGTGGTAACCTAGCATCTCTATATGCATCACCAGAGGTGCTTGAAGTGCTACTAGATGTCTCTAAAGATGGTTGACCAAGTGGACGAGGATGTCAACTATGAATATAATGACTAATAGAATAAGATGTGATACTAGCGGCCACAGATGTAATGTGTCCAATAGTGTCAATTGCTCCCCTTTGAGAAGCAATGACAACTCTATCTATAATAGGTGCATGTGTTGGAGTCACGAGAGGCAGTCTTTGTCCAACAAGCTATTTGACATCTCGAGGTAGCAGATGATGTGCAATGTGATAGTGGTCACGATCTGCAATCTGACCACGCCCCTATATGCAATAATTAGGAATATCCAAGTAGTTGATGTCGAGCCCCACGTGGAACTCAACATACAAATACTATTCAAAATAAAGAGGTATCTGGTCATTATTAGGATAATGACCATACACAACTAAGAACTGAGGATAGATCATGCTAGCAATAACATGATCTATGCATCGTGTCACTTAGTAGCCTCTCACCCTACCTTGTGCTCCCTCATATCCTAGAAAGAGCTCTCTTTTGATGATATCTTTGGGGACCACCCTCTTGATGTCATCAAAAGATGCATCTTCTAAAATCTCAGCCCCAAGCACCCTAGATATGGGAGCTAATATGTTAGGAGTAAATGAATGGTGAGCTCTAAATCTAGCTGTTAGATCCTATAAACTCCTACATATCATAGCACATATGTCTCTATAAAGACCATCATTATAGGATGATATAGACTATTGTAGTCTAGCAACCTCCTTCTCTAAAAATGAAAATAAAACATTGATATCAATGCATGGAGGTGGTGCAGTAGGACCTCTAGCAGGAGCTGCAAGTGCAGCCTAACCAAGAATAGGAGCTACACTAGGAGCCATGGCGAGACCTACACCACCTAGTGCCGCACTAGGAGTCACACCAAGAGCTAAAACATGAGCCACACAATGAGCCCTACCTTGAGGTACACCACGAGCCTCACCATGAGCTGAGCACAAGCCCCACCACAAGCACCACAATGAGCTGCACAAGGAGCTAGAATAGGAACTGCATTAGGCACTGCAATAGGAACTACATCAACTTGTATCACACCAGCTGCTACAATAGGAGTCGCAGTAGGAACTACATCAGGTTCCATACCAGGAGCCACAGTAAGCTAATCATGTGAAGCCATATCTAGATGTAGAAATGTATCAAGAGCTAAACTATCTACTATACACATAATTTTTTTATTTTTAATTAAAAATTATACATGTAATTGAATGTACATCACACATGTGTCTAGATAATCTGTAACATGTACATATATGATCTGATTAAATTTAAATATATATGATTGAACGCATATAAATGTACACATACATGAGAATTTTAGAGTTAGAACAAATTATTTGTATATTTCATTTAACAATAATTTATTCAAAATAAACTTTCAAACATGAAAATGTGTTAAATTAACCACCCACCCCCCCCCCCCCCCCCCCCCCCCCCCCCCCAACACACACACACTCTTACACTTATTATTAATTAAAAATTAGCTAAGGCTATTGTACACTTAAAATACATTATTATATATTATGACATTCCACTTTATTTCTATAAGGAAAATATAGTTCAAATCTAGCTAATTTAACACATTTTTAAATAATAATAAGTAAATAATATAAGTAAACTTAGATTTTCTATATTTCATTTAACTATAATTAAATATCCAAAATAAACTTTTAATCATACAATAAGAAAGTTCAATAATATATTTACTTATTATTAATTAAAAATGTGTTAAACTAATTAGCTAGATTTTCTATATTTTCCTTAAATAGAAATAACACAATGTCATAATATATAATAATGTATTTTAATGTGTACATTTTTTTTTAAATAAGTGAAAATTTAGTATCATTTGATTAAAGATGTTGTAAATTATTATAATTTAGATTTATGAAATAAAAAATGCATGTGCACTCAATTTTGTATCATACTAATTTTTTAACCATGTATCTCCAAATTTTCATATAGATGTTCAAGTTTAGGTTATCTTGAGGAAAAAAAGTCAACTTTTGACACCTTTTTTAACCCCTTATTTTCAAGCTTTTATCCAAACTAGTTTTTAAATCATTTACAAGAATCTCAATTGATCTTTTATCACAAGATATGTTGTCCAAGGTCTAATATGATGGTTAAATATTTTTTTTATTAATGTTTCCAATAAGGTTCAAACAACCTTTGGGCTTTTATGATTTTAGTCCTTATGATTCAAATTGAGCTTTTGTTAGGATTCAAATTAGGGTATGGTTATCATGAATGTTAGGGTTGGGTTAACTTAGGTTATGGTTATAGTTTAGATTATATTACAGTTAGGGTTAAAATAGGATATATTAGTTTAATTAATGTTATGATTTAAGGAAAATTAAGGTTAGAGTTAAGGTTAGAAAGTAGGATAAGGTGCAAATTAGAGGGAAAGTCTTTGATTTATAGTTAGGGTTGAAGATAACTTTAAAGTTGAGAGTTTGATTATGGTTCTAGAGTTAATTTACTGTTAGGATTTTATTATACTTTGGGGGGTATTATTAGATTTCAATTAGGGTAATAGATTATTTATATTAAATTCTTAAAGGATAATGTTGAGGTTTAGGTTTCAATTTGAGTTACATAGATCATTTAAAACAAGGGTCATACTTCATGTACACATGTACTTGTGTTTATGTATGGCATGTATCTCTTGAATGTAATATTATAATTTAGGATTCCTAGATCAACTTGTTTTAATTTTATGTAAGTTCTAGGCCTCAATTAGGTTTTGAAATAGGGTTTTAGAGTAAGGGTTATAATTAGGCTCAATTTTAGGGTAAGATTTAGGATAGGTTATGACATTGTTAGGGTTTATACGAGTATAATTTAGCATTATTTAGGGGTTAATAAATTAACATCCACATATGGTTAAGAATTTAGAATAAGGGTTTAGCATACATGAAGTTTATGATTTGATTCAAGATTATGATTTAGGATAAATTATCATTTATAATATAAGGGTTTAGAAATTAAATTTTAAGATCTTGAGGTTAGGGTTAGGATTTGGATAATGGTTAGGGTTAAGGTTTGGTTAGGTTAGGGTTAGGGTTTGGATAATTAAATTTTAGTTAAGATTTAAGGTTATAGTTAGGATTATGGTTAGGGCTATGATTTAGGATTGAGACCATGATTAGGGTTAGGATCATGTGGTCGGAGACCTGAGGAGTACAAATTATAGTCTATCAATTAGGGTTAGTAAATTAGGCTTTAGCATTTAGGATTTAGGGTTATAATTATGATTCTAGGGTTAGGGTACATTGGGTTTACATTTCTATTAGTATTATTTATAGGGTTAGGATATGGGTTGACATTGGTATTAGTATTATTTTTAGGGTTATGGTTTGTACATCAAGGTTTAAACTTATGGATTTAGGATTATGATTAGGGCTTATAATCTAGGATGAGGGTTGGGGCTTATCATCTAGTATACGGGTTTACCATAATTTATGATTAGGGTTAGAATTATGGTTTAGTACTTAAAATTAGTTAATATCTATAGCTTTTAGAATTAGATTTTAGCATTTAAATTTAACATTTTAGGATCTTAGTGTACATACAACTTGATTAGGGGTTAGTATAATTTAGGGTCATGGTTTAACATTTATGATTTATGATTATAATTAGGGTTCTAGGTTATAGGTTTACATCATTGTTAGAAGTATGGTTAGAGGGTTAGGGTATGGGTTTACATCATGTTGTTAGAAGTGCATGGTTTTGAGGGTTAGGATTTGTATTAGGGATAAGATTTTGGATTATGGTTTTAACACATAGTTTTAATATTTATAATTAAAGTTAGGATCAAGTATTAATATGATTTACTATTTAATGTTGGGGTTTATCATTTAGACCTCTACAGATCAAATTGAGATATAGGAGTTATGGTTTCAAGTGTGCATCTAAGATTACAGGTTATAATTTATGATTAGGGTTTTGCAGTTAGGATTATGACCAAGTTTAGTATTTAGGACTATTGTTTAGCATTAAGGTTTAAGAGTTAAAATTTAAGTTAAATAAATTTAATCTTTACATGAACATTAGATTATATGATGTACATTCTTTATGTTTGTATATTATAATCAAGTTATGTTCTTATAATTAACTTTTATTAATTAAATGTTGTAACATGTATTCTTCAGGTCATACACATTCTAAGTTATATGTTCTTATGTATGTACATATGTATGTACATATGTATGTTATATTCTTACCTAGATGCAAATTAATCTACATTCAAGTATATATGTATAATTTAGGATCTCCCTAAGTTGAGACATGTCATTGAATTATATAGTTAATTATATACTTAGATTAAAAGGCATTAAAAATAATAACATATATACATGACATGAATATTGAAAACATACATGTGTCTAAATTTAACACGAACATATTTACATGTACATTTATGAAATAAAATATACATTAATCTACATTCTTATGTATAATTTAGGATCTCTCCTTAAGACATGTCATTAAATATAGTAAATTACACTTAGTTATAAGATAAATTAAGATCAATAGTTAACATATCTACATATAAAAATGTGAATTTATTGAAAACATGTACATGGACCTACTTTTAACCATGAACAAATATACATACATCTATGTTCAAAATAAAAAATATATTTTAATCTACATTCTTACATGTATAATTTAGAATCTGGACCCTTAAGACATGTCATTTAATTACACTTCTAAGATTGAGACATTAAGATGAATTTGACATATACATTTATAAACATGAATATTGAAAACATACATACATCTATACATTTAACATTAACATATATACATATATCTATAAAATAAAATAAGTATATTTTAATCTGCATTCTTATTTATAATTTAGGATCTCCCCTTAAGATGTATGTGATTAAATATAGTTAATTACACAGTTTAGATTAAGGTGCATAAAGATGAATAATGTACACATAAACATGAATAAGGCATTAAGATGAATACCATATATAGAAACATGAATAAAAAATATACGTAAACATAAAAGATTAAGATGTATTAAAAAATATAAATTTATAAGAATATTGAAAATATTTTTCTAAATGTTATTTTCTACACTATTGTTTTTTTAATAATTTATAATATTTTTCTAATGTTTTTAAAAATATTTTCTAATTTTTTTTCTAATATTTTTCTAATGTTTAAATCCCAATTTATTTTCTTGTTGTTTTCTAATATAAAATTCTAAATTATTATTTTTAAAATATATTTTCTAATGTTTTTCTAATATTTAAATGTAATATATTTTCTAATGTTTTTCTACATTTGTTTCCTAATACATTATATTATTATAATTTTTCTAATGCTTTAAAAATGTTTTTCTAATATTTTTTCTAATGTTTTTCTATTTTTTTTTCTAAATTAAATTATATTATTATAAATTTTCTAATGTTTTTCTAAATTTGTTTTCTAAAATTTATATTATTATAAATTTTCTAATGTTTTTCTAATTTTTTTTTTCTAAATTTCATATTATTATAAATTTTCTAATGGTTGTCTAACGTTTTTTCTAATATTTTTTTCTAATGTTTTTCTAAATTTGTTTTCTAAAATTTATATTATTATAAATTTTGTAATATTTTTCTAATATTTTTTCTAATGTTTTCTAATTTTGTTGTGATTAATTATTTCAAATATTAGTTAATCTCAACTAGATTTGAACCCAAGACCTCCCAATTAAGAGGCTCACAATTTACCATTGTGTTGTAAGCTCTTGCCTATTGTGTTTTCTAATTTTGTTTTAAATTAATGTTTTTTATAATGTTTTCTAAATTTTTTTTCTAATGTTTTCTATATAATATTTTTCTAATGTTTTCTAAATTAATATAATTAAGTTTAATATAAATAAACAATAAAAATATGCTTTGAAAATATCAACAACGTAAAGAACATTAAAATATGCTTTAAAAACATTTAAAAATTCTTTGAAAACATTAAAAATATTTAAAGAGCATTCAAATATGCTTTAAAAACATTTAAAAATGCTTTGAAAACATTTTAAAATGCTTTAAAAACATTAAAAATGTTAAAAACATTAAAATAATAATCTATAACATACTTGGAGAGGAGAATCTGAAAGAAAACGACAAGATGATGCTGATGAAGACCACACATTCGCTCCAACCCATGAACAGTGAATACCGTAAAATGACAAGAAAAGGTTAAAATGACATTTTTAAATGCTGAAAATTGAGTTTTGAATGTTCACTGTGAACATATAACTAACACATGTTTGTAGTGAACATATGGTAATACATAATAATGTGTTCACTATGAACACTTCATAAATATATCTTCATAGTGAACATATTTAGTATGTTCATTGCGAACATATGTTACACCTAATTTTGCCTTTCCAATTGTTTTTTGCATTTCTCTTTGTTCCACTAAAGTGGAACCCATTATTGTGGGTTCACCCGGACCTCCAATACTTAGAACCAAATTGAACATATGACATTAGCCTTGATGGCCATAATCATCTATAATATTCCTTACAATTAGCTAGTGGATTTTGACATTACTTTACTCTCCATTGCTTACCTTTATAAAGTCATGTCATTATAATTTATCGTATATTTTCTTTAATTATTACACTTTTAGAACTCCAAGGTCCTTACTATTTTCTAATACAAAATGTTAATTCTCTTTCTTAATTAATTCCTCCAACTATCTACACTCCTTTCTTTCATTACTAAGTTCAATCCTTTTAATAATCTAGACTACTGACTTTGAATATTTTAAAGTATCTTATTAATATAACATTTCACCTACAATACTAAATAATCTCATATGTTCTTTCTTCCATTATAAATTATTAACTTACACTATTATAATTCTATCCTAATCTTTTATTTTTCGATGTCTAACAAATTTCTGTTACATCTAAACCTTACTACCCAAGCTTGCTTGCTAAAGTTTTTCTAACCCCAACTCAATGTACTCTCCATACCCATTTAAAGTGGTGCCCATCACCTAGGTTCAAATGTTACACTTTCCTCTGAATTTGTCTATGACCCATCACTTCCACCCATGCATGATTAAGACCCATATACCAAGTCAACCATGGTTGAATTATTTTATTTTTTTCTTTTCAACTTGGCCAACCTCCCGTATTGTCTAGGAGTACATGAGCATAGTCTCCTTGGTCTTGGATAGGTGGTAGCCTATCCTAGGAAATTGGGACTGCACCTTTCTAAGGATGTACATTGGTAGGAGCCACATGATTAGCAAGATGGAAGGACTTAGCATGTGCATTTTCTTTTTATTTGCATTTTTAAGTGCATGATGGCATGGGAGTGGGGTCAAATTCTTAAGCAGGTGGTAAAGTAGCCATTATTTAGACATCTATATATGTTCTACTAACCTTGGTTTATGCAATTAATATATATAAATATTTGTTTGATGTGACTAAAGTGACCAATCCACATCACAAGACTCTCATGTTTAGTCTCCTCACTAGATTTATAGAT
Source organism: Cupressus sempervirens (assembly GCA_028749045.1). Classification (NCBI taxonomy): domain Eukaryota; kingdom Viridiplantae; phylum Streptophyta; class Pinopsida; order Cupressales; family Cupressaceae; genus Cupressus; species Cupressus sempervirens. The sequence goes on along the minus strand of CM053785.1, from coordinate 301,758,811 downwards.
TATTATTCAAGTTAGTCTATTGAATATTAACTTTATTTCCTTTCTCTTCTATGCATAAGGTTCTTAAGAATATTCTTGGATTATTATATTGATCTGTATTGTGGACTAACTATGTGTTGCTTTTATTTTCAGTTGCCATTAAAAAGTAAAATTAGGAAGTGCATCTACAACTCATTCTTTTCTATGATATTTCATACTATGTTATATATTGGTTCATTCTCTCTTAATTAGCTTTATTATGATAGGTCTTGATATAATGGTGGTATAATGTTATTGATGTTTCCATATAAATGTCAGATTTGCAAAGTACTTAAAATCTTTAGAAAGCAACACCATTATTCAAGCCATACTATGAAATATAGTCTAAGTATCTCTTGGGATCTCTCATCCTCATTATTAATGAAATCCACATAATGTTGCTATTGAATGAATGAATAATAAACCTCTTTCATAATCAATATTAAAATAAATAAATTTACTTGTATTGAATACATGTACAGATTTCATGCATAGAATACATATACACCACTTAAGTTTCAATTGAAATAGCTATCATAATAAATCTCCTTTACAACAACAACCTATAATAATATATATATTGTTTTGATTCATAAATCAACTTTAAAGTAGATTCTTCATTTACATAACCACTACGTGAACATCAAACAATGACTATTCCTTTTCATGAACTTCTTTTTACCTCTTTTACAACTACTATGATAGATCTATTTTCCATATCAATACCACTAAATACGTAACATTGAACCTTACAATATAAATGAGTATGATAATAAACACATTTCTTTATTTCCTTCATGAACCCATTCTTCTCAATAACTCACATAAGGTGAAAATCTCACTCTTATAATCAAGCATTCATAGACATAAATAGAGGATCCTATCTTTACAATGCAATTATATGCTATACATGGAGAATAATCTCATCCCCTCAACACATTACAAAATGAAACATCCCTTTCTTGTTTAATGAAACATTAGAGACACCAAGCTTTTCCCTTGGATCCAATGAGCACAAAACTTGTAACAAAATTTAACACAAGAACCATGGAGGCTCACCTCCCATCCTAGGCTTCTATGAAGCCACCCACTGAGTAGGGGAAACAAGAATCAAATAGGTTACACTCAAACATTTCACAATGCATACAAACTTGATATTCACAATACATTTACAATTGCTCCAAGGTTTAACACAATGATTCATATTGGAATCATGAAACAATGGGTGAAGGTGGGCTCTCCAAAGAGGAGAATGCCATATTCATTTGGGTAAAAGTACAAAGTTGTGTCACCTTTCAGGCTAATTTATCAAAATGAGTGAATTTGAGTATTTCTATCTAAAATTCAATTTCCTTGAAACATATGATCTAGAAAAATTCATTGTAACTAAGTTATATAAGGTCTCACACTTTTCCAATTGGAAGTGTCTATTAAATGCATGTTTTATACTAGCTTGTATCCAATTAGTAAAGAAATACAATTATTTTAGAAAAATGACATTTCAATAAATTTTATTATTTTCTATAATATTTTTTAATAACATACAAACACCATTTTATAGAGCTCAAAGTCAGGGATATTCTGATATAGATTTTATAGTGTTTTAATTAGATGTAGTATATTGTAATTAAAAAATTCTACAAGCATGTATTTTAAGACTCGAAAAAATTTCAATTTTGAGAAAGAAAAAAATATTAAATGATATCAATTTCTTTTAAAAATTATATGACATTCTAGAGGAGAGAGTCATCTTTTAGAATGCATATTTTTTCTTCTGGTTAGAATAGATTTGTTATGAAAAAAGTGGTGGGAGACAAAAACTATGGATTTCAAGTGAGTTGAAATTTGAATCATTATAGAAGAAAAAATATAGGTCTAAAGCCAATTTTTATTTTTTATTGTTCTAGCTATATATGTTATCTTTTACATAGTCTAAGATCAAAGGGAAATAAGTTTATTTCCATATAGTTTTGTGGTGGGAAATAGACCCCTAATTTTCAGCATTTTTTAGCAACTAATACATTATCTATAAAAATTAGGAAAATATATCAATTCTTATTCCAAATAATTATTAAAAATTATAATCCTAAACTTCATTCATTTCTGCAGATTTCATTGGTTTACTTCGTTATCAAATTTTAAAAATAGTATTAGTTTTATGTCATTGAAGGTGAACAGGTATACTTTTGTTAGCCTTTTCCTTTACAAAAGGATGACACAACTTTGTGCTTTTACCCATTCACACATATACATCTACAATTGCATAATGCCTCTTGAAGACTATCAAAATACATTGTCCTCATCACATCAATACACTTATACCTCCGATAACAAACAAGGCATATGGCTATCAATGGAGACCATACTCCATGAAGAACAAAACCCTCTCCAAGAGGAAAATCTCTCAACTTCAATGCTGAGCCCAACTAACCCATTCACCCAAGGCATCTCTTCCCTCCCAAGGGTGAGTGAAGCCTTCACACCCATTAATAATCAACATTCTAGGAACAAGAACAAAGAGAGAAATCTAAAGAAAGAAAATACTACATAATACAAACTCTAATTTCACCAACAACAATTTAACAAGATTACAACACTATTATACAAGTACAAAATAAGATCATGGCATAGGTACCAACCTTGGTCCAAGCTAAGGCAATGAAATTTGATGAAGATATCCCTTCTCCTTAGTCTTCCTCCCTCAAAACCCTAGTTGTCTCTAAACTTAGAGATTGGGTGAACATGCCACTAGTTTGTCACCATTCCTCTAAAAAGACTCCCCCACTATCCTTTTTTGGCAATGACATCAAGCCACCATCTCTTACAACTTTGTCCCTACCAATTTTGCTATGGGATCAATTCATGGGACAACTCAATTTTCGAGTTGGTAGAAGAATGCATTGGTTAAGGGGCCTCCTAGGCTAGGAGGTACTAAAATGGTCAAATTTAGACCCCTAACATGTTATGCTAACATATGGGTAGCTTATTTTCACAAAAAAGACACTTTGGGACCACCTATTCACCCTCTAAAATCCTTGTCAAGTTTGAATTCGAAATTTCCCTTGTGGTGACCCATCCTATCCTTTCTCCAAGTGGATTTTCTCAAATCTTTTAAAAGATAATTAGTTTAAGGTTAAGTACAACCATGACTTAAACCCTAGGTGACATGTCATCAACACATAAATAATTTACAAGTATCAAGTAACACATTAAAACACATAAATAATTTACAAGTATCAAGTAACACATTAAAACACATTACACATCACAATGCCATGTCCCTAATGTATTTATGAGACTAAATTAACCACACACATGCAAGCTTACTTTTACAAAATAAGCACATCACAATGAGGCTTTTGAATCTTCCAAAGATTCACCTTGGCTAAATTGTGTCCACATAAGTTTGGACCTTGTTTTCCTAATTAAATTCTATGGCTCAATTTCCTGCACACTAAACTTGAGAATCAATAGTCTAATGAAAATCATATAAAAATACATGTGTATAGATGCATAACAATTCTAACATTTCATAATCAACATATTCAATTTTTCCATAATTAACCTTTCTTTTCTCTAATCATTTTCATATAAAGCATCTAAAATATTAAAATATCAGAATCTGCATATCAATATTACTATCTAATCATATGATCCAACTAACATTTTGAACCACATCATAATTTTTTTTTGATCATATTGATGAAATGTTGAATCTACAATGTTAAATCAATCAACATGAAAATTAGTTCTGAATACATGTCTTCGATCAAAATCTCCTAAATGTAAACATCAAAATTAGAAACATTTGATTCAATTAAATATAGTTTGATTACTAATAGTATCTCATTATCATTATGAGATAATACATTATAAGGTGTATCAATTATGTCAAGAAATTAGGATGTGTGCATAGTTATATGGTTTCCAAAATCAAACATAGAATAAATCTAGTACATTTTAATAGCCCATAAAATCTGCCCTCCTAAATATCAACATATCCACCTAATACTACTTGCACCATATTTAACTTATTACATTACATCATACAGATTTCTACCATGTAGGCCCTTATCCAATTATGATAACAATTTTCATCTATGACTATTAGTAATGTTCACAAGGGTGAATGATGATTTATCTTTTCAAAATTCAATTATCCTAATAGCCTATACAATATCGTGAACCCATCAACATAGTTTCTAGGTTATGACATCTCGAGCCTTTATTCCATAGGTCTTAGCTTATCAACCTAATGTAATTCTAAATATGATACTTAACACAAAAAAGACTAAAATCTATATCAGTCCCAATAAGATCTCAAGTTCATCATTGATAAGGAAAATGCCAATCATGGCATACTAAGATTCCAAAACCTTCTTACCTTCATTTGATCATAAGGTGTATGGTAATAGTATGCAATTCACATTCTATACACAAGAGACAAAACATGACCCCCCAACCCCTTGGGCTTCCTAGCTCTAACCATATTCATGTTATTAAGTTTTATAATAGGGTACTAGGGAAAGGGGCCTTAAAAATTTAAGAATGAATGTTTTTGTTTGGAGAACTTCAGTTCTATATTATCTTTTTAAGAAAGGTTATCATCTTATGGCTTGTATCAAGAATAGGTCACCAAGGTCTATGTCATACATTTGATTTACCATGATTCCATGCAAAACCTTATAAAAAATATTACCTTTTATTTAATTTATTTAGCAATATTTAATGTTACTCATCCTTAGAAAGTGTTTTAGTTTCTTGTCTATTAGTCTTTGCTTCTTTCCTCAACCTAGACTAGATAATTTATTATTCCTAATGGATTATTTCTATGTTCTTAGTATTAGGAATGTAAGGAAACTTGCAACAAAAAATATAGCTACTTTTACATAAACCATAATAGATTGGAATTAAATATACAATTAAAATCTACATGCAAGAGAATAGACAACAAACCCACAAAATGTGATATGAGATGTACCATAGGAAACCCTCATTGAGGGAAGAATCTAGCCTCTAAAATCATCCATCACCATCTATTATTCAACAAAAGACACCATTGCGATACAACCATGGAAGCTTTCAAAGCCATAACCACAACCAAAAAATCTATTTGAACAAGCATGAATCCAAACATCCCATGCCATGCTTCCAACCTTCACAAATGATACCTTGCTAAACATATCAAGCCTTTTTTTTCTTGACTCTTTCCTTTTGCCCTTTTTCCCTTTTTCCTTATCTCTATAACTACCTTTCTGGTTTGCTTATATAGTAGCAAGTCCCACAAAACCACTAGGTGGTATTACATAAACCATGTGGTACCTAAAGCATTGACCCCACATTTAATATTGGATATTTAATTCTTTTCCCCAATTTTAAATAATTACATCAACTATCATCATAATGTTATAATAAAACTTATCGAGTATATCCCATAAGAATCTCTCCTTATTGCACATCCATCTAGATGTTGCTAGGTGCAACATTACATAATAAAATAAAATTTTATAGTAAAGCATAAAAATATCATGCAATGTGTGCACCACAAATAATCTCAAAAATCTCCCATATTTTGTATACATTGCATAGGGTCAATCCATAGCCACATAAATGAACAAAGAAATAATCTCTCCTAGCACATCAACCATCATGAATCGAAGTACACCATGTGCTCCATCTTGCTACTCACAAAAAAATCAAAGTATCTAGCATCTCAAATATGAATGATCTCACCTCCTATTATGCCGCTATTTTCAAACATACATAGAAGCCATGCAAAGAGAAAGCCACCCAACCTATCACACAAAAATCATTAAATCCTATACCAATTGAAATGTGAAGCATAAAAACCTAGTCCAAAGGTATAATCACATGTATATGTAGCTTTCAAAATATCCCTACCTAAAATAGTACCCCTAGCAAGTGTGAACCCATCCAACTATCCATACCTCCAAAGGTATACCAAGTGAACCTATCATCATCAACATATCTTATCTATAAACTACAATCACAAGCCTCAAGAGTAGTATCAACCAAATATACACCAAGAAGCTCCCACTTTAAAAAATAATGTCAAACATATTACCAAACCACTCACAGCATCTCAAATAATGAATCCATATATGGGATCAAGAACATCCACAATATATAAACCACTATTCTACAAGAAAAAATCTCATCCAACACTCTCAAATTCTCCATAACTAACAAAAGAAAGATATAAAGGAATAACCATGCCATATCTTGCATGACATGAAATAACACAAACTAGTGATAAAAATCTCTAGCCGATCTCAAATCCAATGTAAGTGAAACTAAACATCCAAGGAGATAACCAAGACCAAAGAGAAACTATGGAAATCATAACTTGTATCATGTCCTTCTACACACACCTTGAGGTGTAAACTATGTAAGTATGATCTCCTCAACATGATCTAAGAAACTCAAAAGAGATAACATGATCAATATGAACATACCATAACATGTCCAAACTCTAAATGGTATCAAGAGTATATATTGACATTATGATGAAAACATCATAAATCCGAGGATAACATGTCAAATGAAAGTATAAACCAATCCTTTACCAAGAATGTTGATCTCAGATTGGTTTTGACAATTAAGTGTCAACACACTTAAGAAATTTACTAAGTTCATGCTAAGATAGTAACATATGTCAAGTATAATATGTATAGGTGCCGAGTTGTAATGAGTGTCAAGTCACTTATGTGCTGAGTAAATAGTAAGTGCTGAGCAAATAGACAAAGCAAAGAAAGTTTCAAGTGCAGAGTGAAAAGATGATGCCGAGCAAGTTTAAGTGCCGAGCTAGACAAAATTATAGTACGTGCTGAGCATTAGTATTAACAAGTACCAAGTAATACAGAATTGGCCTAGTTGTTTGTGATGGCACAAAAAACTATGTAAACCATTTTTTAACTGACATATGGATAGATCTCAAAACTTTGAAGATAAGATCAAATCTATTTGGATTCCCTATGTGATCAACATGCAACCAATCAAAAAAATGGAAGGAATTGAGCAAGAAAAATGGATGAATCTTAATCATAGATTCATACATAACCCTAAGCCACCAAAATTCCTTTTAAAGGGAGACGAAGCCCCATAATTTAGTATGCAAGAAAGAGCATTAGAGACTGCATGTGAGGAGATGATACCAGTAAAAATTTGGAGGAGTGAAGGGGGTGAATTGATCAGTATACATTCAAGGTGACTTAGAAGAAGGACAAAATTGTAGAATCAGTTAGTAGAACAGAGGATCAAGGATTAAAAAAATTCATAGTAGATCAAAAAGGATCAAGATGGAATGAATCGAGATCTAAAATCAGAAATACTAGATTGTAAGTGTATTAGATCAAACATTCTACTGTACTTTCTAACAATTGTATTAGTAGGATGAAATCCTTTGTATTAAAGTTGACTTAACAGTCATTGTGAAATCCTTTAACTGGGTGGCATTCCAAGTGAGTGTTCTAAAGTCTTTTAGCCAAGAATACTTTTAATGGGGTGTTAAAATACTTTGATAGGGTAGTGATCTAACAATCCTTTGTAAGCCTTTAATAGTGTAGGCCTTTCACAAGGTAGATCATGAGAATTGTCAAACCATGTAACCTTAACAAGTGAACTTTATTGGGTATAGTAGTGAAGAATTGTGGGTGTCATCCCCACCCCAATTTTACCTTCTCATTGGAGGGTTTCTCGATAATCATATCTAGTGTCAAGTTTTTATGGATGCATTTACTTTACACATTATTTCAATATGTTTATGCATACATTGTTTTAAATTAAAAAAATTTATTGGTTAGAGATTAGTACTTTTGATTCTCCCCTCCCCCCTCTCATAAGTATATATTTCCCATTTGTATTTCCAACAATTGGTATCAGAGTTGAATTCTCATTAGGAAAAGCCTTACAAGTTGGAAAAAAGTTCTTGAGATGGAGGTTTACAAGTTGGAAAAGATCATTGAGAATTAGGAGATTGAGATACATATCTTACTGCAATAACTAGATGAAGCTAGAGATGCTTTGAGAAGTTTGGTAAAGAGAAGGAAAGAGATTGCTATGGCTGAAAATGACACACAACACAAAGAGATTGACAATACAAAGTTATTTGTAGATGGTAACTCCTATGAATTTGATGCAACAATTGTAGATCTCATGGACAAAAATAGAGCACAAGTTGAGGAGATCAAAAATCTCAAGTTGGAACAAGAATCACAAGCAATATTGCTATGTGAGGTGACTGCACAAAAGAAGAAAGCTATAGAAGACAAGGCCATGATTGAAGAAGACAAATTTTTTTGGCTAAATAGATTGGAAGAAAAATTAGCAGAGCTATCTAGGATCTCAAACATGCAATTAGATACCCTAAGTCAAATAATGAATGCCCATCATGAGTTGAATGTCAAGGACATTGAGATAACTAAATTGAATTTACATAATGAATTACTGTAGAATGACTTGAAAAGAGAGGAGTTTGCTAAAAGTTTCAACAATCCAAATGAAGCCATCAAGTACTTTGGGCAACTATTGAAAACCCCTAGATCCAATAAAGACACATTAGGATTGGGCTACACAAGCACTAAAGAAGGATTAACATCCAAAACTACTAAGGAAATAAATAATAAAGGTAAGAACTCTAAACCTGCTTGTCATCATTGTGGAAAGAAAAGACATACAACTAATTTTGCAGGAGCAAGAATGCTAGTCAAAATGCTAAGCCAAAGAACATGAAAAATTGTTACAAGTGCAAAAAACAAGGTCATTAGGCACATGAATGCAAAACAAGAACCATGCATGCACCAAAATTTGAAGGACACTATTACAATTGTCAAAATTTTGGACACAAAGCCTTTGAATGTAGATCCAAGTCCACATTGTCATCAAACAATGGAAGAAGCCATGCAAATTCCTATAATTGGGATTATAATACAAGACATAGCTGTCATTATTGTCAAGAGTATGGACACATCCTTGAGAATTGTATAAGAACACACTTCAGTGGTAGTTACAATAGGTGGTTGAGTCAAACTACATGCTTTAGTTGTTTGAATACTGTTCATATCAGCAAGCATTGCCCAACAAGGAAAAATGCACCTAACTCAGAGTTCAATAAGGGTAAATGCAAGGTAGATGTTGAGCACATCAAAAGAGAGATGAACAAAACATGAAGGAAGAAAGAGGGATGTAGCACATCAAATGAAGGGATCACTTCACTTGAAAGGTCAAGTGGTAACATCTCATCAAACTAAGCAAAAAGAGGCATGTAGGACTGATATTTAAATGCTTGATCATACATTTGTTCCAAGATAAGTTAGTACTGAAAAGTATAAACTAGCATGAATAAAGATGCAAGTCAACAAGGAAAAACCAAGGTCAAACTTTAAGTTTTCATCTTATTGTCAACTGTGAAAAGTTTTCTTCAATTGCCGAGTAAATTTCACTTTTTTTGTCAAGTTGTTAGCCAAAGTTAGTTGAAGCTGAGTTGGTAGTGTTTGCTAAGTGAAGAAAATTCCTATTGGAGTCAAGTAAGGGTAATTCTAATAGCTATTAAGTGATGGAAAAACCAATGGATGCCAAGTGAAATAGAAATTACATAGAAGCCGAGTTTACAACTGTACATAGGTAAAAGCACAAACTTGTGTCACCTTTTATAAAGAAAGAGGATATCAAAATGCGATAGTTCAATATTAATGACAAAAAAATGGTATTTGTGTTTGGAATATGAAGATGATGTAAAATAATGAAATGTGTAGAATTGGATGAATTTTATGCCTATACTTTAAAAAAAAAATTTGAGTAAGAGTATATTCATTTTATTTTATTTTGAAGTCCCTTTTTTAATTGTAAAAAATATATGGTGTAGTTCACATCAAACAAGTATATGCAAATCATCTTTTTTTGTTTTGATTTGAAAATATCTTATAGATGACATGTATAGCTAGGGAACAAAGAAATAAATAATTATTTTTGATGTATATTTTCTTTGTTATAAGTACTTAAGTTTAATCTTATCAGAATCCAACAATTTTTTCCTCCCGTCAAAACTTCCCTATCAAATCTATACCTTCTTGAAAAAAAATTACATATTCATGGAGAGGATTGTCTCCTCTAGAGATAAATATGTTTTTAAATTTTTTTTGATATGATTAACTATTTTTTTCCTTTTTTTTGAGGGAGCATCTTCTGAAATGTTAAAATATTGACTTATAATATTTTGAGATTATAACATATTATAACTAATCAAAACACTCAATAATTTGTATAATGATGATATTGAATCTGAGATCTACAGAAGGGTATTTTTAATTTTTGGAAAAAAATGTGTTTTGATAGAGAAATGAGATTTGATCAAAATAGGTTTTGGTATCCTAAATGGTAACATAGATCTGTGCTTTCACACCATGCATTAAATATGATATTTTGAAAGGATATAAGGTAGATTTCACTCATTTTTTGTCATTACCAACACAGAGCAAGAGTGAGCAAAGTGAAGAAGTGATTGATGAGCAGAGATTGAACCATTTGCATGAATTCTAGCAAAGATCAAGCATCATTTAGTTGATCTAAAGGTATTCTTCACATATTGAGTTACACAATTTTATATTTTTCAAAACCCTACTTTGCAAAATGGCCTCTAGCTTAATCCTAAGTACAAGGAACCATTTGAAGTTTAGTTGGTTAGTAATGAGGTAAAATAACCAAACTTTAGGGCTATTCCAGAGGTTACTTACAAAAATGACCTAGTAGGAACATTATCAATCATTCCACTAAAGGTTGTAATGGTTCAAGATGTAAGAAAATGTTATAATTGTAAGCTTAGAGGAATAGAAGACAAGGAAATTCATCATGCATATGAAAAATTATGTGAGAATGGAGTGTTGAAAGAAGAATTCAAAATCATAGAAAGGAAGGGCTTAACTAATGCCATAGATTTTTCCACTGTCTTCAAAATGGAATGGATAAGAATTTTCTTGAGCAGAATCAATGATGGATGGTTATGGATAGAAGGAAGACCTATCAAATTTTCAAAGAGAATTATGCATAGGGTTATAGGATATCTAACACTAGATTGACCCAAGACTCTAAGGAGTGACTGAAAAGGAAAAGTGGAACAAGAGAGGAATGACAATAGATACTATCAAGGATCCACTTCTTGAATTTTCTATGAGGGTCATATCTAACAAATTCTATCAATCAAGCCAACTAAATAGTCTGCCATGTATAGCAGTTGATGTAGGATACAAGATTGTGAAGAAAGATCATACTTATGATTTGGAAAAGCTACAATTGCAAAAAATCAATGAGAACTTAGGAGGAATAATGAGATTTAAAAGTCCACAATGTAAATTTCATTTTATATTGATATTCATATTCTTGTATGTTTAGAATGAGTTTCCCTCTTTTAGTAAGGTAGGATGGAAGACCAATAGGTTTGTGGCTGTACAAATAAATGAGTACATAGAGCAAATGAGAGACAATTTTGAGTTAGTGATGACAAGTTATTTTGAGGATTTCAAGTAGTCAATGAAACAAATACTAAGAATTCTAGTTTCACTAGTGGAGAAGTACTACAATGATATATGTTTCTTGGTAGATATTGATTACACTTTTATCCAAGCTATAGTACCCATAATGAGATGGCTAAGGCCTTTGGGTTATGCAATCAACATAGATGAGGCATTAGCTGCCATCACTACACTACTTGTAGAGGAAATTGAAAAGTTAACAAAAATCTTTGGTAATTATGATGTTGTCAAATCCAAAGTTGAAATGGAGTTGAAAAATACCTCAACTTTGAAGAAAAAGGATAAAATGATGAAGAAGCTGAAAGCCAAATTGCGTGAGGGAGTTGAAGATGATGATGAAGAAGAAGAAGAAGAAAAAGAATAGGGTGAAGAACCTCTAGCCCTAAATGAAGGAATGGTTGAAGATGAAGAAGAAGAAGGTGTTGAGGAGGAACAAGCCAGGGAAGCACTACCAAAACAAAAATTAAAGAAGAGAAAGGCTAAGACACAACCTAAAACTTAGCCAAAGGGTAAGAAAATAGCTAAACAAGGCACTGCAAAGCCTACTACTCTAGCCACAATAGTAACAACAAGGGCTACCACTCAAAAGGATAAGGAGAAAATAAAAGAGAAGAAGAAGGCTATTGAACAACAAGGTCTAGTGGAAAAGAAGTTAAGGAGAAAATATGTTGCACAACCTAAATCTAATGAAGAAAGGACTAAGTAAGAAGACACAAGCTAGTTTAGAGTGGTAAGTCATGCTCCCAAGTCTAATATTGAAAAAAATAATGCAGACTTAACTAGTTTGAAAAATATTGATTTTAATAAATTAAGTAGAGAAGATCAAAATAAGGTTGAAGAATTAGTGTATGCCATGATGGAAAAATTTAAGAACACCCCTCTTGAATTTGACACTACTATGCCCAGAGATTTATATTTAATTATTGAGAATAAATGAAATTATTGCCTAAATATGGAAAAGGGAATAAGAGAGTCCACATCGGCAAAAGTGATGCTAGAATTGTCAAAGGGGTAAATAAAAAAGGCAAATAAGAAACATGATAGAAAGTTTGCACCTAAGTATAGGGCATTCAACATTCTTCAAAATAAGATTAAAGATGTTGTAAAGAAATCAACTCAAATGTGGAAGTTGATATATGGCTTGACTATTGTCAAGGAAGGAGAGGAGGATCCCTTTGAGGGAAGGAATAATGAAGAACATGAGGAGAATGAAAAGGAAGGAGAAATTGAGAAAGAAAATGAAGGTGACACAGTGTGGGAGACACAAAAAGGAGATGAAATGGCAATAACTGATGAGAAACAAATAGATCAAAGTGTACAAGACACAATTTCTAGCATTAAGCCCTCCACATGACACAAATACACCTGCAAAGATAGTAAAAGTAAAAGATGTTCCTAATAGCTTAGCTTAGAACATCAATCCACTAACTATAGAGGATCTAAAGAAGATCCTTAACCAATCCACATTACAAGAAAAATTATGTGATAATCCAATGTTAGTCAGTGTTGATGAGTTGCAAAAAGTAGTAGCTAACATAACTAGGGATAAGGTAAATACACAAGAACCACTTGTTGCCATCCCTCTAGTTACTAGTGGTTAGTCTCAAGAGCAAGCATCTGAAGATACATTAGCTAAGGTTGATACCATAGTGAAAGTTGTTATGATTCAACAATAGACTAAGATTATAGAAGAGCCTACAAAGGAACAAACATGATAGACAGAGGAATTTGTACCTATTGCACAAACACAAAGGTGCACCACAAATAATTTTGATTGATCAAGAAAGATTAGAAGAAGATAAGGATATTCCAAAGGAAAAGGAGCAGGAAGCCATTCAAACATTGGTTAACTTACCAACTACTGGAACTCCTACCAAAGTCTTTCAGAAGCCGAGCACTAATACAATGCCACTTCAAGTTTTAGCACCAATCTTGAGCTCCATAAAGGTTACAAGGGTACTTCATTATGGAGACGAAACATTGGATGAGGAAATAGTAATACCAAAGCATGACTATGCAACCATGAGCCTTGCATAGATCAATGAGATGCAAGAGGCATTGGAAAGGAAGAAAAACCAAGAGATAGTCATAAAAGAGTATAAGCAAAGGAAAGCACTACATGAGATCAAAGATATCTTTCTAGATGCATTCAGCTTGCAAACACCTAATGAAATCAAGCCAATATTGGAACAATTATCAAAAATTGTTGAATAGGTGACAAATGAAGATCGGGAAACCAATGCAAAACTCATTGAATGGTCTGAAAAGAAATTTCAAGGAAATGCAAATAAGAAGATATCTAGTGGAATAGCACTATCACAAGCTGAATTGGCTACAAAGATTGAAAAAGTGAAGAAGGTACTTGAGAATTTATTCTCACTATACACCAAATTATGTGACCCCACACTCTTCACACTCTTCACACACCAGAGGATTTTGAGTTTGGAAAGAAAACTAAAAATATCTAGTATGTAGTTACCACATGCTTTACACACAAACGGAACTAGTTGTATTAACAAAAGAAGAGGCTAACACAAGAGCCAAGTTAGTTCAAATTCAAGCCTTCCTAACCCCGCACATGGAAATACTACAAAAACAACTAGTATATGCTGAAATAGTACTCAACAAAGATCCTAATCTTTCAACATTGGATGGCTTAGTTCACCTTGTAGCAGAGATAACCATTTAAATCAAATCACTAGATGTTGCAATAGATGATTGGGATGCTGCTCTCAAGATTGTAATGGAAGTTAATAAGAACTTGCTGGGTAAATACAGATTTAGTGTATAGAACCTTTGACATAAGTGTCAAAAAGGGGTAGAAATATTAAAGGGAAAGAGATATGAAAGGGGGGGACATGTGAAAGGGGAGATAAAGTAAACAGATAGAAGAGCAAACAAAGGGGGAGTAAACAATAGAATAGGGCATATAAGAACATATTAGATAAAGAATATTAGAATGATTGAAGACAAAGAGAAATAGTAGAGACAAATCTACTCATAGAGTTTTTGAATATAGAAAAGACACATAAACTCAGGGGGAGTCACAGAATTTTGAACAATTTTGAAGTTTTGTATATATGCCGAACTAGATGTACATTATAGTCAAGGAGATTAGATTCATCATGTATAGTTAAGTGTTTTTGCCACTCATGGCAAAGGGGGAGATTGTTGATCTTAGATTTATTTTGACAATTGAGTGTCAACACACTTAAGAAATTTACTAAGTTCATGCTGAGCTAGTAACATATGCCGAGTGTAATATATATAGATGCTAAGTTGCAATGAGTGCTGAGTCACTTATGTGGCAAGTAAATAGTAAGTGATGATAAAATAGATAGAGCTGAGCAAGTTTCAAGTACTGAATGAATAGATGATGTCAAGCAAGTTCAAGTGCCAAGCTAGATAGAATTATCGTATGTGTCAAGCATCTATATTAAAAAGTGTTGAGTAATACAGAATTGGCTGATGGCACAAAAAACTATGTAAACCATTTTTGAGCTGACATATGGATAGATCTCAAAGCTTTAAAGATAAGATCAAATATATTTGTATTCCCTATGTGATCAACATGCAACCAATCAAAAAAATGGAAGGAATTGAGTGGAAAAAATGGATGAATCTCAATCGTAGATTCATACCTAACCCTAAGCCACCAAAATTCTTTTAAAAGAGTGATGAAGCCCCATCATTTAGTATGTGACAAAGAGCATTAGAGAATTCATGTGAGGAGATGATACTGTAGACACCAAAAAATCCTTTAGAAAATAAAATATTTTCATTTTCTGAAAAAAGTCCTTGATGACATCATCATTTATTAATTAAATAATTATTTAATTAATTTATTTATTTTTATACCATTAAATCTCTTTATCTTAATTAAAAATATTTAATTAAGGAATCCCTCCCAAAAATGTTTAAATCTTATTTAAATATTATTTCCTTATTTGTTAATTATTTAATTAATAAATTGACCAAAAATCCCAAAATAAATAAATAATTTATTTTTTGCCCGAAACTTGGCCAATCTCCTTAAGACCACTAACCTCTTCCAAAATCTTCTAATCCTTCTTTAATTTTAATTAAAGGCTAATCCCATCATTTCCTTACCCTAATCCCAACTCAAAATATTTAATTAAGATTAAATATTAATCCTAATGTTTATTAAAAAAGTTTTAATAAATATCTCCTCAACCCAAACTCTTGAAATAAATAAAACTTTATTGATTTCCTAAAAATTTAATTTATCCTCATCCTAAGAAGTTCCAGACTCTTCTAGAAAGTCTTCATCCTCATCCTAGGAAGTTCTAGACTATTCTAAAAAGTCTTTATCCTCATCCAAAGTCTAGACTCTTCTAGAAGATGTCTTTAAACCTAATCCTAATCCCCTCCTAACCTTGTCACATTCCCTAAACATGGGTTAAGACTTACTAAACCAAGTCAAAGTTAACAAATATCTCCTCCTTCACCCACCCTCATTAAATGTCATCCACTTGACTATCCCTAAGCTAATCCGAAACCATCCTAATCCATCCTCTAATAATTTGCACAATCCTAAGCAAGCTTAAAACCTTCCTAATTAAGCCCAAGTCTAAATTTCTCTCATCTCCTTCAAAATATCCCAACCATAAAACTTTATGAAGCCCACTAGGCCATAAATGACTCTTCCAAGCCCTTTCATTGCTCTTACAAGCTATTATGAGGGTCTTTATGAAGATTTTATCCCTTGAGCCTCCTTTGTTGACTCATCCTTCCCCTTTCCTCCATCCTCTCACCCTATGACATGTGTCACTCCTTGATTGGCTGTAAGGAAGCACAATCCATGTGCTCTCCTTTCATACAATCTGAGCCCTCCATGAGCTTTTCTCCATCCTTGCATCTTAGCCCTCCATCCCTCAAGCCTTTTGCCTATTTAAGGAATCCTCTCCCAAGCCATTTTAACACAATCCATGAAGTAAATTCATAATGCCATTTTAAGAAGCCATTTTACATCAAAATCATACACTCACACCCAAATTCTATTGAGATAATGGGTGTTGCACACATTGCATAATATTGTTATATTTTATTTTATTATGTAATGTTGTACCTAGATGGATGTGAAACATGTAAAGATTCTCATGGAATATTGTTAATGAGTTGTATAGTAACATTGTGAAAATATTTTATGTAATTATTTAATATTGGGGAAAAGAATTAAATGCCCAATATTAAATGTGGGGTCAGTGGGTTAGGTAGCACATGGTTTATGTAATACCACTTGGTGGTTTTGTGGGACTTGCTACTATATAAGCACCCACAAGGGTAGTTGTTGTATAGAGAGAGAGAGAGTGACAAGGAGAATACAAAAGGCAAGAGTCGAGCGGGACAAGGCTTGACATGTTAGCCAAGGAGAGTATTTGTGAAGGTTGAAAGCATGGCATGGCATGTGTGGATTCATGCTTGTTCACATAGATTGCTCGGTTGTGCCTATGGCCATGAAGGCTTCCATGGTTGTATGACAATGGTATTTTTTGCTAAATAATACATGGTGATGGATGCTTTTGGAGGCTGGATTTTTCTCTCAATGAGGATTTCCCAGGGTATATCTTGTGTCACATTTTGTGGGTATGTTGTCTATTCACTTGCATGTGGATTTTAATTCCGTGTTTATTTTAGATCTATTATGGGTTATGTGGAAACGGTTATATTCTTTATTGCCAAGTTTCCTTACAAGTGGTATCAGAGCTATGGTTTTATTATTGTAACCCTAGATTGAATCCATGGGAATGCATGAGAGGATAAAAGAAAGGGCAAGATATATGAATGATTTATTGCAGATCTGAAGACTTTGGATTTGCTTTTATGATGGGATGTTAAAATATTTGGGCATGTGAAATTGTTGGACAAAATTTTTTTTTCGGATTTTTCATTTAAATGAGGGTTTTGGGGGGTAGCTTGCAAAAATGACCTCCTGGGTAAAAACATACCTCACCATTGGATCCGAGTCGACATTTCCATAAAATTTGATATATAATATGCCCTAATTTGGCCATGTTCAGAGGAAATGAAAGAGTTTTTTAGTTTCAGCCCATGATGGCCGTCAAATTTAATCCCGTCGGAATTTTTGTCACTAAAAAAATAAAAAATGAAAAATCGTACTGAAAATGGTAAAAACACTATCTTAGTAAAACAACCATAACTTTCTCTCAGAATATCAAATTTCAGAGTTCTTAGAGGCGTTGGAAAGCTAATTCAGAGCACTACAAGATGGTGTAGGTTTGGTTCTATGATTTTAAAATTTTGTTAGGTTTTCAGAGCCCTAAAGTCAGATGTTATTTATTTTGAGCATGGATTAGGGCATAACTTGGGCATATGGAGTCAGATTTTGGACTTTGAGTAGTCAACGGAAAGCTCTTGGAGAGCTCTACACATTGGTTTAGATTTGGTGCAAGTTTGGCATGATTTATTTGGTGATATATTTATCTAAACAGCTTATAGTTATATTTTGACTATGGTAACATTGTGAGTTTATGGCATTGGAGATTTAAGATTTGATGTCATTGTATACTCAGTTCATATTTCAGATTGGTCTCATGATGATATAGTTATCAGTGTTTGGTTTGGATATGCATGATGACTTGTTGGGTCTACAAGTTGTGCAGTGTTGTAAGCGGTCTATACTTACAGGTTGCATTTATGGCTTGGTTATGGGTTGTCTTTGCCAATTGATCTTTCATTATTGATGCATATTTAGATTGGTGGCTTGGATTTGAGTTTTCTATGCCCTAAGTCACATGATTTTATCTTCATGTAGAAGGGATGAGATGTTGTTACTAGGTACAGTCATGGTGGAGGATTGTGGTTGACTATTTTATGCTGACAGGTTGGACACTTTGAGAGCCAGATGCTCGGTTCATGGATGTGATCATGGTGTCATGGATTTTGGCATGACATGATTGGATATATAGGTACATCCTTGATGTTCATTAGCTTGGATTTTCTGATTTGGTTATGGTGGTATATCTTCTTGGTTAAGGATCATGGTTATTTGGTTTTCTTTTAAGGAGCTCATGATGTGCACTTTGAGTTCTTTGATGGTTTGATGCCTTGGTTGATTCTCATGGTTAGAGGATGGTTATTTTTTCATCATGATGTCATGGATAACTTGGATACACAGTTTAGTGGGAGCTTGTGACAGTGATGGGGTGACAGTGCAGGATTAATTCCTGATTTAGTTTGGATCTTCATGTAGGAGATGGATTTTATGATGCCATAGGTGACTTGGTACCACGGTTGAGTGGGAGTTGTTGGCATTGATATATTTATTGAGTGTTTGCATATGTTGGAGATTTGTCTTAGATCCTGTTGCTGTAGAAGTGTCTTTGACATTTGCATGGTGCACTTTTTATATTCATGGTGTGAAGATGGTTAGATCTTGAGGACTCATGGAGTTCTTGGTTATCTTCATGGTGTGTGGAGATGGTTCTTCCTAGTATGTGGAGATGGTTTTCTTCATGGTGTATGGAGATGGTTGCATCTTGAGGACTCACAGGGTTCTTGGCAAAGGTGTGGTTTATGCTTTTATTTGGCATGTTATCCTTGGTATGAGGATGGTTTCATTATTATATCATGGTATACTCTTGATACGCATTTAGAGCTGTGACATGTTATAGTATGTTCATGTGGAGCATGTTATCTCTTTGGTTAAGATGGTTAGATCATGTTGCCATGTTTATGTTCCTGAGGCCATGGTTGGAACTTTGACATTGATCTTGGTTTAGTTTCTTGGTAT
This sequence comes from Cupressus sempervirens, assembly GCA_028749045.1. NCBI lineage: Eukaryota > Viridiplantae > Streptophyta > Pinopsida > Cupressales > Cupressaceae > Cupressus > Cupressus sempervirens. The sequence goes on along the minus strand of CM053785.1, from coordinate 301,739,473 downwards.
TGAGTACACTGATCATAAGCTGGATACTTCATGATATTGCTATGTTGCATTTGGAGTTGGCATGGATTGATTGGTTATAGGTGCTCATGGATACTTAGAGATGGTGGTGACGCTGATTTCTCTTGGATTAGAGAAGTATTTGTTGAGACGGTTGATAGTTTCAGTAGGAAGTCCGAGGGTCAGTCACCTGATATGAACTTGAGAGGAGATTGTTCTTAGATGAGTCTTGGTTGGAGATTTGGGTATCTTGATAAGCATTCTCATTCCCCACTCTTGGTCTACTCGGCAGTTTGCTACTTGAGAGGTATAGCCCATTATTTTCTCTTAGTTGCATTATATTTATGCTTATCTTTCATGGATATGGATTTTGAGCTATGGTACATGAGTTAGTTCTGGAGGGTTCATTTGAGAGATGGTTTAGCATTGGTTATCTCCATGTGCATATGTTGTTATGCTGGTTGAATTTGGGAGATGGTTTTATATTGGGTATTTTCCTTGGATTAGGAATGGTTTATTGAGTTTGATCTTCTTGTGAGAGGCTTACATCCATGAGTAGTTATATGGTATGGTTTGGGTGTTATTGAGGCTTCTTGTTGGGGTTTTATGGAGGAGATCATACTTGCACAGTTTACATCTAGAGGTGTGTGTAGAAGGACATGATATAGGTTATGATTTGCATGGTTTCTCTGGTCTTGGTTATCTTCCTAGATGTTCAATTTTTGCTTACATTGGATTTGAGGTTGGTTGGAGATTGTGATCACTGGTTTGTGCTCATGTATGTCATGTGAGAGATGACATGGTTATTCTTTTATCTCTTTCCTCTGTTGGTTGTGGAGAATTTAGGAGACTATTGGAGACTTGTTATGAGAGTTTTTTCTTGCAAGATATTGGTTTATGTATTGTGGATGTCCTTGATACTACATGGATTCACTTCTTTGAGATGTTGTGAGTGGATTGGTTATAGTTTTGACATTATCTTTTGTAGTGGGAGCTTCTTGGTATATATGTGGTAGGTATTGCTCTTGAGGCTTGTGATTGCAGGTTATAGATTGGATATGTCGGTGATATAAGATTCACTTGTTATACCTTTGAGGTATGGATAGTTGGATGGGTTTGGCACTTGCTATGGGCGCTATTTCAGCTATGGATATTTTGACAACTACGGATAGATGTGATTACCTTTGGATCAAGTTTTTTGTGATTGGAATTTTAGTTGGTACAGAATTTTATGATCTTTTAATGTGACAGGTTGGGTGGTTTTCTCTTTGGATGGCTTCTATGTATGTCCAGTGGGAGTGGCATAATAGGAGGTGAGATCATTCATGTTTAAGATGCTAGATACTTTGATTTTGTTGCGGGTACCAGGATGGAGAACTTGGTGTATTTTTTGATCCATGATGGTGGATGTGCTAGGAGGGATTGTTCCCTTGTTCATATATGTGGCTACGGATTGACCCTATGCAATGTATACAACAAGTGGGAGATTGTTGAGATAATGGGTGTTGCACACATTACATAATATTGTTATATTTTATTTTATTATGTAATGTTGTACCTAGATGGACGTGCAACATGTAAAGATTTTCATGGAATATTCTTGATGAGTTGTATTGTAACATTGTGAAAATATTTTATGTAATTATTTAATATTGGGAAAAAGAATTAAATGCCCAATATTAAATGTGGGGTCAGTGGGTTAGGTAGCACATGGTTTTAGCACATGGTTTATGTAATACCACTTGGTGGTTTTGTGGGAGTTGCTACTATATAAGTAGCCACAAGGGTAGTTGTTGTATAGAGAGAGAGTGACAAGGAGAAGACAAAAGGCAAGAGTCGAGCGGGACAAGGCTTGACAGGTTAGCCAAGGAGAGCATTTGTGAAGGTTGAAAGCATGGCATGGGATGTGTGGATTCATGCTTGTTCACATAGTTTGCTCGGTTGTGGCTATGGCCATGAAGGCTTCCATGGTTGTATGGCAATGGTATTTTTTGCTGAATAATACATGGTGATGGATGCTTTTGGAGGCTAGGTTTTTCCCTCAATGAGGGTTTCCCAGGGTATATCTTGTGTCACATTTTGTGGGTATGTTGTCTATTCTCTTGCATGTGGATTTTAATTCCGTGTTTATTTTAGATCTATTATGGGTTATGTGGAAACAGTTATATTCTTTATTGCCAAGTTTCCTTACAAATTCCAACTCTATTTGAAGCCTTTTTTGAAGCATAAGCTTAAGCATACATCCTATCTATTTAGACAAAGCCACTCAACAAGAGAGCTTCTCATTGAGAGAGCCCATTAATGGCTCATATTCTCAATTGAGAGCTCATCTTAGTCTATCTTGAAGTTTATAAATTTTGCTTAGTTTGTAGAAGCTTTATTTAAATTTGGTTTCTATTAGCATACTAACATTGCTCATATACAGATAATAGTGAAAATTTGAAGGAAGTGAAAGGGGTGAATTGATCAATATACATTCAAGGTGACTTAGAAGAAGGACATAATTGTAGTATCAGTTAGTAGGATAGAGGATTAAGGATAAAATAATTTAATATCAAATTAGAGAGGATCAAGATGGACTAAATTGAGATTTAAAATCAACAATACTAGATTATAAGTGCATCAAATCAAACATTCTACTGTACTTTCTAACAACTATATCAACAGGATGAAATCCTTTGTATTAAGGTTGACTTAATAGTCATTGTGAAATCCCTTAATAGGGTGACATTCCATGTGAGTGTTCTAAAGTCATTTAGCTAGGCACACTTTTAATAGGGTGTTAAAATCCTTTAATAAGGTAGGGATCTAACAATCCTTTGTAAGCCTTTAACAAGGCAAGCCTTTCATAGGGTAGATAATGAGAATGGTCAAACAATGTAATCTTAACAGGTGAACTTTATTGCTGTAGTAGTGAAGAATTGTGGATGTCATCCCCACCCTAGTTTTACCTTTTCATTGGAGGGTTTCTAGGTAATCATATTTAGTGTCAAGTGTTTATGTCCCACGGATGCATTTACTTTACATGTTATTTAAATATGTTTATGCATACATTGTTTTAAAGTTAAAATTTTTATTGGTTAAAGATTAGTAATTCTATTCACCCCCCCTTTAGAAGTATAAATTTTCCATTTGTATTTCTAACAAAGAACTCCATGAGTCCTTAAGATACAACCATCTCTACACAACTTGAAGAAAATCATCTCCAAATACCATGAAGAACCATCTCCACACACCATGAAGATAACCAAGAATCCTATAATTCCTCAAGATCATCCATCTTCATTCACCATGAAGATAAAATGTATGTCATGTAAATGTCCAAGGCACTTCTACAACAATAATATCTACGACAAACCTCCAACATTTGCAAAAAATCAATAAATATATCAATACCAAAAAACTCCACTCAACCATGGTACCAAGTCACCCATGACATCATAACATCCATCTCCTAATTGAATAGCTTCTAGGTCTACACTCACATAACCAAATTGTTAGTACCAAGTGAAACCAAGAAGATACAAGCCAATCTAGGAACTGATCCTACATTGCCACCTCGTCATTGTCTCAAACTCCTATTAAGTCATGTATCCAAGCTATCCATGAAATCATGAGGAAAAAAACCATCCTCTAACCATGAGAATCAACCAAGTCATAAACCATAAAATAACTCAAAGTACACATCATGAGATCCTCAAAAGAAACCAAATAACCATGATCCTCAACCAAGAAGTTATACCACCATAACCAAATTAGGAATCCAAACCAATGAACATCAAGGATGGACCTATATATCTAATCATGTCATGTAAAAATCCATGGTACCATGATCACCTCCATAAACTAGGCAAAAAACTCTCAAAGTGCCCAACCTATCAACATAAAATACTGATCCATAATTCTCCATCATGATTGTACCTAATAACAAAATCTTATCCCTTCTACATGAAGAAAAATCAAAAAATCATGTGACTAATTGCATAGAAAACCCAAATCCAAGCCACCAATATAAATATGTTTCAATAATGAAAGATTAATGGGAAAAGACAACCAATGACCAAGTCATAAATGCAACCTATAGGTATAGACCAATTACAAAACTATACGACTTGTAAACCCAAGAAATCATCATACATATCCAAACCAAATGGTGATAACCATATCATCATAAGACCAATATGAAATATAAGTTGAGTATACAATGACATTAAATCTCAATTCACCAAAATATACAGTCTCACAAACTCACAATGTTACCATAATCAATATATATCATAAACCATTTAGATCAATGTATCACCAAATAAATCATGCTAAACCTACACCAAATCTGAATCGATACATAGAGTTCTCCAATATCTTTTCATTGACTACTCAAAGACCAAAATTTGATTCCATATGCCCAAGTTATGTCCAATTCTATGCTCAAAATAAATAACATCTAATTTTCAAGCTCATAAAACTTGACAAAATGTTAAAATCATTGGATCAAACTTACACCAACTTGTAGAACTCTAAATTATCTTTCCAAATATTGTAAGATGTATTAAATATGATACTCTAAGAGAAAGTTATGGTTGTTTTATGAAGACAACCTTTTTTCCATTTTCATTGTGAAATATTTTTTTCAGTGATGAAAATTCCAATAGGATTAAATTTGACATTTGTCATGTGTTGAAACTATAAACCTTAGTAGTTTGTATCAACATGGTGAAACTAGGACATATTATATATCAAAATCTACTAAAATGCCAACTTAGATCCAATGATGAGGTCTGTTTTGCCTAAGAGATCATTTTTGCAAGCCCTCCCACCAAAGAAAAAACCTTTATTTAAATGAAAATCCAAAAGAACCTTTTGACCAACAATTTCACATGCCCAAAATCTACCAACATCCCATCATAACAATGAATCCAAAACCCTTAGGTCTACAATAAATAACCTAGAAAATCCACATATGTTTCCCTTTCTTTTATCCACTTATGCATATTGATAGACTCAATGGAGGGTTACAATAATAATACCATACCTTTGATACCACTTGTAAGAAAACTTGGAACAAAAAATATAACTATTTCCACATAACCCAAAATAGACTTGAAATAAATATGTAATTAAAACAGCCATACTAGAAAATAGACAAGGTACCCACAAAATGTTACATGAGATTTATATGTTGGGAAACCCTCTTTGAGGATAAAATTTAGCCTCCAAAATCATACATCACCATGTATTATTCAACTGAAAACAACATTGAAATATAACCATTGGAGCCTTTAAAGCCATAGCCACAACCAAGAAATCTATGTGAACAAGCATGAATCCACATATCCCATGCCATGCTTCCAAGTTTTGTAAATGCTACCTTGGCTAACCTTTTAAGCATTTTCTTGTTTGAATCTTGTCTTTTTTTCCTATTGTCTTATCTTTACAACTACCCTTGTGGTTGCTTATATAGTAGCAACTCCAAAAAAACTACCAAGTGGTATTATAAACCATGTGTTAAAACTATGTGCTACCTAACCCATTGACCCCACATTTAATATTGGACATTTAATTCTTCTCCTCAAAATTAAATAAATACATCAAATATTATCACAATGTTACAATAAAACTCATCAAGTATATCCCACGAGAATCTCTCCATGTTGCACATCATTCTAGATACTCCTAGGTGCAACATTACATAATAAAATAAAATAGTACAATATAACAATATTATGCAATATGTGAAACACACATAATCTCAACAAGATGAAGATTATTGATTTTATTATTTTGGCTCTATTGAGTTTTTTGAACTAGATGTCTTTTTTTACTAGACCTTAAGAGAGGGGCATTTTTTGAAACTAGACTTTACAAGTATTTAAAGGAGAGATTAGATTTACAAATCATATATGTACTTAATTGTTTTATTTTTAAAACAAATTTACACACACACACACACACACACACACACAAATATATATACATACATATTTATTTGTTATTAATATTAATATTTTGATATTATCTACCCATTATAATCAAAGTACCCAAAAAACTTATAGAGCTATAAGTTTTACAAAAAAAGTTAACTTGGCCTTTATATAGGATTACCAAAGCCAAGAACACTTGAAATAATAACCCACAACTATTTTTTCCTCTAGTTTTGGGTGTCAATTCTAAAAACAATCAAATTATACTTTTACAACTCTAATTAAAAGGGAAGTCACTAGTTTTTCCTCATTGAGGGATATTTGGTGACACAATATTCTATCGAATAATTATTACAATTGCATTTTTTCCTTACCTAAATGGCCTTCATTTCTTATGTCAAAACTATAAGAAACCTCTTTTCATTTTTATTTTATTTTTTAATTATGATTTTTCATTCATATTTGAAGAATGTTAGGAGGTTTCAAGTTCCTAAGATCATTTCAAATCTTGTTAATCTATGGATTTTTTTCCCTCTTAACTAGCGATTGTATTTATTTACAATTATTTACTTCTTTGTTTCTTTTTCCTATTTAAGAAATCTTAGGTCCTTATTGGAACCTAAAATCTAATTTCATGTTCGTAGTTCCTCCTAGTCCTCATAGTATGGTATTCATCCTTCCTACTTCTCTACAATTTTACACACATTAATGACATAATTATTTTATAGTCATTGATACCTAAATACTAGATCTAAATCATTCCCCAAAGGTTAGCTACAAGTTCTAGTCTACAATAATTCTCTTTAAAATTTCATTGTTTAGCTCATTTATTTGTTAATTTCCTTTTGATAGAAATTATCTAGGTAGACCTTCATCATTATTTCTAATATAATTCTCTCTCTTTTGTCTTCTCTAGATTTTGACATCATGACATATAGTTTTATAATACAAACAATATGTGGAAAGTACAATTTATTACCTAAAACATGTATATTATATAACCCCATTTCAACTCAACCCTCAACTCACATAACTATCTCCTTTTTTTGTTTAATAAATGTTCAATGTCATTCAAATTAGTCTTTCATGAGAAAAATTCAAGAAGATTTAAAACCTCTACAATTTCTTTCATTCCTTTAAAACCTCTCACCTACTCAAAGTAATAATTTGATTATAGATTATCTAAATTCTTGTGATCTAGTGAGAAATAATTTTATTATATTTTATCTAAAATCTAATGATCTAGTAGAACTCTAGAAGTTTACCTATACTTAATGGAGCACTATTGATGGTGTAGTGGAAGAAGAGAATAATTATAATGTGAAGACATAGTGGTTCGGGAGGTGATCATTTACATTGGAGAGGCTTAGATGGTCCTTCGGTCCATGGGGTGGTGAGCATGGTGGTAGGCAAGGTGGATGCAGTGGTAGACATGGTGCTCTTAATTTAGTGGGCGGTAAAAATGGTGAATGAGATGGTGTTCTTCATTTGCATAGACGTGGGGAGAATACTTCTTATGGTGGTGCTCTAAATTCATGGGAGGGAGGGCATGGTGTTTTGGGGGTGCTTCTCATAATGATTATGCACTTGAGAATTATGAGTTTTGAATTTCATATAAATTTATAGAAAAATTAGCATAATTTTTTATAAATTCTATGATAAAGTTGCTTGGATTGATGCTCCTAGTACATGCAAAGGTGTAAATGGTGATTATAGTGGTGATATTTCCCATAGACATGCTTCAGAAGTGAAAGTAACATAAATGTGTGATAATATTTATATTAGAGTTTGTGAGGTAGTGCTATTGTACTACAAGGAGGTAAACATGCTTACTTGGGGAAGATTTCTAATTTGATCAAGATGAATTACACTTTTAGGATATATTTTGGTCATAGATTGCTAGTTTATCTCTACTTCACTTAAATGCATTTTCTCGATAAATATTTGACATGAATGATATGAGAATCCCAAATGATATTTTAATGCTACTAGATATTTAGTAATGATGATAGGATTGATATAGTAATTGTGGATTATATTTTATTGTTCAAAATTTTTGGTTTAAACCAAATTATTTTTTCATCTTTAAAGAAAACAAAACTTTTAATATTTTTGGTTAAATAAAAAAATTGTAAAATGTTAAATTTTATAATAGATATCATATTCTTAAATTTAATGTAAATTATTGCAAAGAAGTTTTAGTAATAATTATGTACTAAATTTTTATATCAATATTTATTATTATGATTTATGATTAATCATTCAATGAGCAATATTATAATAGGATTATAAATTTTGTCTATTCATATAGTTAGATAACTAGTAGTAGAAATTGAAATAATAAGGAAAGAGAACAGTATTGACAAAAAATAATATATAATGAGAAATATTTTTAAAAAAAAAAAATTAATATGAAATATAAGTGTTTGTTTAGAAAACTAAAATAAAAAATAATAATATATAGATAAACCTATATCATACATATAATTGAAGAGAATGAAATATATAATATCCATGTCAATATTGTAAAAGAACAATGAAGAGGGATAAGTTCTTTGGTTTTTTTAATTGACCTCTTGATCTCACATTACCTCTTATGAAGTAACACTTGTTTTTCCTTATCTATATTTAATGTGGATTATTATATGCTACCATATTTTTTGAAAGATTTTTTTCTCTAAAATAACCTCAATCTTTTATATTAACTTTGGCATTTTATAGACTACAAAGGCCATCTCTCTGTATAATTTCCTTATGGCACATTGGTCCTTAAACTTTATCAAACTCCTAAATATTAACTACAGAGCCTTGAATGTGAAGATGAAAGAAATTTTGAATAATTTGTAGGATGGTGATAATAAAGAAAAAACAAGGGAAGCCTAATGAAAAGGATAATTTTATTTTGAGTCTCAAGGATAGAATTGAGAAAATGGAAAAAGATTATCAATGGAATGACCAAAAACTACAAGAGGATAATAAAAACCACTATTGAATGCATAAACAAACTTGTGGGTAATGTGGAGCAGAAGTATGCAGAGGATTCTCCAAAATATGAAAATAATTAGAGCAGGCACAAGGAAATCAAAAGCTATGAGTATGGAGCTAAACAAGGAATATATCAAGGTGGCCATTGGAAAAATAAAGGATATGAAGGAGGATTTTGTCTTGGATCCAACATAATATTTGTTGTGAAGGTTCTTACTATTTCTTGGTGTCCTATATTTTTGTTGTATGTCTTGGTTTGGTCTCTTTCCTTGTAGCTTTTTAGGTGTTGGTTACTTTTGCTGGATATTAGTGTTTTGGGAATGTAGGTTTCTCACAACACTATTTAGTGTTGGGACTTGAATGACATTTTTTTTGAACTCTTGGGGTTTTGGATCCCTTGTAAAAAAAACCATTTAAACCCTTAATCAATTTTTTTTGTAAGATTTGATGGTTAAAGGAGACTATCAATAATATTACAAGTCAAGATACCCAAGCAATTTTCTCTCAAAATTTTGAGTAAGATCTGGTATATGAAGTTCTTCCAACCAATGTGAATATAAGAATGAATTTCCTTGGCTAGAAAAATCCATTGAAATAGTATACTCCATGAAATGGGTATCATCTCATAGCATGCACTGAGACCATGTCACAAAAGTCTAGATCATACATGCAATTTACCTTGAATGTATGCAAAACCTTACAAACAAACTTGATGTTCCTTTATTTTATTTTATTTAATAATGTTCAAGCTATCCTTCAATTTTTTGTTAGATTCTTGTCCACTATTCCTTACTTCCCTTCTCAACCTTGACCAGATAATTTATTATTCCCAATGGAACATTTCTATGGTCTTTCTATTAGGTGGAGATTATCAAATTACCTCTTTGCTCTCTATTAATATTTTTGCACTAAATGCATTTTCCCCTCAATCTCAAAAGATGGTTTTTTTAGAAATTTGTTTCTCCAAGTTTTTAAAGGAGAGATTATAAATTTATAAATGAGATACACTCAACATTTTAAATGTTGTGTATTATGTTCTTCAAATAATTTTTTAATAATAGTCTTTTGAGCATAGTAGCTAGAATTTACCTTTAATGTAATGACCACCCAAGCATAAAGAAGAAAATAATGAAACAAAACTAGAAAGAAAAACACAACAAATTTTTTTTTATTACTAAACATAATATATGTGTCCATACATTGATCTATCCACACTTAAAGTGAAAACTTCATAATAATAAAGAATTCCATCTACACACATCTCCATAGAAACACAAATACATATGGAGTTCAAAATAAGAATGAGATACATATTCATCCTTTTAAATATATTATCAAGTTCCCTCCGAGTATTCTTCAACGAATAGTTTTTTGAATAAAGTAAACTTCAACAGTAATCCTCAGATACCTATTAGCCATTACAAAGCACCTGAAAGTGATCACATAAAAGAATGCAACACAAAACAAGATGGCTCAGTACACACTGAATCAAATGAATAATCCACCTGCATACATGATAGATAACCATATATAAATCAATAATGTAGATATCTAATTCACATGACATAGTGTAGCTCAGTAATTAGCATGCATGAATTAAATAGCTACTTAACAATGCACAATTAAACTCGCACTAAGAATAACCTATAAATGAATCATAGATATACTGAGGTGTCATCACTATAGTGCTATGGTTCTGCATCCAAGTTATGATATGCTCATAGTCAACACATAGCAAAATTCTCTATATACTCATCAAATGATGTAATAGAGTTTTGCCCTGTTCTCCATACTCAACCGTTTAGGTTCAAGTCTTAGGCAAGGCCATTTATCTTTACTTATAAATTTAACCCACCCGATTTGTTTTAACGTTTTCACTGAATTAAATACTGAATAGGATTAACCATATTCAGCCACCTCGACATATGCTCATCACAATTATTCTTAAAATACACATCAAACAGATATTCTTAGAATGCACATGCAACATGATACTGCATTCCTCATCTAATTAAAACTCATCTTCTTCTGTCATCCTCGAAAGTATTGCTTAAGTTACTATATCAATAAGAATAAGAATATAACAGTAAGATCTAGTAATTTTACTAAGCTATAACTCCAGTTTAACGAAATTACATATCTTAACATTATACTTTACCCATACTGACATAATAATCTAAACATTCCCTTTGAATTAACAAAGATATTAAGATCAAAATACATATGCTATTCTTACTGTAAGCAAGGAATCTACACCAATATGTATCATATTAATTTATAATTTGAAATCAATTTCCATATCCAAGATAAACAAAATATAGTTCAGATTTCAATTAAGAAACATAATACAACTTAAGAAATACTGAACTTTATTTCTTTTCAAAATTATAAAATCACATTGAAATACTTCCTACAAATGATTCATTTCTGATAGTTCTCAAATTTCAATCAATAATCAAATCAGAAAACATAATCTACAATAGTGACTTATTGATTAATACTCTCTTTTCAAGAAATAGTAACAAATTAGATTTTCAAACTGAATGATTACTCGAATAAACAAGGTAAAAATCATTTCAAAATGTTTTCTTCCTTTTTTTTTGGACTAAAATAGTTTACATCTGATTTATGCCTTTCCACGATTTCGTTAATCCTCATAGCATATTTCATTCTCAAACATCGAAGTATATTTTTTTTAACAGCAAGAAATACTTTAACTTTTTATACTTTTAGATTCTAAAATCATATTAAATTTTCAATTTAAAATGATAATCCATCTGAATCCAAAATTCCTATGCTTCTTTATGTTTCCTCATCTATTTAACATCTAAATGCATATTTACAATGTTAACCGATTATAAAATTTTTAACCAATCGAATCTTATAAACTAATTCCCTTTATTCAATTGAGACGTTTTCCTCTAACTAATTTATTCTTCAAAAACCAATCAAAATTGAACTGTAGCCAGAAAAGAGCGTTTCTCTTAGGTTACAAGACAACTATTTTTTATAATGTCTACATTCTGTTCATCAATATATTTAGTCTTCTAAGTTTTGTTCATCGAGATTTCAATCTTCAAAGTTTTATCCATCGATATTTCAAACTAATTCAAACAAAACTCAAGCCTCAAACTCAAGTCTAAATCCTTATTGCAACTGTGTCTTGCAATGTTTGTTATATGCATGGCAAAATGCCGATTTCACTTACAGTGATTTAAAACTAAAGACACCGTAACCCTTTTAAAAAATCTCTGATTGTAATACATTTTTAAACAATCACAGTGAACAAACAGAGCTTGAAACATAACAATATTCCCTCACTTCCAAACTTTAATGGATAGCTATTGCCCAATTCACTCTAAACTATTCAAATTTACAAAACAATATTTTAACATGATATGGTATTCTCAGAAGCCGATAACTTTTGTAATTCCCAACTTTCTTTTCAATAATTAAAGGCCAAGAAAAATCACATTCAAAGTGTATAATGATAACAAACAACAAATTTATATCATCGCGCAAGTCTGGAAGTACACAGAGTTCAGCATTTGACTGTCGAGCCCTGCATACACCCACGCTTGGGAGATGATAACAATCTGCACCTTAACAATCAAACCTTAACATATAAATTTTGCTCTTATTCAAACAAAATAACATAAAATCGAGAAGGATAGGGTTAAGAAAGGCCCCCTACTCAATTTTGAAGACAAATGATGCTCTGCGATGATGCTCATAGCCCAAAGCCCACGAAGCCAACACTTTATCACCCACCAAGAATTGATGGTCAATTCTATGTTTATTAGCATATTTCTTCTGTCTATCTTGAGAAGTAATAAGGTGTTCTCTAATTCTTTTAACTTGCTACTCCAAATCTAGCAACATATTGGGTTCTAAAAGAGTCCTGTCCTCCAAATTATCCCAACTGAGAGGTGTCCTACAAGGTCTACCATATAATGCTTGAAATGGTGCCATACCTATGGAACTGTGATATCCATTATTATAAGCGAACTCTACCAAATGTAGATACTCCTCCCATTTATTCTATCTATCCATTATGTACATCCTAAGCATGTCTTCTAGAATTTGATTGACACGTTCAGTTTGTCCATCTGTCTCTGGGTGATAAGCTGAACTAAAATTTAGCTGAGTACCTAACTCTGACTACATGGATCTCCAAAGAGATAAAGTAAACACTAGATCTCTATTAGATATAATCTTTTTAGGAATTTTGTGCAACTTAACTACCTATTCCATATATACCTTGGCAACCGTTGCTGCATTATAGGATGATCTAACTAGAATAAAGTGGGAAACTTTAGACAAACAGTCCACTACCACCATAATAGTGTCATGCCTATGAGCTGTAATAGGCAATCTAGAAATAAAATCTATAGAAATGGTGTCCCATTTCCATTTTGGAACATCATGTGGTTGCAATAGTCCCGCAGGGTGTTGATGTTCAGCCTTAACCCGCTGACACTCCAAGCATCGAGCCACAAAATTTGCTATGTCTCTCTTCATTCTCGACCAATATTAATGTCGCTTAAGGTTAGCATGCATTTTCTTGACTCTCAGATGAGCTGAATATGGTGCTTTGTGAGCCTCGAACATAACCAGATTTCTCAAATCACCTGAATCAGGAATGTACACGCTCCCTCTAAAAAGAAGTAAACCTTCAAAATTTACTGAATACCCCTCAAAATGCTCTTCCAAGATGCTATCACTGTCGATAACAGCCTTAACATCCTGAAACCAAAGATCTACAGAAAGATTCTGAAGAATCTTATCCCTAAGGTCCATTGTTAAGATCAAAGAAGATAATTCATGTCACCTTCTGCTAAGTGCATCAGCAACAACGTTCTCCTTCCCTTGCACATACTTAATCCCAAAGTCATATTCACACAAGAACTCCATCCATCTTTTCTGCCTAGCGTTGAGGTCTAGTTGTGTGAAAAGATACTGAAGGCTATGGTGATCAGTATGTAACTCAAATCGTTGTCCCAAAAGAAAATGCTGCCACTTGGTCAAAGCATGCATTATTGCTGCAAGTTCGAGATCATGAGTAGGGTAATTCACCTCATGACTCTTGAGCTTTCTAGATTCAAAAGCTATAACACATCCTTCTTGCATCAACACTACCCCTAAGCCATCCAAAGATGCATCAGTGCAAACCATGAACTCTTTAGCTGAATCAGGAACTGCCAAAATGGGTGCACTAGTCAAACAATCCTTAAGTTTCTAAAATTCTATCTTGCACTCCTCTGTCCAAACAAATTTCTTCCCTTTTCTCTAAAGAGACATGATAGGATGCACTATTTTGGAAAAGTTTGACACAAATTTGTGGTAATAGCTTGCTAAACCCATGAAACTTCGAACCTCGGACACATTAGAAGGTACTGGCCAATTGACAATAGCTTGAATTTTGGATGGATCAATAGAAATTCCATCCCCAGAAATGATATGACCTAAGTAAAAAATCTCAAACTTAAAGAATTCGCACTTCAAAGGATTGGCAAATAGTTTATTCCTATGAAGGCACTCCAAAATTTTCTCTAAATGTCGATCATGCTCCTCCACAGAGCTAGAATAAACCAAAATATCATCCAGAAAAACCACTATGAACTTGTCAAGGAAAGTTCTAAGCACACTATGCATAAGGCTCATAAAAATAGAAGGTGCATTAGTTAACCCAAATGGTACTACCGTGAATTCGTAGTGCCCAAACCTGGTGCGAAAATCTATCTTATGAATATCCGCTTCCTAGATTCTTAGTTGATGATATTTGGATTTCAAATCAATCTTCAAAAAGATTCGGGCACCCTTGACTTGATCAAACAAGTCATCAGTTCTAGGCAAAGGATACCTGTTCTTAACAGTGACCTTGTTTAACTGTCTATAGTCTATACAAAGTCTTAATGAACCATCTTTCTTCTTGAAAGAGATTATCGGAGCACCCCAAGGTGAAACGCTAGGTTGAATCAAACCTTTCTCCAAAAGCTCTTCCAACTAAAATTTAAGTTCAATCAGCTCTTGAGCTGTCATTCTGTAAGGAGTCTTGGAAATTGGTTCCATTCCTGACACTAATTCGATCCAAAAATCAACGTCTCTTCTCAGGGGTATTCCCGAAATCTCTTCAACAAAAACATCCAAATTTTTTTACAAGACTGGATGATCGAGAGAAGAATCCTTATCCATGATATCATTTAAGTCATTTACTAATATGGCTAAAAAACTATAGCCTTTTCAAGCACACCTTGCCAATTGCTTGGCAAAAATTGTCCGCAAAGAGATGGGTCTCTTGATTCTAGCAATAACTCTAGCTGATCCAACATCATCTAAACAAGTGATTAACTTATCCTTGCAATCCAAAATAGCTTGATATTGTTCTAACCAAGCCATTCCCAAAACTATGTCATACGATCCTAAAGGTATAACCCTAAGGTTCACTGAAGTAGTAAATGGTTTCATTTGAATCTTACAATCAAGAGCCACTATATCAACGTTCACCCTAGAACCTGATGCTAACTCCACATGCTATCTATTCCTTGCCTTAACCACAGGAATTCTACTATATGCAACTAAAGTAGAAGAAATAAAGGAATCTGTAGCTCTAGAGTCAAATAAAATAGATATTTTCATACCTTGGATATTACCCTGAGCTTCAGTAATCATGTTCTGATGTTCTGCTTGCTTATGATCTAGGGTAGCAAAAACATGGTGGTTTCTGGTAGAATCACCAACTGTCACTTCAGACCTAGCTGGCTTAGGTCCAACCTTCGGCTTGTCCCCATTAGGGCACTAAGACTGGTAATGAGCTATCCGACCACAATGATAACAGTCAATAGATTTTTGAAATCCCATATTCTAACCAGAAAGGTTAGGAGATGGGTAATTACTTTGCACACTAAGAGGTGGTTGATTGAGATGATTTAGGCTGTTCTAAACCCTTGGAATTCTTACCAAATTTTCTCTTCTTGAATTTTCCACCTGAAAATCTTGATTTTGAACTGCCTTGTGGAGGCTTTTGATTCCTACTGACATCTGGAGTAGGTGGATTCATGCTGGTTTTGTATGAAGCCCCGTGATACCCAGACTTCATGTCAATCAGCTTTGCTTGTTTCAAAGCTTCCTGCATAGACATAGGTCTGAAAGTTCTCACTTCCTCCCTGATCTTGGGCATAAGCCCCCTGATGAAATGCTGAATCATGACTTTATCATTTTCTGCCCAACCAAAAAACTTCTTAAGCTTGTAGAATCTACGTTCATAAGCTTCCACTGTAGAGCCAGACTGCATAATCTGAAAAAACTCCTCTACACTAGCCTGTCGCCAATATTCTGACATAAACCTCTCCTTGAATCGCTCTACAAAGAGCTCCCAAGTAACTAAAGAGATATCAATGCCCAGCTTCTCCAACTCCTACTCCCACCACAAGGAACCAAATCCTCTCAAATGCATAACCATCCATCTTACCTTCATGTTACTCAAGTAATGATGTAAGACAAAGCATCGCTCAATGTTTAGTAGCCAAGCTTCTGCCACTGTACCCTATTTCGTACTATAGAATAATGGCCCTTTCATCTTGGAAAGATCCTTGAGCTGAGCTCTTGCCATTGGATTTTCCTCGACAAGAAGGTTAATATCCTGCACTAGAGGTACTCGCACATTTGTACCCCCACTAGGAATCTGGTTATTAGTCTCAATGTTATTGAGATGTTCTAGTATCCATTGAAGTACCATAGCTTGATCTGCCTGATTCTCTAGATTGTTTCCAATCCTAGCATTCTGATCAAACTGATCATCCCCAACATTTCCTTGGTGCCTAGGACCTCTACCATGGCCCCTGCCTCTACCACTGCCTCTGCCAGCAAGGTTATATTTAGGAACACCGCGATCTCGAGTTCCTCTAGTGACGAGAGGCATGCTAACAACCTAAAACAATTAATTGTTAATAATGCAATGAAGATGAGAAAAACCCTAAAACCCAAGAGTCCTAGTTAATCTAAAATCGGGCTCTAATACCAAATGTAATGACCACCCAAGCATAAAGAAGAAAATAATGAAACAAAACTAGAAAGAAAAACACAACAATTTTTTTTTATTACTCAGCATAATATATGTGTCCATACATTGATCTATCCACACTTAAAGCAAAAACTTCATAATAATAAAGAATTCCATCTACACACATCTCCATAGAAACACAAATACATATGGAGTTCAAAATAAGAATGAGATACATATTCATCCTTTTAAATATATTATCAAGTTCCCTCTGAGTATTCTTCAACGAACAATTTTCTAAATAAAGTAAACTTCAATAGTAATCCTTAGATACCTATTAGCCATTACAAAGCACCTGAAAGTGATCACATAAAAGAATGCAACACAAAACAAGAGGGCTTAGTACACACTGAATCAAATGAATAATCCACCTGCATACATGATAGATAACCATATATAAATCCATAATGTAGATATCTAATTCACATGACACAGTGCAGCTCAGTAATTAACATGCATGAATTAAATAGCTACTTAACAATGCACAATTAAACTCGCACTAAGAATAACCTGTAAATGAATCATAGATATACTGAGGTGTCATCACTATAGTGCTATTGTTCTACATCGAAGTTATGATATGCTCATAGTCAACACATAGCGAAATTCTCTATATAATCATCAAATGATGTAATAGAGTTTTTCCCTGTTCTCCATACTCAACCGTTTAGGTTCAAGTCTTAGGCAAGGCCATTTATCTTTACTTATAAACTTAACCCACCCGGTTTATTTTAACATTTTCACTGAATTAAATACTGAATAGGATTAACCATATTCAACCACCTCGACATATGCTCATCACAATTATTCTTAAAATACACATCAAACAGATATTCTTAGAATGTACATGCAACATGATACTACATTCCTCATCTAATTAAAACTCATCTTCTTCTGTCATCCTCAAAAGTATTGCTTAAGTTACTATATCAATAAGAATAAGAATATAATAGTAAAATCTAGTAATTTTACTAAGCTATAACTCCAGTTTAACAAAATTACATATCTTAACATTATACTTTACCCCTACTGACATAATAATCTAAACATTACCTTTGAATTAACAAAGATTTTAAGATCAAAATACATATGTTATTCTTACTGTAAGCAAGGAATCTACACCAATATGTATCATATTAATTTATAATTTGAAATCAATTTCCATATCCAAGATAAACAAAATATAGTTCAGATTTCAATTAAGCAACATAATACAACTTAAGAAATACTGAACTTTATTTCTTTTCAAAATTATAAAATCACATTGAAATACTTCCTACAAATGATTCGTTTTTTATAGTTCCCGAATTGCAATCAATAATCAAATCAGAAAACATAATCTACAATAGTGACTTATTGATTAATACTCTCTTTTCAAGAAATACTAACAAATTAGATTTTCAAACTAAATGATTACTTGAATAAACAAGGTAAACATCATTTCAAAATGTTTTCTTCCTTTTTGTTTGGACTAAATTAGTTTACATCTGATTTATGCCTTTCCTTGATTTCGTTAATCCTCATAGCATATTTCATTCTCAAACATCAAAGTATATTTTTTTTAACAGCAAGAAATACTTTAACTTTTTATACTTTTAGATTCTAAAATCATATTAAATTTTCAATTTAAAATGATAATCCATTTGAATCTAGCATTCGTATGCTTCTTTATGTTTCCTCATCTATTTAACATCTAAATACATATTTGCAATGTTAACCGATTATCAAATTTTTAACCAATTGAATCTTATAAACTAATTCCCTTTATTCAATTGAGACATTTTCCTCTAACTAATTTATTCTTCAAACACCAATCAAAACCGAACAATAGCCAAAAAAGAACGTTTCTCTTAGGTTGCAGGACAATTGTTTGTTATAATGTCTACATTCTGTTCATCAATATATTTAGTCTTCTAAGTTTTGTTCATCGAGATTTCAATCTTCAAAGTTTTATCCATCGATATTTCAAACTAATTCAAACAAAACTCAAGCCTCAAACTCAAGTCTAAATCCTTATTGCAACTGTGTCTTGCAATGTCTGTTATATGCATGACAAAATGCCGATATCACTTACAGTGATTTAAAACTAAAGACACCGTAACCCTTTTAAATAATCTCTAATTGCAATACATTTTTAAAAAATCACAATGAACAACATAACAATATTCCCTCACTTCCAAACTTTAATGGATAGCTATTGCCCAATTCACTCTAAACTGTTCGAATTTACAAAACAATATTTTAACATGATACGGTATTCTTAGAAGCCGATAACTTTTGTAATTCCCAACTTTCTTTTCAATAATTAAAGGCCAAGAAAACTCACATTCAAAGTGTATAATGATAACAAAAAACAAATTTATATCATCACACAAGTCTAGAAGTACACAGAGTTCAGCATTTGACTGCCGAGCCTTGCATACACCCACGCTTGGGAGATGATAACAATCTGCACCTTAACAATCAAACCGTAACATATAAATTTTTCTCTTATTCAAACAAAATAACATAAAATTGAGAAGGATAGGGTTAAGAAAGGCCCCCTACTCAATTTTGAAGACAAATGATGCTCTGCGATGATGCTCATAGCCCAAAGCCCACGAAGCCAACACTGATCTAGCTCACAAACAACTACAACAATGGAGATAAATCGACAAAAACCAGATAACAAAACAACAAACAAACTTTGGCAAAATAATTCCCATACTTTACTGCACAAGCCAGAATTTTGTTCCAACTGAAAGCCCCAAACATGCCGAAGCTCCAGTTACTCATCACAAGTGTAATGTTTTCCCCAAGCAACAATAGCCCTGAATTTGGCATTGCTTCCACAAAAAATCCAACTACACAGAATGGTCGACCAAATTCAATGCCACTATGAGCTTCATAAAGGCTTTCATTAAATTATTCGTAACTTAGCACAGAATTGGCATTACTTCAGCCATAATCACTGCCATTTGGCATGGTCAAAACAGATAA
The DNA here is from genome assembly GCA_028749045.1 of Cupressus sempervirens. Taxonomy (NCBI): domain Eukaryota; kingdom Viridiplantae; phylum Streptophyta; class Pinopsida; order Cupressales; family Cupressaceae; genus Cupressus; species Cupressus sempervirens. The sequence continues at coordinate 301,719,529 of CM053785.1, read as the reverse complement.
TATCGCATGCAAATCCTATTAGGGTTTTTTTAAAAATTCAAACCAAAATGTTAATAACAATACTTAAACAAAATACATGATATTGACTCTAGGGTAGTTTTCCCTTGAATTAATTCAAAATATTATATACTAGGTTAACAAACAATTTAGGATTTCTTAGATTATTTAAAGTAAATAACCTCATTCCTTACCCTATGTAATAAACATATACACCTTAAATCATAATCCCTTTTAATACAAATGATTGCATAAAAGAAATATCATTAAGACCAAAGTAATCATATTAAAATCTAGACATAACAAAATGTTCAGACATAACACATGTCCAAAAGACATATAAAACCCAAGTTCATTAGATCATAGGAACATATCATCTGAAAGGTTCTTAAAACAACAAAATCCTAAAATGCAGTAAACCAAGTAGTGGTCAGGTGTGACATTTAACATCTTCCCATTGTAATCTGAGTGCCCAACCAACTTTAATCTATCTATAAATTATACAAATATGGTGCATCTAGTTTTTACCAAATCTAAAAACACTTGAAAAAATAATATACAACTAATTCTTTGTCATGTTTTGGGTGTCAGTTCTAGAAAAAAATAAATTATAGTTTTGAAATTGTAAGCAAAAGGGAAATTATTAATTCTTCTCATTAAGTGATATTTATTAATGAAAAATTATCTCCATGATAATTAGTACAACAATATTTCCTTCTTAATTCCTAAATGCCCCTTCATTTCTTATATCAAAACTATAAGAACCCTATTTTCTTTTTCATTTAATATTTTAAATATGTGTTTCTAAATCCTTATTAAAAGGATAATAGAATTTCCAAGTTCCCAAGAGCATTTAAATTCTTTCCAATCTGTAGATATTTATTTGAACATAAATTTTAGCTCCAAGTCTCAAGCTCCACTCATCTTATATTGCAGCTTTTTTTATTTAGATTTTTTTTTTTTTTTTGCTATATAATAAATTTGAGGTCCAAGTATTGGAACCTAAAATCTCATTTCATGTTCATAGTTCATCCTCCTCTGTATATTAGGGCATTCCTCCTTCCTATATGTCCCTAGATTTACACTTATTTATAGAATAAGGATTTTATGGTCATTAATACCTAAATCCAAAATATATAACTTGCATTAAAGTTCTAGTCTAGGATGATTCTCTTTAATTTTCTCTTTTAGCTAATTTTATTTTTAATTTTCTTCTGATAGAAATTATTTGGGTAAATATTTCTCATCTTTACTAATGATTTCCCCCCTCTATCTTCTCTAGGTTTTGACACCATGACCTATAGTTCATTTTACACAGAATAAGAAAAAACACAAAACTTATTACCTATAACCTATATTATATGACCCAATTTCAATTCAATCCTAAAGTCATATATGTAACTCCTTTTTTATAGAAATTATCAATGCTATTAAGATTCCTCTTTAGTTACTGACAATTCAAGTGGAGTTTAAAACCTCAACAATTCCTTTTGTTACTCTAATACCTCCTACTAACTCAAAGTAGAAATTTCATTATATTTTCTAGATAGTCCTTGGACCTAATAACAAACTAAAAGTTTTTCTAATGGAACCTCATTTTTAACTTATATTTTCTATCATTGTCATTTTCATATAATAGTTTCTAATTAATATTTTAGACCTTATAAGAGTCTCAAAGTTTCTTTTTGGTTTGTAGGACTCATTCCCACCACCTCTCAACCTAATTTATCTTAAATATTTTCCTTTCAAGGTAAAACACCCACTAATAACACAATACTAGGACTTAATATCTTAGTTTCTTTTAAGGCATTATTCATGTACTGCAATTAATAATTAAAATTTTTCAAGTGTAGAGACTCAAGACATAATATATTGAAATATATTTTTAGTATTTTCATATGGTTGAAAACTCTACAAAGGGAAGGGAGAAGTAATGTAAAGGGGTAATTAAATGCCCCCTTTTAAATTGTACAATTTGAAGAAAGATAGTCTCATAGGCTTGGGGAAGACCTAAGCATTGAATGTTTCAATGATCCATTGTAGTAAGAAAATATATAGAATATTAGATAATAGGATAAGAGGGAATGAAAATATGATAATTTAGTATATAAGGGTAAAAAAAATAAAAAAATATTTTGTAAATGTAGATTGATAAAAAAATAAGAGGAAATTTGCAGTGACATGAAATGGAAACTAGAGAGTGAAACTGGTGTTGTTTCAATTTGATCTTAAAATGTAAGAAATATAATGATTTTCATTGTCATTTCACATATTTTTGCCTATTTGTTTTTTATGTTTTCTCAATATAATCCTAATCTTGAACTATAAAATATTCAATAGTTCCACCATATGTTTTTACACATATAAAAATGGGTAAGAAGGTCAAGTAAAGGGGGAAATTGCTTCAGTCAAAATCCATTTAGGAATTAACCTTGAAATATAATGAAAGAAATAAAAGTGTGGTGTCATATAGTAGAACTAAGATTTTATTATATTTTATTAATGTAATTTATTTTTTTGAATGGGATTAAATATGTTAATGCAATATCTCTTACACAACACAAAAATACATAAGGTATTCATGAAAGAATACATCTCATTTAATGACTTTTGTAATTCCTCACAATATTTAATTTAAAGAAAATGCATAAGGCTTGAATGAAGAGGTAGGTTTATATATATCCTTGACATAACTCTCTTATTATTAGGCCTTCAATGAGTAAAAAAAGCTATCCCCTTGGAAAATTCTCAAGAAGAATGCTAGATCTTGAATGCTTCAATTTGATTGCTTTATTACTTGATATCTCTTGATCTTGAATTATTTTCTTGAGTTAGAAAAATCCCTTAAAATGCACTAGGATTAATTATCTAATATAATATGTATGAAATCATTGTTAGCAAAGTTGTTGACAACATCATGATGAAGGATAAAAATCATATGTTGAGAAATTAAAGGCAATAATTGACACAAAGATGCATAAACTATAGAGATTACCTAAAGAATTAATGATTAATTAAATAGTCTAAGATGTATAAAGTATAAATTCATGCAAACTTACACAAAAGTACCCCCATAGAAATACTTTTGTGATATATCCACAAGCCATTTAACATCAATGTTATTTTTAGATTGAATTATATATAGTTGCACTCTAATATACCCCTCAATTCCATAAGTTAATTCTAGATTGAAAAACACATTACATTCAATAAAACATAGGTATTTTTGAAATTATATATAAATATATGTTGCCCCACTTTTCATTCTCTAACAAATTTGCAAAGTGGGAATTTTGTGTTCTAGTAAAGACCTAGGTGTGTTCAAGTCTAAGTCCAACTCCCCTTAGGCAGAAAAAGTCTTCATCAGATTTTTCATTTTCCCCTTCTCCAAATTTCGTGACCAGATGGTTTTCCTTTTGTCTTGTGAGTCTTTGGGCATAGCTTTGTACCTAATCTAATGGAGATTCATGAAAACATGAAAAAATCATTTACAAGAGTTATATCTTCTTGAGATCCAACATTTTCTCCATGAGAATAGAAGTTTGTGGAAATTTAGACTTCATCTTCTCCTTAGTGGGTTTAAAACCCATGAAGGCGAATTTCCACAAATATCAACAAATGATGCATATAGGCCAAAATAAGAAGATAAAAAGGTACCTTATGAAAAATTAATGTTCCTCTTACAATTATCTACCTTAGGAAAAATTCAAGATTCATCACAATTCTCAGAATCATTCCAAGCAAAAAATTGGAAACTGACTTCTCCTTGGGGTTTTCAACCCATGAAGTTAGTTTCCCAAAAAAACTAATTCTAAAGGAAAAGAAGCGAAGGTGGGTCCCTAATTACTTTTTTCACTACTTGTGGACATCTTCGAACCCAAAGGAAACCATGATCAAAAGGTAAAGTTAAAAGACAAGCCTGGATGAAGAAATGAAATTTGTCTTCCCTTTGGAGAGTTTTCAACTCATGAGGACAATTTTCCATATTTTAAAGAAAACCACGTTGGTGAGTAGATTAAACCCATATTTCATGTGTGAAACCTCTCAAGATGATAATGGAAATAATCTAACCATTGTGGAAAAGATCTATTAAGAAGAATTCACTTCAACGGATATTTTGTTACGGAGTACTGTGTTTCATATTTCCCAAAACTTAGTGAAAAATGGGAAAGTAAATATGAGAGATAGAAAGTTATCGTTAGATCAATGAAACAGTGAAAGGACACCTTGATACCCATTAAAAATATGAATTTACTATTCCAATGTTTCTCTTCTTCAATTCATTCATGTGGCACAAATTCTAAAGATCAACAGGTGAATTGAAGTCCCTATATAGATGGAAATGTGAATAGTTGTAAAACTACTACTTTTTCTTGGACTATTATTCTGTTAAAATTGAATTACTTTTTCAAAATTCTAGTAAATATGCATTTTCTATTCCTTTCATTTTTTGGATTCAAAATTCATTTCTAAACATAATGGCAACCAAATTTGTGGGTTTCGATGGATTGAATGGGATCAAGTCTTTACTACACAATTTCATGAACACTTCTTTCCATTTCTATGACATGCAAGATTTCTAGAAGTGGGTGAGATCCAAGCCTATTCATCCCATTACTGAGAAGCTCCACGGATGCAAGCTAGTTGAAGCAGTGGGTTTTCTAGTTACAGTCCAAGCTCCAAAGTTATATATGAATGTTTAAATCATTATAACCTAGACACTAGATAGATTGTTTTTCCAGATGATGTAGTACTAATCTCCATTAATAGGAAAACTATGGTAAATTATCTTCGAGTTCTAAAGTAGGAAGAGTTTTTAGATTTGACAATTGGTGGAGTCATCTTTGAGTTTTCCACAAAGAAAATGGTCTAGAGAAAGGAGATTATGAAATCATGGTTTCAAGAACCATGAAGTACCAAGAGTAAGGTTCTAAAGACTCTTTTTGGTACTAATCTCAAGCCCAAGATTGTTGAAATCTTGCCTCTCTTCCATAGATTGAAAGGTGAGGTAGAAGCTTTACACTTCATCGAGCAATATTTCTTTTTGGTACAATTTATCTTCTTTAACACCCAATATATTGATTGGGCTCATGAGCTAAGTGATATTCTATCCAATGTTCTTAGTGCTACGAAATTCTACAAATCCTTCTATATGTTCTCCTTTCTAATTTACATGTTAGCTTCTCTACAATTATGGATAGGCCTCCCAAGGGTAGAAAAATTCCCTAATGATGTGAAGTCTTATAAGTTCTACCCATGTTTATAATTGGAAAATAGTTATGCATAGTATACAAGAGTCAATGATGCATTTACCATGAGAATTTGCAGGGAGATCTAGGGATGCCCATAGAGGAGATTTAGCCCAGAAGCTATGGTAGCCATTAGTTAGTTTGGGAGTTATTTTATCCAGTTCTCATCATTTTCATATTTGCATCTTGTAGCTTTTGATGGATTCCCCTTGAAGCTATCAAGATATCCAAGCGACATGATTGTGTTGATTGAGATCGCGAGACAAGCCATTCAAGTGAGCATGCTAAGCAAGAGTCTAAAGAAGAAAGGTTATGAGATCCTTATGAAAGTGGGAACTTTTAGTTGTTAGTCTCCTTCTAATGTAAAGAACATGTTAAATGTTTTTGAAATGAAATATAAATTTGAGATGTATGAATTTTTGAGGCCTATGTTTGATCCAAATGGATATGCAAGAGAGTTGTTGTAGATTGGAAGTGTTATCAAACATGTCACCACTATTGAAGACTACTGGGCTAATTACAAGGATGAATTCAAGAGCTGTGATTGTGCTTTTGCCAAACTCTTAGTAGATAAAGTGAGAATGTATAAGGTTGATATCAACATGGACAAAGTAGAAGATGATGGGAAAAATATGTATAGCAATACATATTTAACAAAGCTAAGAAATATTCCCATCAGCTTAGAGCCTTATCGAGATACTAGGGATGATCTAGATGTCATGATGGCCCAAATTATTAAAAGGAATAGGAAGTGGGTCAAGTGGACTACAACAAGGATAAGTCAAAGTAAAAGCAACCCCACTCAAGCTTCTCCAACAGTAGCCCTTGCTTCTTCCTCACAAGGTGGCACATCAGGTGTAACCCTAGCCATAACTCAAGGACTAGCTCAACCAATAGGTGGAGGTGACCAACCTCCAGACAAAAAATATCCCTTTGGTTAAGACTTGTTAGGACATTTCCTCCCCAGTAAGTGGTTCCCAAATAGAAGCTGAGAAGAAGGTGGATAAGCTAAAAGATAATGCTGCTACTTTTGGTTCCCAAACCTCCTAGTAGTCTAGTTCCATCTACAAGCCCTATGTTGCTCCTCCCAAGCAGCCCTCATGTGCAATTAGTGTACTTAGGAGATGGAGGAAGTAGTGATAGCAAGTCCACTGAGTTAGATGAAGTAGCCAAGAATATTATAGAGATAGAGAAAGGCCAAGAATCCTTCAAGCTCATTTCTTATGCCCAAAAGAATCCCTTCTCTTCGACCATGAAAGCAATCACTCTAGTCAAAAGGAAAATGTATAGAATAGAATCTCTTGGGATGACATCAAAGGTAATAGGAATAGATTGATGGTTGGAAGATACTCTAGATAGGAAGAGAAAGAGGAAAGATGAAGGTGCTCCCAATAAGGATACCTTATCCCTTGTTGTTCATACTAGATTTGCATTGACTAAGGTTAAGAAACAAAAGACCTTGTCTATCCTTGGGCAAGACCCTAAAACATGGCATTTAATAGTGGAGATAGCCAAACCTACTAAAGAAAGAAGGATTGAGGATATGACTATACATGATTTCACCATGCATCTAGTAGATCTTGGGAAAGGCACACATGATACAAAAGTTGGCTTGTGGAAGTCCACAAATGAGGTGATTGAAGGACAACTAGAAAGCCTTAAGTTTTCAAAGGTCTAGATGAAATTAGGAATACAAGAATTGAATAGATTGATAAGGAAATTAGTCACCCCTTTGGCAAGCATTTTCAAGATGCCCATTACTAGAGATCCCACAATTCCAAATGTCTAGGCACTTATCTCCTAGGTACAAAAAGATAAGCATTTTGGGCGAATCAACAGAGAGTGGAGTGAGAAGATCAAGGTAGAAGGACTCTCCATTATAGAGTAGATTGGTAATGCCATATTAAGGTTCAACACAGAGAATGATAGCATATCATCAAATAGAGCCACCTTGGCTACAAAAAAGGTTAGGAGTGATGATTGTGTTTTTTTATTGAAGATGATCATCCATATGAAGGAAAAAGATGCCATTGAAGTAAAGATTTTACCTAAAGGTGATGAGCCCCTAGTTGAGTGGTTTTAGAGTATGTAGTTCAAATCTAAAATGATCATTGCAATAGAAGAGGGACTCAAGGAAATTGAGGTCTAAGTTAAAAAGGAGTAGGAAAAAGATTATAAACTACTAAGAGGTTTTCATATGGACTTGCAGTCTAGTGGGCAAGGGAAGGAAATTATTGGAGTAACTATCATGCAAACAAATTTCTCCAATTTCATAAATGATCTAACAGGAATGACTTCTAGTTGCCAGGATAGAATTTTCAAGCTTCAGAGGCTTGGCAAATGTGTGCACGTTTCCATGGAAGAATTACATGACCAGTTGAGCATCATTAAGAATCTATCTAAGATAATTCTAAATGGTTGTTGAGATATACCAATGTACACATCCTTAAGAATGAAGAGCTTATTCCAATCATTATTGCCACCAAAATCTATAGGGAAAAGGCAGAAAAGGTATAAAAGGAAAAGTGATTCATATTCCATCCTTTCCATTTTTTTTTTGTAATCATTGTAATAGATCAACTTACTCCTTTACATTTGTCATTTTTGAGGATATGAACTGATTGAACTTCCATTGTAATGACCATCTCAGAATCCTATATGTATGATACTGAAAGATTAATAAAAGGTCATTTTTTTTTTGGGTGTGAAGTACTCGATGTTGCAGAGTCAATTTAATGGTATTTTTGTATCAATTATTTGTATTCCATTTTGGATAGTTATTAACTACTTGTTTTTCTCTTTATTCTGGGTTGAAATGAGGAACAAACAAAGTTTTATTCCCCTATTTTAACAATATGCTAAATACAATAAGTATTGTTGTTATAAACTTAAAAGAGATCCTTTTGATGTTTTCATTTAATTTACTCTCTCTCTCTCTCTCTCTCTCTCTCTCTCTCTCTCTCTCTCTCTCTCTCTCTCTCTAATTTAGTTTCCAAATAGATTAGTTAGTCTTAGTGCATACCAACTATGAGTTCATAAGATGTGTGAGTTTGTAGACCTAACTAACCTTTGAATTATCATTCCTTTCCTATGTTAGATCCCTTATAGGTTTGACTTGGCTTACCTCTCCTATTCTTTGGTTAATAATATACCTTGTTTAGATTTAGGAATAATAAATTCATTGCAAATTTTACAATAGGGAGCTATACCTAACAATTTAGAGGAATGCAAGTCTTCTTAGAAGTGACTTTCCAACTATCATAATCAGATGTTCAAAAATTAGGGTGTTGAAGAGTTAAAATAAAAAATAACAAATCTTTTTATCAAAAGAATTTTGATGCCTCCATTGGGGATACGAACAGTCAGTTGATTAAATAGGCCTTTAACATTAAGGAAAATGGTACTACCACATGAAAACATATTTCTAGTACTCCAAGCTGATATTGGGTTTCAAGATTACTAAGGAGACATAATCTCATCCCTTGATACATTTTTTTAGAGAAATAAGAGAAATGCAACATTATAGGAACACTAACTAAATATTGGAAGAAGGAGAATCTAGAGCAGAAACTTTAGAAAGGGTTGTTTAAAGGAGAGATGTCTGAAGGGCAGAAAGATAGGTAAGATGTGAAGCTCAAAGACAAAATTAATCTAGGACCCTAGAACAAACAAGGTTCCTTATAAGTACTAAAAAATAGGGTGGACAAGACCCTATTTTTGATAAGCCTATAGAACTTCATTTTCCCTTTTCAGATATTCCTAAGTGAAAAGGTGAAAGGAAAAGTTAGAGTAGACCATCTTCACCTATTAGAAGTCAAAGCTCTTCATATACCACCTACTAGGTATTGGCCTTGCACAAAGTTACTACTCCCCCAGTTACTAATTTTCTACCATACCCTGCTAGAACAATTATGACTGCTCCTTGGGCTATAGCAATAGGTCCATTAGTACTAACAACCTATCACCTACTCACAACTAGTTCAAGGAAGAATTTCCCTAAATTTTTAGGTGATGGGAAGGTTACCATAGATGAACATATTAAAGCCTTCTTCATAGCTACTCACATATTAGGGGTTGCTCACGAAGATGTTGTTGTAAGATTATTTGTAGAGGCCTTGACAAAAAGTGCAAGAGACTAGTTTTATCATCTAGATGATGGCTCAATCAACAATTGGGATACAATGAGAATGACCTTCAAAACTAGGTTCAAGATTTTAAAAGATGAAAATTTCTTGTTAACATAGTTGACATCCATTAAAAAACAACCCACCATGAGTATGAGGGACTTCGTTGTGACTTTTAATAAGATCACTAGCAGGATCTCAATAGTTGATAGACCTACTGCTAGCATTTTGAAAAAATTCTTTATAAATGCAATGCTAGTAGATATCAATATGATTTGAGAAGGTCTCATCCCATAGATTTAGTAGATGCACAAAAAAAAGTGGTCAAATTTGAAGATGGCCTAATCTCTATCTAGAAGTGGAAAAGGGTTTTCCAAACCAAGGGAAGTTCCAACCATACCACCTAATTTGATGAATTGATTCAAAATTTATCAAATGAATTGCTATCATTAAAGAGACAATTAATTAGGTTAAATAACTCTTACCAGTGAAACTATCAAAACCTGCCAGGAAGAAATAATGATGGAAAGTTTTCACAACTTATAGGGTCAAAACCAAGATTGGTGATTAAAGCTGCACCAAAGAAAGAAAACATGTGTGTGTTTCATTTGAAAATAGATCATGATAGTGAAAGCTACCCAAAATTTGCTTGTATGATGTGGTTGTTATACACTAATGAGTTAAGCACTACAACACCATGCCCTGAATTAGATTCATACTTAAATGATGACTCTAGAACCTTATTCTTGGAATATGAATCTACTTCTGAGCCAAAGGGTGAATGGTATGTGATTATTGATGGAACTTCATACATAGTACTAACACCAGGTCAAAAACTCAAGAAGTCATACTCCAGTCATGTTCCAGAAATGACCCCAACTCTTCATCAAATAATATTCACATTGATCAAGGAGCATCAATGTCTCAAACAAGTAAGGACAAGACCCCTTTTGATTTCATCCAATTCTATGAAGAGTCAAAAATTCAAATCTATCCTATAGATTATTTGAAATCTCATCCCTCTGAGTGGAAAAAATTGGTAGATCAGTGTAAAGGGAATGGTTCAAATTTGAATCATAATGTGGCCATTGAAGAAGGGGATGAAACTTTGACATCTAACCTATTTAACCAAGAGGATTCCACTATCCTAGCAACCTCTCCTAGGCCAAAACCTGACCCATTCTACATTTCATTATATATTAATAGATGCAAATTGAGCAATTGCAAAAATAGATTTAGCTATGTTAAACTTTAATGCTTTATTCTATAGCTAAAGCCTTGGGTCTCACTCTCACTAAAGTTCATGGAAGGTGTTGTTCTATGGATGCTAAACAAGTCTAGTTTCTTGGACAAATCAAAGATGCTTAAGTAGCCTTAGCTTCTCATCTAGAAAAGAAACTATTCTTGATCATCTTGGATGCAGATATTCTAGCAAACTATGGTCTTCTCTTAAGCAGGAGTTTTTACCAAGATTTAGGAGGAGAAAATTCAACTAGTCTCAAGTAGTGATCCCCATAGGGAGCAAGAAAGTTAAGTTGGAACTTGAAGAAAAGAAAAGAATTATTGTCTTAAAGTTAGAGGACCCTAAAGCATAGGTCCTTTATCAAGAATTAGAGTTTGGAAATTACACATTGTTCACTAAAGATATCTTGAATGGAGAAGGAATCAAAAATCTAGAACCAAAAATTCTTGGTGAAGAAAAAGAGTCTTTGTCTATATGGACATTAGAATTTGATGGAAGTTCTTCTTCTTTAGGATTTGGCACAGGTGTAGTGATAATTCCTCCTAAAGAAGAACTTGAACCCATGGCTTTCAAATTGGAATTTTCAAATGCTAATAACACCATAGAGTATGAAGCCTTGCACCTTGGAATAACAACCATAAAGGAAAATGGAGTAAAAATCTTGAAAGCCTACACTGATGCAAAACTTATTATGAGAAAAATTAAAGGGCAATACTGTTAGAAGAACTACAAGTTGAAAAACTATAGAAATAGAGTTTGGGATGAAATAGAAGGCTTGGATGCTTTTGCAGTTGAAGCAGTACCAATGCTTCCATACTACTACCTCATCCTGAATTCAAAGATAAGAAATTGTATCAAGCCTCTATTCTAAACAATATAGAATCTTGGGAAGTCTTTGAAGATGACAAGAGTTTGAAATTGTTCCTAGAAAATGACAAAGCTACTTGAAAACACTCATCAAAGGAAGACAACCATGGAGACCTCAAACCTGAGCAAAGAGATGATCAAATTGATGAAGTCCAATTGTGAGGTAATATTATTCCCTGATACTTTATATCTTTGGAAAGATTGTTTAATAGACATGATGCTTAAATTAAGTGAAAGAGAATGGAAAAAGGTCCTGGACTACAAGAAAGTATGGAGTTAATATAGGAGATAATCATAGTCCCAAAATGATTAACATTGGCAAGTGTTGTTCACCTAGAGAGAAAGAAGGTACTAGAAAACTTTTCATAGAATACCAAGATTTATTCACCTGGAGCTATGAATATTTCAAAAGTTATAGGGGTGGGAAGGTAAAACATCAAATTCCTCTAAAGCCTAGCATAGTTCCCTTTTGATAGAAATAGAGGAACTATAATCCTAAAGTAGTTGATGTTATATTTAGGGAGGTAGACAAGATGTTAAAAGCAAGATTATCTATCCCATTCATCATTCCACCTGGGTAGCCACTATAGTGCGAGATAGAAAGAAGAATGGAGAAATAAGGATCTATGTTGACATCCAAAATTTGAACTAGGCATCTTTGAAGGATAATTTTTTTCTTCCCAACATGGATTAACTATTACAAACAATAGCTAGGGCTGAAATGGTGCCCATGCTCAATGATTTCTCAAGGTACAAGCAAATAGAATTAGAGGAGAAAGATCAAAATAAAATAGCCTTCACTACTCCATGGGGTACGTTTGCATACCATATAATGCCTTTTGGACTAATGCCGGTGCCACATTTCAAAGATGTATGAGCAAAACATTTGCTGATTTAAAAGACCAAATTATTGTTATATACTTGGATGATCTCACTATGTTTTCAAAGAAAAGAAAGAGTCACATTGAAGGTTTGAAGAAGGTATTGCAAAGGTGTCAAGAACACAGAATCTCCCTAAATCCAAAAAAATCCATTTTCTTTCTTACAGAAGAAAAGATTCTGGGTCATATAGTTTCCTATGAACATATCAGAATTGACCCAAAGTAGGTGGAGGTCATTCAAAGGTTAAGCCTACCAATAAATAAAATAGGAGTTAAGTCTTTCTTCAGATAGGTAAATTTCCTTAGAAGATTCATCCTAGATTTTGTAGAAACTACTAAATGTATTATAGATATGATGAAAGGGAATTCAAAATTTAAATGGAATGAGACTAGAAAACAAGATTTCTAGGACATAAAGACCATCATTGCTAATGCTCCATTATTATGTCATTTGGATTATAAATGAGATTTCATCATTTACTATTATGCCTTCGAACACACTTTATCAGCAATCCTAATGCAAGACAACAAAGAAGGAATACAAGCCCCTATAGCTTTCATGAGCATACCGCTAAAAAATCATAACTTGAAATACTCACAAATTGAGAAACATGTCTTTGCAGTAGTCAAAGCACTAAAGAATTTTAGATTCTACATCTTGCACTCACATTTTATGGTTTACATTCTAGATGTAGTAGTAAATAGTGTGTTGACACATGGATAGAAAAAACACAAGAGTATGATATTGAAATCAAGCCTACTAAGCTAGTGAGAGGTAATTCCTTGTGCAAAGAAATTGCAGAAAAATAGAATTGTTGAAGAAATAGAGGAATTGGGAGAAAAGAAGTTAGATTAGTAGTAGGCATGCAGAATTCTTGGTTCAAGAATATTTCTTACTTACTAAAATATGGAGAATGTCCAAAAGTCATGGAAATAAGACAAAGAAGAGATCTCAAGTTGAAAGTAGCTAAATACATAATTTGGGATGAAAAATTATTTAAAAGGGCTATAGATGGTACTTTTATCTTATGTATCGACAAGAAACAGCAAGAAAATTCATTGAGAACCTTCCATGATGAAGTATGTGGTAGACCTTTTTCATCTTCAATCACAAGCTTCAAAATACTAAGATAGTGTTACTACTAGCTGGGAATGTTTAAAGATGCCTACTCCTAGATGGATAAATGCGAGAAATGTAAGATGTTTTTCAGGTGACCTCAATTAGCCACTTTTCCACTCAGACCTATCATCATTGAAGGTCCTTTCCAACAATGGGGTCTCGATTTCATTGGACCTATCAACCCAACATCCAATCTTGGGCACCAATATGTTATAACTATGATCGATTATTTCACTAAGTGGCAGGAGGCCAAAGCAACAAAGTAAACTACTTCCAAAGTAGTATGCAAATTCATTAAAGAAAACATAGTAGTTAGATTCAATTTCCCCATCAAACTAGTAATGGATAATGCAACATATTTCTCTTTAGCTGAGATCACTAATTTTTGTTTTGAGCATGGTATCATAGTCAACCATTCATCTGACTATTTCCCACAAGGAAATGGTCAAGCATAATCTACTTACAAAAATTTGATGAATATTATCAAAAAATTGGTATCAGATAATCATACGAATTGGCACAAGAAAATTCATGAGGCACTATGAGAAGAGAGGGTGACACCTAAAAGGGCAATTGAAATATCTCCTTTCGAATTGGTTTATGGGATTGAAGCTAATCTCCAATTACCCTTGGAATTAGTAACAAACAAACTAAGAATAGTAATTGAAGATGATATCTATAGGGATGGTTTAGAGAAGAGGATTCTGTATTTGAGGAAACTTGAAGAGGAAAGGAAAGAAATCATAGATCATATCACACAAAATTAGATGTGTGTGAAGAACCTATTTGATAAAAGGGCAAGGCCACAAAAATTCATGATAGGGGATAGTGTGTTACTATAGGATAAGCAAAGAGCTCCAAAAGGTATGCATAAGAAATTTGCTACCTTGTGGAAAGGCCCATTCACTATTCATCAATCATTCAAAAACAACTCATTTAAATTGGCATATCTAGATGGTGAGGTGCTACCCCTAACATATAATGGTCAGGATCTGAAGCTTTATCAAATTTCAAATTGAAAACAAGTAACCCCTATATTATACTATAGTTACATTTAGTTCCTATTTATGTTTTTCTAGTTATGTTTCCCTTGCTTTCTTATTTTCCTTGTTTTTCCTTGCTTTAGTTTTGTCACCTTTTATTTTTGTGAAACCAGAGATTTTGGATTCCTTTCTTGGGTATAGCTTACCCAAGTCCCCAGTTAGAGCTAGTTGTTGCCCCACTTTTCATTCTCTAACCAATTAAAAAAGTAGAAATTTTGTGTTTTAGTAAGGTCCTAGGTGTGTTCAAGTCTAAGTCCAAGTTCCCTTAGGTGTAAAAAGTCTTCATTGGATTTTTCATTTTCCCCTTCTCGACATTTCATAGCCAGGTGGTTTTCCTTTCATGTTGTGAGTCTTTGTGGGTAGCTTAGTACCTAATTCGATGGAGATTCATGAAAACATGCAAAGATTATTTGCAAGAGTTATATCTTCTTGAGATCCATCATTTTCTCCATGAGAATAGAAGTTTGCAAAAATCTAGACTTCATCTTCTCCTCGATAGGTTTCCAACCGATGAAGGTGATTTTCCACGAAAAGCAACAAATGATGCATATGGGCTGAAATAAGAAGATAACAAGGTACCTTATGAAAAAATAATGTTCCTCTTACAATTATATACCTCAAGAAAAATTTAGGATTTGTCACAATTCTCAAAATCATTCCAGGCAGAAAACTGGAAACTGACTTCTCCTCAATAGGTTTTCAACCCATGAAGTTAGTTTCTCAAAAAAGCTAATTCTGAAGAAAAATAAGAAAAGGTGGGTCCCTAATGACTTTTTACACTACTTGTGGATATCTTTGAACCCAAAGGAAACCATGATCAAAAGCTAAAGTTAAAAGACAAGCCTAGGTAGAGAAATGAAAATTGTCTTCTCCTTGGCAGGTTTTCAACCCATGAGGACAATTTTCTAGAATTTAAAAAAAATCATGTTGGTGAGCGGATTAAACCCATATTTTGCATGTGAAACCTCTCAAGATGATGATGGAAATAATATAATCATTTTGGGAAATATCTATTAAGTAGAATTTTCTTCAACAAATATTTTGTTACAGAGTACTCTATTTATTATTTCTTGAAACTTAGTGGAAAATGGGAAAGTAAATATGAGAGATAGAAAGTTTCCGTTGGATCAATGCAATAATGAAAGGACACCTTAATACACATTATAACTATACATTTACTAATCCAACATATCTCTCCTTCAATTCATTCATGTGGAAAAAATTATGAAGATCAACGAGTGAATTGAAGTCCCTATATAGAGGGAAATATGAATAGTTGCAAAAATATCACTCTTTCTTGAACTATTATTTTGTTAAAATTGCATTACCTTTTCAAAAAGCTAGTACACAAACATTTTCTATTCCTTTAATTTTCTAGATTCAAAATTCATTTCCAAATAGAATGACAACCATATTTGTGGGTTTTGATGGATTGAATGGGATCAAGTCTTCACTACATAATTTCACAAACACTTCTCTCCATTTCTAAGACATGCAAGATTTCCATAAGAGGATGAGATTTGATCCTATTCATCCCATTAATAAGAAGTTTTGAGGATGTGGGCTAGTTGAGGAAACAAGTTTTCTAGTTGTAGTCTAAGCTCTTGAGTTGATATATGAATGTATACATCATTAAAACCTAGACACTAGACAGGTTGGATTGCCAGATGCCATGGTATTGATCTCCATTGATAGGCAAACTGTGGTAAATTGTCTTCAAGTTCTAGAGCAGGAAGAGTTTTTAGATTTGATAATTGGTGGAGCCATCTCCAAGTTTTCTATGAAGAAAATGGTCTAGAGAAAGGAGATTATACAATCATGGTTTCAAAAACCACAAAGTGCCAAGAGTAAGGTTCCTAAGAATTTTTGGTACTAATCTCAAGCCCAAGGTTGTTGACATCCTAGTTATCTTGCACAGATTGAAAGGTGAGGTAGAAGCTTTAAAATTTTTTGAGCAATATCTCTTTTTGGTACATGTTATCTACTCTCACACTCAATATATTTATTTGGCTTATGAGATAAGCAAGATTCTATCCAATGCTTTTAGTATCGTGAAATTCTACAACACCTTCTATATGTCCTTCTTTCTAATTTACATGTTAGCTTCTCTGTAGTTATAGCTAGGCCTCTCAAGGGTAGAAAATTTCCCTAATGATGTGAAGTCTTATGGGTTCTACCCATGTTTAAAATTGGAAAATAGTTATAAAGAGTATATAAGAGTCAATGATGCATTTACCATGAGAATTTGTAGGGTGATCCAGTAGAGAGGAGATTTAGCCCAGAAGCTATGGTGGCCATTAGTCAGTTTTGGAGTTATTTTATCTAGTTCTCATCAGTTTCATATTTGTGTCTTGTAGCTTTTGATGGATTCCTCTTGAAGCTACTGAGATATCTAAGTGAGATGATTGTTTTGATCAAGATCATGAGGCAATCCATTCAAGTGAACATGCTGAGCGAGAGTCTAAAGAAGAAAGGTTATGAGTTCCCTACGAAGGTGGGAGCTTTCAGTTGTGAGTCTCATTTTGATGCAAAGAGCATGTTAAAGGTGTTTGAAATGAAATATAAATAGGAGATGTATGAAGTTTTAAGGCCTATTTTGATCCAAATGGATATGCAAGAGAGGTGTTGCAGATTGGAAGTGTTATCAAACATATCACCACTATTGAAGACTATTGGGTTGATTGCAAGGATGAATTTGAGAGTCATGATCATGCTTTTTCCAGACTCACAATAGATAAAGTGAGAATGTATAAGTTTGATATCAACATGGAGGGAGTAGAAGATGATGGGAAAAATATGTATAGCAATACATATTTAACAAAGCTCAGAAATATTCCCATCAACTCAAAGCCTTATCAAGATACTAGGGATGATCTAGATGTCATAGTGGCCCAAATTATTAAAATGACTAGGATGTGGGTCAGGTGGACTACAGGAAGGAGAAGTTGAAGTAAAAGCACCCCACTCAACTTTCTCCAGTAGCTACCCCTGCTTCTTCCTCACAAGGTGGCACATTAGGTGTAATTCTAGCCATAGATCAAGGACCAACTCAACCAGTAGGTGGAGGTGACCAACCTCTAGACAAAAAATATCCCTTTGGCTAAGACTTGTTAGGATGGTTCCTCCCTAGTGATTGGTGTCTAGCTAGAAGCTGAGAAGAAGGTGGATGAGCTAAAAGATAGTGCTACTACTTTGTTTCCCTTACCTCCTAGTAGTCTATTTTCCTCTACAAGCCCTAAGCTTCTCCTTCCAAGTAGCCCTGATGAGCAAGTAGTGGACTTAAGAGATGGAGGAAGTAGTGATAGTGAGTCAACTGAGTCAGATGAAGTAGCCAAGAAGACTATAGAGAAAAAGAAAGGCCAAGAATTCTCAAAGCTCATTTTTCAAGCCTAAAAGAATCCGTTCTCTTCGACCACAAAGGAAATCACTCTAGTCAAAAGAAAAATGTATAGCATAGAATCTCTTGCGATGACATCAAAGGTAATAGGCATAGATTGATGGTTGGAAGATACTCTAGACAGGAAGAGAAGGAGGAAAGGTGAAGGTGCTCCCAACAAGGATACCTTATCCCTTATTGTTCATATTGTATTTGCATTGACTAAGGTTGAGAAACAAAATACCTTGTCTATCCTTGGTCAAGACCCTGAAACATGGCATTAACAATGGAGACAACCAAACCTACTAAAGAAAGAAGGATTGAGGATATAACTATGGATGATTTCACCATGCATTTAGTAGATCTTGGGGAAGCCAAACATGATACCAAAGTTGGCTTGTGGAAGTCCACAAATGAAGTGATCGAAGGACAATTGGAAAGCCTTAAGTTGTCAAAGATTTGGATGAAAATAAAAATACAAGAATTGAATAGTTTCATAAGGCAATTAGTCACCCCTTTGGCAATGATTTTTAGGATGTCTATTACTAGAGATCCCATAGCTGTAGACGTCTAAGCACTTATCTCCTAGCTCCAAAAAGATAAGCATTTTGGGTGAATTAGTAGAGTGTGGAGTGAGCAGATCAAGTCATAAGAACTCTCCATTATAGAGCAGATTGGTAATGCCATATTAAGGTTGGACATAGAGAAGGATAACGTATCATCAAATGGAGCCACATTGGCTATAGAAAAAGTTAGAAGTGATGATTGTGTTTCTTTATTGAAGATGATCATCCATATGAAGGTAAAGGATGCCATTGAAGCAAAGATTTTACCTAAAGGAGACAAGCCCCTAGTTGTGTGGTTTCAGAGTATGTAGTTCAAATCCAAAATGATCATGGCAGTAGAAGGGAGACTTAAAGAAATTGAAGTCAAAGTAAAAAAGGAGCGGGATAGAAATTATGAACTACTAAGAGGTTTTCATATGGACTCATAGTGTAGTGGGCAAGGGAAGGCAATTATTGGTTTAACTTTCATGCAATCAAATTTCTCCAATTTCATAGATGATCTAACTGGAATGACTTGTAGTTTGTAGGAGAAAATTTTTGAGCTTCAAAGGCTTGGTGGATGTGTGCACATGGCCATGGGAGAATTACATGACTGATTGAGCATTGTTAAGGATCTGGACTGAGAGTATTCTAAATTTCTCTTTAGATAAACCAATGTACACATCCATAAGCATGAAAAGCTTATTCCAATCATTGTTTTTGCCAAAGTCTATAGGGAAAAGGTAGAAAAGGGAAAGGAGGTGAATATATTTATATTTTTTTGTTTCTATTTTTGTTATGTAATCATTGTAATAGATGAATTGGCTCCTTGCCATTTGTCATTTTTGAGGAGATGAATTGATTAAACTTCCATTGTAATGGTCATCTCAAAATCCTATATATATGATAAGGAAAGGTTAATAAAAGGTTAGCAAATTTTTGCTATGAAGTATTTGATGTTGTAGAGTCAATTGAATGTTATTTCTATATCAATTATTTTTTGTTCCATTTTGAATAGTTGTTAATTGATTGTTTTTCTCTTTATTCTAGATTGAAATGAGGAACAAACATAGTTTTATTCCTCTATTTTAACAATGATCTAAATACAATAAGTATTGTTGTTATAAGATTGAAAGAGGTCCTTTAGATGTTTTCATTCAATTTACTCTCTCTCTCTCTCTCTCTCTCTCTCTCTCTCTCTCTCTCCCTCCAATTTAGTTTCTAGATAGATCAGTCAGTCTTAGTGCATACCAGCTATGAGTTCATAAGATGTGTTAGTTCATAGAACTAACTAACCTTTGAAATATCATTCCTTGCCTAAGTTAAATCCCTTATAGGTTTGACTTGGTTTACCTCTCCTATTCTCTAGTTAAGAAAATACCCTATTTAGATTTAGGAATGAATAAAATTCATTGCAAATTTCACAATAGGAAGCTATACCTAACAATTCAGAGGAAAGTAAGTCTTCTCAAAAGAGACTTTCCAATTTGTTGGAATATTCAAATATGGAAAGAATACTTATGAGAGGGAGGGGGGGGGGGGGGGGGGTGAATTAGAAGTATCACACTTTAGCCAATAAAACTTTTAATTGAAAGTAAATTGCATGCATGTAAATACATCAAGTAAACACGAAACTAAACACATGCATCAACAACTCATAACACTAGAATTTGGTAACCTAGAAAACCTCCAGGAATAAGAAGGTAAAACTAGGGTGGGGATGATACCCACAAAAATTACTACAGCAATATTGTTCAACCACTTCTGATGGTCTGCCCTGTTAAAGGCCTGCCCTATTAAAGGCTTTACACTGTATTAATAGTGACCTGGTTAGAGGCTTTTCAAACACTTTACATGAAGTGTCACCCTATTAAAGGATTTAATCACCTAATTAAAGGATCTACGAAGTAGCTGTTAAGCTAACCTATCACCATAGGATTTTCATTCTAATACAATTGCTAGAAAGTATTAGGTATAATGAACCTGATAGATTACAATCCTTGATTGCTGAATACAGGCACCTTTTCCACTTTCTCTGATCTTGATCCTTTATGATTAGATAACCCTCGCTTCTGAAAATAGATTTTTCTTATGCACCCTTATATGTCCACTCATACATTTACAATGAAATTTCATCTTCCTTATAAAGACATTTGAGGATTTAGGGTTAGGTATGGATCTACGATCCATAGTCAATCTTCATTTTCTGCTTATTATTTGCACTTCTTCTATTGGTTGCATGCATTCATCATTTTTCTTATTGGCTACATGTAGATTGCATAAGAAAAATAAAAGATTTGATCTCATCATTAAATCCTTCAAGATTTACCTTATGTCGGCTGTAAAAATGGTTTACATCATAATTTGTGCAAGTACAAACTCTTATGCTGATATTCTGAGTTACTCAGCTCCTGAAGTATTGCTGATACTCGGCACATTCTATTTCTTGGATAGCTCAGCACCTAAACAAAACTATATCACTCGGCACCTTATGTTGCTTGGCACTTGTTAACACTCGGCACCTTATGTTTCTCAGCAGTTGTTAACACTCGGCACCTTATGTTGCTCGGCACTTGTGAACACTCGGCATCTAATCTTCACTCGACATCTGAAAACTACTCGGCACATGAAGATCACTCAGCACCTGAAGTCTTTCCTAACTCGACATTTGTTGTGGCTCGGCATGCATGGTGTACTCGGCTCTAATGTGGAAAGTGATTGTGTTGGCACTCAAGTGTCAAAAACCATTATGAGGTTAACAATCTCCCCTTTTGACATGAGTGACAAAAACACTTACCTAACCTTATGAGTACATTTACTAATCTGATTGGTATATACAGAGTTTAAAGAAAACTTGATCAAATTTGTAGCTTATAATATATATACCTCAAAAATTTTGTAACTCCCCCTGAGTTGATTGTGCCTTGTCTGTATATCATGCTCCTCCTTTGTATCTTTTCTCCCCCATTAATTCATCTCATAATATCTATATCTCCCCCTATTATGTCTCTTTTCTCCCCCTTTTTGACACTTATGTCAAAGAATGTTTAAGGGTTAAGATAATTTTTTTCCAAAAATGTGTTGTTTACCTCCATAATCATCTTGAGAGCTACATCCCAATTCTTCAAAGCAATTTCCAGTGACTTATGCTAGATGGCAGTCTTGGCAGCAAGATGAATAAGTCCATCTGATGTAGAAAGATTTGGGTCTTTCTTGAGAACAATTTCAACATATACTTGCTCTTTATGGAGTATCTCTAAATGTGGGGTAATGGAGGATTGGAGCTATATTAATTTGGCCTTGATATTAGCCTCATCTACTATTAATATAGCTATTTCTTTGCGAGTGTGAAGTGATTGAGCAAAATGCTTCTCACTTTGAGCTGGATCTTTAGGTAGTTGTATGCTTGAAATGTTTAAATTTCTTTCCAAGCTCAGTATCTTTTGGCTTGTTTCTTGTGTGAAGTATGAAAAATCACACAATTTTTTTGTACAATGAGAATATATTCTCAAGTACCTTTTTCACTTTGTCAATAAGCTTTTCCAATTCAACTTGTGAAAGTGCAATTTGACTTGATATTTTCTCATTCACTTTCCCCTGAAATTTTCTTTCTGACCATTCCATAAGTTTTTCATTTGTTTCTAGGTCTTCATTTGTCACATGGTCAACAATATCTTTTAATTTCTCTGTGATATGCTTTGACTCATCTAGTGATTGCACACTGAAGGCTTCCATAAAGATGTCCTTAATCTCATATAGTGTTTTCTTTTATTTATACTCCTTCCTGAGTATCTCTTATCTTTTCCTCCTATTCAGTGCATCCTGAACCTCATTGATTTGATCAATGGTTATTGATTTTGAGTCATAGCTCAGTATGACTATCTCCTCATCTAATTTAGGGTCTCCATAGTGAAGTACCCTTGCAACTTTGGTAGTACTAGATGTTGGTACAGATATTTGTAATGGCTAGTGTGAAGGAGTTCCCGAGGTAGGCAAATCTATTAATGTTTGTATTGCTTCCTATTCTTTAGGGGTTTTCACTATTTCCTCCTCCTTCTGTCTACCATGATCAATTATTGTAATCTTGGGAAGTGCACCTTGTGTTTGTGCTGTAGGATCAGATGTAATAGTCTGTCCTGTTTGTTCTGTTCTTTTTCTACAGCTACACTTGGGTTCTATATTGTAGCATCAACTATGCTTGTTGGCATTTTAAATTGACTAGTAGTAGTTATAGAGATGATAGAAGGTGGTTCTTGTGGATTCACCTTATCTTTGACTGTACTTTCTACTAGTTTTTGCAATTCATCTATACTAACCAATATTGGATCTGCACATAATATTGCTTGTTGTGTAGATTGGTCAAGAATTATTTTAAGATCTTCTGTAGTTAATGGATTGATATTCTAACCAGAAGTATCAAGAACATCAGTAATAGTTACAGTGACTGTAGGTGAGATGGATGCTTGAGGAGGGCTAGGGGGTGGCAATTATGTGTCTTGCACACTCTGATCTAGTTACTGCTCTTGCTCAGTTGTTCCCATTATATCCTATTTTTGTGTCTGTTCCTCCTCTCCATCTTTCTTTTCTTCTTCCTTCTTCTCTTCTTCTCTTTTCTTTTGTTCTTCTTCTTTCCTCTCTTCTTCTCTTTTCTTTTCTTCATCTTCTTTCCTTTTCCTCCTCTCCTCTATTGGTACAACAACTTCTTCCTTGTATTCTTCTTTAAGAAAATCTTCAATCTTTTTGTACAAGTTTTTCCATGATTTCATTGTTCTTTGAAAAATTTCTTCCATCTTGTTTTGGAGTATGAAGAATGCCCTATATTTAGGTGTAAACCTATTATTGTGCCTTTTGACTGCATTCTTTACTTGTTCCTTAGTCAAATCTGGCAATACACTTGCTAGGGTTGATTCCTCATCTCCTTCTCCATTTTCAAACAGAAATGCCATCTGTCTTCTACAATTTTTGACAGTTCTTTTGGCAATTGTCCATCTAATTCAAGTGGAGTGTACTTGAACTGTACCATCATTCCATAGATTGTTTCTTCTATTCTATTCTATTCTTCTTTATTAAATTTACTGAAATCAACTTTATTTAAATTACTTAAGTCACCATTTCCAATCTTTTTACATAAGGTATCAACTGAAGAATGGCTTACCTTTTTAGATTGGTCTTCTTTATCAGTGTCAGGTTGAGCCACATATCTTCTTCTTTTCGTCGGCTCTTCCTATGTTTCCTTGATTTTTTCCTTCTTTGTAACTTCTTCTTTAGCCTTTTGAGTGGAGGCCCTTGTTGCTGCTCATGTTTTTGGCTTTTGAGGTGATGGCGTGGCGGCTTTCTTTGATTTGGGCTTAGCTGAAGGCTATTCTGTTGCCTTTCTCTTCTTTGGCTCAGCTTCAGTTGGTGCTTCCTTGGCTTCTTCTTCCTCTTTGTCTTCTCCAAGACCTTAGGTTAATTCCATTGGCCCTTGTTCTTGCTCATCTTCATCATAACTATCATCTTCTTCTTCTTCTACTTCAACCTCAATTTTTTTACCAAATTTCTTCTTAATCTTCTTTAATAATTTGTCTTTCTTCTTCAATGTGGAAGTAGTTTTTAATTCCATGTTTATCTTTGATTTTACCACATCATAAGTGCCAAAATGTGAAGCACTTTTATCTATTTCTTCTGCCAATAATGCAGTTATTGCTGCAGATGCCTCATCAATATTAATTTCATATCCAAATGGCCTTAGCCATCTTACCCTTGGTATTACTACTTGAATATAGGTAAAATCAATGTCAACTAAGAAACATATATCATTAGTATGTTTTTCTACTAAGGAAACTGGTATCCTTGATCTTTGCTTCATGGATTTCTTGAAATCCTCAAAATAGCTTGTCATCAAGGTATCAAAATTTTCTCCCATTTGCTCTATATATTCATTGATTTGGGAAATGATGGTTCTATCATTCCTCTATGCCACTTTTCCAAAAGAAGGAAACTCATTCTGAACATAAAAGAATATGCAAACTAGGATTGCTCCAAATTTGCATTGAGTGCCCTTTGTTCTTCTTATGGCAGCTAGGTTTTCATTGATCTTGATGCAGAAGCATCTTGCATGGAAAAATTATTGGGAAAAAAAAAAAATTGAAAAAAAAATTTAAAAAAATTGGAGGAGAGAGAAAGTGACGAAAATTAGAGGAGAAATAATAAAAAATTAAAAAAAGGGGGAAAAAGGAGAAAAGAAAGGAAAAGAGGATTTTTATTTTTGAGGTGCATAGGTGGCATAAATAGAAAAATAAAAAAAAATAGTTGTCATTACATTAATCGAGTTGTGTAGGTGGCATCTTAGAAGCTTGTGGAAAGTTTTTTAAATCTTGCATTTAATATTTGTTGTGATCCATAAAGGAAATGTAATTTTCTAATTGGGCCACATGGTGGTGCTTAGTTGTAATTCTAGAAAGTTATGAAAGTTTTAGAAGATTGTGGATATTGTGTAGAAGGTTGTGGATAAGTCATGCATGGGGTGGTAAGTGCCTATTTAAGCAAGGCATATGAGCATTTCTAATCAAGCTCAAGAAGAAGGTGAAAGCTCAAGGGGAAGGTTGAGGAGTAGAAGCTCAAGTGGAAGCTCAAGGAGAAGCTTGAGGAGTAGAAGCTCAAGGAGTAGCTTGAGAAGTGGAAGCTCAAGAAGTGGAAGCTTAGGAAGGAAAAGCTTGGAAAGGTGAAAGTTGTGGAAGGTGAAGCTTGGGAAGCTTGGAAGGCTTCAAGGTGTGAAAGAGAAGGAGGAAGTGAAGAGTGAGTTTTCCTGAGTCTGTAGATAGAGCACCAAATGTGAGGTAGTTTACAATAGGATTGTGATAGACTTGTGAGTGTGTAGATAGAGCGCCGAATGTGAGGCAGTTTACACTTGGATCTTGGATAAGGTTGGAGAAGAGCTAGTGACTGCGGTTTAGAAACAAGGAGGTTGCTTGGTGGCTTGCGAGCACAAGTTGAGATTTCAGAGGTTTCTACCAGAGTGTGGATCTGGACTAGCTTAGGCTTGGATTGGATCTTGAGAGATCTTGGAGAAATGTTATTGTAATTACTATTGGATTTTCAAGTATAATAAAATTGTTTGAAACATTTTGTCATCTCATTGCATTCTTGGTTGTGAGTTGGTAAGGGTGGTGTGGCCCTTTGTTAGTGGTATCAGAGCGGACCTCTATCAGATCTGTTGTAGTTGCAGTTCTGCAAGATCATAAGTATGATCCTTTTTCACCAATTTATAGCCTACATCTACTGCAATACATGGTACACTGTTGAGTCTACTGGATTGATAGAATTTATGGGCGATGAATCTAACAACAAACTCAACTAGAGGATCATGTATGGTGTGAATTGTCATTCCTCTTTTGTTCCACTGGGCACCAATGTTCTTTTCAAAAACCTCCTTTGATTCACTTCTCAGGGTTTTGTACCGATCTAGGGTTGGGTACCCTGTTACTCTATGTATGATTTCTTTTGTCAATTTGATGGGATTATCTTCTAACCATAAATTTCCACCATGAATTCTGCTCAGCAAAAGTCTAACCCATTCTATTTTGAATATGACAGGAAGGCTCAAAACTCGGGTTAAACCCTTTCTTTCAATGATTTTGAATTCATCTTTTAAGACTCCATCTACACATAATTTCTCATAAGCTTGTCTTATTTCCATGTCTCCTAGTGCACCTATCTTATAGTTGTAACATTTTATCACGTCTTGGACCATTACAACTTTTGTGGGAATTTGGGAGAGAACACTGGCTGGGTCATTTTTGTCGGCAACTTCGGGAATAGGATGGAAATCAGGTTGCTTGACCTCATTTGAATCTAACTGTACTTCAAAAGACTCTTTTACCTCAGTTTTCTTCAAACTTGATTCCATTTATGCAAACTAGGGTTTTCACAACAAAAGGATACGAAACTACGTAGCTCAGTACAAATGAAAATACCTCAAGATCGATGAAAAATGTGTTGAATGCGATTGCAATCTGCTTGATATGCTAGATTCTTGCTATGAAGTCACTCAGCTCTCTTTCTTCTTCTTTGCTTCTTGATCGTGATGAGTAAAACTAATTGAAATCATGATAATATACCCTATTTTCATCGCATTAAATGCTCAACTGCCAACTTGGCTTCTAAAGAAATTTTAACCTAACTCAACTTGCACTACATTTTCACTTTGCGCGGCTTCCATTGGAGTTATCCAACTCAGCATCAATTATCAGCTCGGTCGTTGTTGGGAGCTTGACATCTATTGGAGTTTATCTCGGTATCCAAAGATAGCTCGACAACAACATTTAGTTTTTGTCTTGACATCTTGTTTCATGTAGGTTTATACTTTGCTTAGCTTCTTTTTCTTAGGACTGATGTGTCATATAGCTTTGTATATCAGTCATGTGTACTTCTCATGCTTAGTTTGATGAAGTGTGATCACTTGACCCATTAGGTGAAGTGATCCATCCACTTGATGTGTTACACTCATCTTTCTTTTTCCAAGTCTTGTTCATTTGCCTCATCTTTTTGACATCAATCTTTTGTTTTCCTTTGTTTTCTTCAGTCTTGGGTGCCTTTGATCTTGTAGGACAGTTTCTACTGATATGACCAATTTTCAAACAACTGAAATATGTAGTTTGATTCAACCATCTTTTGTAGTTTCCTTTGAAATGTGTTCTTATGCAGTTCTATGGTATATGTCCATATTCTTGACAATAATGACAGCTATATCTGGTATTGTAATCCCAATGATAATGACTTTCATTCCCTTCTATTTTTGCTGGTTGATTTGATGTCCACATAGGTTTTGATCTACATTCAAATGCCCTACGTCCATACTTTTTGCAATTATAACAATTTCCATCAAATCTCTGAATCCTTGTGACATTGGATCTACAATTTTGTGTCATATGTCCTTGCATGTTGCACTTGTGACAAAAACTCTTATTTTTGGGTGTGTTTGATTGATTGAATCTTCTACTCTTGCACACATTAGCTGTATGCCCCTTCTTATTATAGTGATGAAAAGTGGGTTTTGAATTCTTACCTTTATCACTTCTTTGTTCAACACTCTTTGATGATTTCCCAATTTTAGTGCTATTGTATCCTAGTCCTGATGTATCATGGGAAGATTTTGGGGATTTTAGCAACTGTTCAAAATACTTGATGGCTTCACTTGGCTTGTTGAGATTCTCTGCTACCTCTTTTTCTCTATTCAATTCATTCTACATTTGTTCATTATGCATCTTCAAAGTAGAGATCTCAATATCTTTTACATTGAGTTCATGATGAAGGTTCATCATTTGGGCAACTGTATCGATCTGCATGTTTGAGATCCTTGTCAATTCAGTACATTTTTCTTCAAGTCTGTTTGCAAGATTTCTTTTGTCATTTTCCATCATGAATTTATCATCAACTGCTCTTTTCTTGTGTTCAGTAATTTCACATATCATTATGGCATGTGATTCATGTTCCATCTTGAGAGATCTTATCTCCTCTGCTTGAACTTTGTTTTTCTCCATCAGTTCTGCTATTGCTGCATCAAACTCTTTAGTATCTCCGTTCAAAAATATGTTGGTGGTATCAATCTCCTTGTAGTGTATATCATTTTCAGCTATGGCTAGATCCTTCCTTTTTTTTAATGAGTTTCTCAACTTGTTTCTAAATTCCTCCAAGCTATGTAGAGAAAGTTGCACATCTATCACCTGATTTTCAATGATCTTTCCAAGTTTGAAAGCTTCCATCTTTAGATCTTTTCCTCCAAGCTGTTAGGCTTTTCCTTGTGAGAATCAGGACTCTTTGATACCAATTGTTGGAATATTCAAATATGGAAAGAATACTTATGAGAGAGGGGGGGGGGGGGGGTAAATCAGAAGTATCACAATTTAGCCAATAAAACTTTTAACTGAAAGTAAATTGCATGCATGTAAATACATCAAGTAAACATGAAACTAAACACATGCATCAACAACTCATAACACTGGAATTTGGTAACTCAGAAACCCTCCAGGAATAAGAAGGTAAAACTGGGGTGGGGATGATACCCACAAAAATTACTGCAGCAATATTGTTCAACCACTTCTGATGGTCTGCCCTGTTAAAGGCTTTACACTGTATTAATAGTGACCTGGTTAGAGGCTTTTCAAACACTTTACATGAAGTGTCACCCTGTTAAAGGATTTAATCACCTAATTAAAAGATCTACAAAGTAGCTGTTAAGCTAACCTGTCATCATAGGATTTTCATTCTAATACAATTGCTAGAAAGTATTAGGTATAATGAACCTGATAGATTACAATCCTTGATTGCTAAATGCAGGCATCTTTTCCGCTTTCTCTGATCTTGATCCTTTGTGATTAGATAACCCTCACTTCTAAAAATATATTTTTCTTATGCACCCTTGTATGTCCACTCATACATTTACTATGAAATTTCATCTTCCTTATAAAGACATTTGAGGATTTAGGGTTAGGTATGGATCTACGATCCATATTCAATCTTCATTTTCCACTTATTATTTGCACTTCTTCTATTGGTTGCATGCCTTCATCATTTTTCTTATTGGCTACATGTAGATTGCATAGGAAAAATAAAAGATTCAATCTCATCATTAATTTTTTTGATATTTACCTTATGTCGGCTGTAAAAATGGTTTACATCATAATTTTTACAAGTACAAACTCTTATGCTGATATTCTGAGTTACTCGGCTCCTGAAGTATTGCTGATACTCGGCACATGCTATTTCTTGGATAGCTCGGCACCTAAAAAAAATTGTATCACATGGCACCTTATGTTGCTCGGCACTTGTTAACACTCGGCATCTAATCTTCACTCGGCATTTGAAAGCTACTCGGCACATGAAGATCACTCGGCACCTGAAGTCTTTCCTAACCCGGCATTTGTTGTGGCTTGGCATGCATGGTGTACTCGGCTCCAATGTGGAATGTGATTAAGTGTGTTGGCACTCAAGTGTCAAAAACCATTATGAGGTTAACACAATTGTCGTAATAAGATGTTATTCACAAAGTAGGGCATTGAATAGTTATAATCAAAAGGAACAAATCTCTTTACCAACAATATATTATCTTAGACATTAGCTACGACCGAATAAAATTTATATTTGATTTACCTTTGACGATTGCACCAATAGTCTAAAAAAATGACATAGTACAATTTTTTTTTAAAGAGAGGGACAACAAAATTATAACCTACCTTAATAATTCACTAGTAGTCCATCCTAGAAAATCATTCTTACATGTTGAAAAGAATATTATCTAAAATTATTTTTATAAAGTAATGTATGGAATTACTACTCTCCTAAGTCATTTAATGATAGATTATGACTATTTTTTTTTTCACAACTCTATGAATAAAGCTATTTATGTGACTTAAAAAGGAAAAGAGTTATTTGACCTTACACTTATTACAAGTGTTGATATTAATTCAAATAAATCACTAGTGTAACTATAACAAAAAATATCTATGCAATTTCTTATATATGACCTACTTGATTTCTAAAAAGATAATTTTGCAAGTCTAGTGATGTTCATGCTAATGATTATCATGAGAAAAGTGTGTAGAATCATTGTACTAATTAAAAATATAAGTGAATTCTTGGTCCTTAAATTGTCACTGAATTGTACATTTAATGTGCTTACAAGATAGAAAATATGGAAGGAACATCTCCCAAACAACCCATTAATGCTCTACATCTATTTAGACACTATACATAAATATTCTGATAGGATCTTTAATGCCTTGTCCAGTTATACCAATTCCTAAACCTTTGTAGCCTCATTTAGTGTGATATCATATCCTATAGTATAAATAGATATTAATGTATATGGAGAAAGTATTCATCTTGATATGTTTGAGCATGTGTAGTATAAGGAGACATCTCATGAAATATAGGTAGTTTTGAAGTATGATATAGGCCTTGGTGGTTGGGTCTTTGTACATGCTATAATAATTACCAAATTATCTAACTATATAAATGGAAGAAGAAAATACAATCATAATAAATATTTTCTCTATAAATGATTGATGATGTAGAATATCATAAGAAATATTGATATAGAAATTAGCTACATAGTTATTACTAAAAACTTTCTTTGCAATCATTTACATAAAATTTAGTAACATAATATCTACTAGATTTTTTTTAACATTTTACAACCTTCTCTTATTTAAGAAAAAAATGTTAAAAGTAAACTTTTGAAGATGAAAACATGTTGTAGTCTTAAAACAAAATTTAGAACATTAAAAATAAATCTCAATAATTATTATATCAAAATTCTATTATGAAATACTTTTGAAACAAATACATTTAAATTGGTGAAATAGGGATCAACTAACATTCTAACCAAATTCTATGCTTAACCTATTGTTGATCTTGATCAAACTAGAAACTCCACCTAAACAATCATGTCTACCTTGCCATAGGTTAGGAGAACCATCTCAACCAACTTTATTATATATTTCATCACACATTTATTCCACTTTTCACTTCTCAAGCCTATGGCCATGACCAAAATCATCATCACAATCACCATGTTGCACCTTCCCATAGGTTAGGAGTGCCAATCTAATAACTTTATTTTAGAATTCATAATATGCCTATGTTACTTGTACTAAAGACTTAGGTGAAATTAGAAACCCTTAATTCTTAGGTCCTTGGCCATAGTGAGGAGCACCACCCCAACCACCATGCCCACCTTCCCAAGGATTAGGAGCACCATCCCATCCACCATTTCCCCCTCCTACTTCTGAACCAGGTGCACCACCCCAACCACCACACCCACCTCACCTACCACCGTGCCCACCATGCCCACCTCTCCGAGGGCCAGGAGCACCACCCCAGCCTCCCCAAACACCATGTCCACCACCACCATGTCCTCCACCACCCCTTCCTCCCCAAGGTAAAGGAGCACCTCCCCAACCACGGTGCCCACCATCATAATGATTCTCTTCCGCCGCCACGCTGCCAATCAGGCTCCATACAAATATAAGAGATAGCAAAACATAGCACACTATCTTCAAACCAGATGTCATTGCTGATTCCAAAGTTGCACAGGTAAACAACCACCTTTTGAGAAGCTACAGAATGAAATTTCTTATTACGCCGAGAGGCATTCTATACAATGGCAGCACAAATGCCCAGCACAGGAATATGCCAAGATTCCTGTCCATAAAAAAGAATTGGGAGCAGTTACAAACTTCCAAATTAAATATTAAAAAATAATTCCCGAAATAATAGCTGGCCGAAATAATAGGGAGCCAAATGGAGGCCGAAATAATAGGCACAAAAAAGTAGTGCCCGAAAAAATAGGGGCGAAATAATTTCAATATGATTTTTTTTTTTTGTTAAATATAATTTTGCATGCACATTCATGCTTATTTTTTGCAGAGAGTGGGGGAATTTGAAACAAATTCGTGAAATGTGAAGAGACGTCTGTTTGAGAAATGGTATAAATCTGATATTGTTGTGTCTTGTTCTTTGAATCCTCTTTTCCATTTTCCAATTTCTTTAAGTTGCCATTTTATATCAACTCTATAGAGAGGCCGAAGGTTTCTTTTGTCAATGAAGTTTTAAATAAACGATGTTGCTGAGAGATGATTCTGTTAAGAAAATAGCCCGCTGAATAG
Source organism: Cupressus sempervirens (assembly GCA_028749045.1). Classification (NCBI taxonomy): domain Eukaryota; kingdom Viridiplantae; phylum Streptophyta; class Pinopsida; order Cupressales; family Cupressaceae; genus Cupressus; species Cupressus sempervirens. The sequence goes on along the minus strand of CM053785.1, from coordinate 301,687,438 downwards.
AACCAGCACCCTCTGAAGCTATTGCTTATTGGCACGAAAATATCTAGAATCATGTTATTCTTAGTTCTTTCTAGCTATCCATCAGCTTAGGAGAGGCTACTAAGCCTTTTTCTTTCCTTAGACCAGTTCAACCCAAATTGGTTGCGTGGAGAACCAAAAAATTTGAATTTTTTTTTTTTCAAATTGTGAAAACGGGTGCCTGCCTTAGAGGGGCAAAACTAAATAATTGTGGGTTTGATCGATTGATAGACTGGTTTTCAATTAATTGTGATTCGAGAGTTTTTGATGATGAGCTATTTTTGGGATGCAAGGTTCAGAGCTATTGGTAAGGAGGCTCGGAGGTCATTGAGCAAGGAACTGGTGACATTACTTGGTTCCTTAGATAAAATGGGGACCCAACCTAAACCCTCGGTCTAGGGTAGAGGGGATTTTGTAGTGAGGATGTCAAGTGATTGTTTTGATTGCAGTGGGGAAGCGCCCATGCCACATTTGGAGTCGCTGACAGAGGAGGAGGAGGGAGAAGAAGAATTTACTCAAGAGGCGAATGATCGGAGGAGTTATGCGTCTGATAGAGATAAAGATAGAGATAGAGATAGGGACCATTTCACTCTCACGTGCAACAGAAGTAGACATGGGCTCAATTATCACAGACCACCCGATTTCGACATGCCGAGATTTGCAAATGGCAAAAACATCAGGAGAAGGTTTGGTTTTCCAAAAATGCTTGATTTTTGTTACGATTGTTATTATTTTCCCTTCTGCGATGTACCAATTACTCTGGCAATTTTCCCTTGTTTTGAAAGGGTGCCAGCGGCTTTTTTCTTGGCTTGTATTGCATGCAAGAACTACAATGAATTTGGTGTGGTTATACACAAAACATCGATTAAAGCTGTCACTGTATTCGTTTCTTATTCTTTTACTAGAGTGGCTTTCTTTCTATTGTTAGTATTTAATATGGTAGTACTTACATCAGATGAAGCCTCAATGGTTAAGCTGATAAAAAGCTAATCTTATTTACTTACTTAGAAATAAAAGCTAATCTAGAAGTCTTAAATATTTGTTCTCTTAATATTACCCTAACTATAAGCATATTTAGGGTTAGGTTTAGGGTTAAACTTGTTTGGAAGATGCAATGCCAAGATGACACAAAGTTCATTCAAAACCATTAGATAAATGAAAAAAATTAATGCATTTAGTGCACAAAATAAAGAATGCATATGCAATCAATTTTTTTTATCAATCTTTATGATAGCTTTTTTTTTTAAATAGAAAATAGAAATTATTCTTTTATGTATGTAGAAAAAAATTAGAAAGATTTTATGTATGTAAAAAATTAAAAGAATTCTATATACATCTAGATTTTTTGAAAAGAATTCTATTTACATCTAGATATTTTGATTGAAATAACCATAATGTAAAAACAAAATATAAAATAGAAATATTAATATATGTATGTAGAAAAAATTAGAAAGATTGCATGCATCTAAAAAAATTCTATTTACATCTAGATTTTTTTAGAATGGAAAAAAATGGATAATAGAAATATCAGTTGCATGTTTGTAGAAATAAATTAGAAAAACATGTATCTAGAAATTAAAAAGATTCTATATGTGTCTAATTTTTAGATTTTACTTTATTCTAAACTAATTATTGATGGATATATATTTTAAAAATATTTATGTAGTTTAAAGTTTAGATTTTAATTAATTTGTATGCAAATAGGAAAAAGAATAAATATTTTATATATATATAGATTAATTTCTATTTTTCAAATTTACAAGTAAATGAGTACTTTATTCATTTAAAGTAAACAAGTTTTTAAGTAATATATTTTTATTTTAGAAATATATTAATCATAATGTTCATTTATTATTACTTATTTAATATACTTACTCTCAAATCTAAGACAATAGAAATGATATTTTATTAACTTTGAAATAGGGAAGTGTTAAGAAAGTTCATTTACAAAAATACCAAAAATATATTTGGTCTTTGAGCAAATTGGAGTTAATATTAGAAATATAAATATGATCATTAACAATTAAGCTAAATTCAGTTCAAAACAATAATATTGCGATGATGACAACTTGAACCAGGAGCTGACCCATCTCCGCCGTGTCTTCAAGCTTAATGGTTACTCTCATAAGCAAATTTCTAAGGCGCTTAACCAGGCCAAATCTTTCCTTCTCGCCAGTGCCAACCGCAAACCTCTTTTGTCTCCTCCTCCCTTGAGTGTAGCCCTTCCTTTCGTTGATGGTATATCCCAAAAGATTGCCAAAATCTTGTCCAAAAAGGGCCTCAGGGTTACCTTCAAACCCCTGTCCAGGATCCGCAACTATGTTCCCCCTCTTAAGGACTCCAAGGATGCTCTTCTAAACTCAGGAGTCTACAAGATTGTTTTCTCTTGTGGTGTAGCCTACATAGGAGAAACAGGTCGCTCATTCCAGACTAGAATTAGGGAGCATGGTGCAGACATCAAACATGAAAGAGTCCAAAAATCTGCTCTAGCTGAGCACTCATCTGCAACCAAACACCACATTTGTCTCGAGAGTACCCAAATCCTTGTCAAGGAAGATAACTACTTCAAGAGGAAGTTAATGGAAGCCATTGAAATTCACCACCATCCCCTTAATCTCAATCGAGAGGATGGTTGGTCCTTGAGCCAGTCTTGGCAACCATTATTAAGTTCGCTGGATAGTCTTCACTGCCCTTGAGCATCCCCCCTCCCTGTCCTTCCTCCTCTCTTCTTCCCTGGTCGTGCTCGCTCCTTTGCCTCTTGTGTATGCTTTCCTTTATGTCATGGCTCTAAACCCCCCCCCCCCCCCCCCCCCCCCCCCTTTTTGTTCTCCGCCTCAGCCTCCCCCTTCTTGTTCTTTCTAGTCTTGGTCCCCCTTTTCGTCTTCCTTTGTTCACTTTTTCTCCTCTTTTCCTCCTCATTGATTTTTATTTGTTTAAATTTATTTATTTATTTATTCATTTTTTACCTCAATAGTTGTCTTTTTTATTCTTTTTTATTTTGTTATTATTAGGTCATAATTGTACCAGTATTTAGTATTAATTTCCTTTAATAGTGTTTATATTTATATTTTCATTTACGCATACATATATTTATTATATCTCCTGTCCTTTTAACGCTCTTCTTTTTCTTTTTTACTTTCTTTTGCCTCTAGATTGCTTTGTTTTTTACTATTCATTTTCTCTAATTCATTACTTGGGAGACTCCTTCGCTTACTCTCAATTTAGTTCTTTTAATTTTATCTCTTTTTTCCTTTGGAGTTTTGGCCTTTTTTGTACTCCTTGTTTTCAATGCTTCTTCTTCTTTCTCTCTCCCGTGGGTCCTACCCTCAAGTTTTTATGTCCACCTCACTTTTTACCTACCTTCTCCCCTTTATTAACCCCTGCACTAGCTGGATCAGCTCACATTTTTTCATTCTTGCATTCTCTCATCCTGATGATGGACCACAGAGTGTGATCCGAAACGTTGATGCCAAAAAATAGCAAACACAATCAAATCCAGAAGCAAATTGTCAAAAAACAATAATATTATTTAAATTTAAATAATTTTTTTTGAAAAGAATTCTATTTACATCTACATATTTTGATTGAAATAACCATAATGTAAAAACAAAATATAAAATAGAAATGTTAATATATGTATGTAGAAAAAATTAGAAAGATTGCATGCATCTAAAAAAATTCTATTTACATCTAGATTTTTTTAGAATGGAAAAAAATGGATAATAGAAATATCACTTGCATGTTTGTAGAAATAAATTAGAAAAACATGTATATAGAAATTAAAAAGATTCTATATGTGTCTAATTTTTAGATTTTACTTTATTTTAAACTATTTATTGATGGATATATATTTTAAAAATATTTATGTAGTTTAAAGTTTAGATTTTAATTAATTTGTATGCAAATAGGAAAAAGAATAAATATTTTATATATATGTAGATTAATTTCTATTTTTAAAATTTACAAGTAAATGAGTAATTTATTCATTTAAAGTAAACAAGTTTTTAAGTAATATATTTTTATTTTAGAAATATATTAATCATAATGTTCATTTATTATTACTTATTTAATATACTTACTCTCAAATCTAAGACAATAGAAATGATATTTTATTAACTTTGAAATAGGGAAGTGTTAAGCAAGTTCATTTACAAAAATACCAAAAATATATTTGGTCTTTGATAAAATTGGAGTTAATATTAGAAATATAAATATGATCATTAACAATTAAGCTAAATTCAATTCAAAACAATAATATTATTTAAATTTAAATAAAATAAGCCATGTTTACTTTGAAAAATCAAACAACTAATTAACTAATACAATAATTAAAATAAATGAATCTATTATGACATAGAAAAATGTTTTCGAAGTATAATTTCTTTGTTTTTGAATCAATATGAGTTTTTTTTTCTACTTGAAAAGATAAACCATCCTAATTTGTCATCCTTAGTTAACCCTAACAACAACCCCTACCTTAGCCCTAGCCCCAACAATGATGTAAAATCTAACTATAATCCAACATTAAACTATAATTATAGCACTAAAACATATCCCTATTGATATTCTAAACTCTAATCATAACGAAAATCTCAGCCCAAACCATAATCTAAACCAAAAACCTACACACTAATATTGGTTATAGTCCTAACCCTAAAATCTAACCCTTAACCATAATGTAAAAACAAACTCCAAAATATTGATCAAAATCCTAAACCTAACTATAGGGATAACCATGATATTAAACTCTAAATCTAGTCCCAAGGTCCTAACCATGGTGTAAACCTATAACCGAACTCTTAAAAAATTTACTAATCCCTGATCCTAATCACATTCCCAACTTTAAACTTGAACCATAAACCATAGTTGTAACCATAATCATAAACTTAAACAAAACCCTAACCCTAAAGGTACAATCATAAAATTAATCATAGGTTAGACCCTAATCCCAGCACAAACCACAATCATGACCAAATATAAATCTTCACCTTACCCCTAATCATAATTTCAATGTTAACCCTAACATTAGTTTCAATCCTACCATGATATGATTAACCAAATAATAAATGAACATTATGATTAATATATTTCTAAAATAAAAATATATTACTTAAAAACTTGTTTAATTTAAATGAATAAAGTACTCATTTACTTGTAAATTTTAAAAATAGAAATTAATCTACATATATATAAAATATTTATTCTTTTTCCTATTTGCATACAAATTAATTAAAATCTAAACTTTAAAATACATAAATATTTTTAAAATATATATCCATCAATAAATAGTTTAGAAAAAAGTAAAATCTAAAAATTAGACACATATAGAATCTTTTTAATTTCTATATACATGTTTTTCTAATTTATTTCTACAAACATGCAAGTGATATTTCTATTATCCATTTTTTTCCATTCTAAAAAAATCTAGATGTAAATAGAATTTTTTTAGATGCATGCAATCTTTCTAATTTTTTCTACATACATATATTAACATTTCTATTTTATATTTTGTTTTTAAATTATGGTTATTTCAATCAAAATATGTAGATATAAATAGAATTCTTTTCAAAAAAAATTATTTAAATTTAAATAATATTATTGTTTTGAACTGAATTTAGCTTAATTGTTAATGATCATATTTATATTTCTAATATTAACTCCAATTTGATCAAAGACCAAATATATTTTTGGTATTTTTGTAAACGAACTTGCTTAACACTTCCCTATTTCAAAGTTAATAAAATATCATTTCTATTGTCTTAGATTTGAGAGTAAGTATATTAAATAAGTAATAATAAATGAACATTATGATTAATATATTTCTAAAATAAAAATATATTACTTAAAAACTTGTTTACTTTAAATGAATAAAGTACTCATTTACTTGTAAATTTTAAAAATAGAAATTAATCTACATATATATAAAATATTTATTCTTTTTCCTATTTGCATACAAATTAATTAAAATCTAAACTTTAAACTACATAAATATTTTTAAAATATATATCCATCAATAATTAGTTTAGAATAAAGTAAAATCTGAAAATTAGACACATATAGAATCTTTTTAATTTCTATATACATGTTTTTCTAATTTATTTCTACAACGTGCAACTGATATTTCTATTATCTATTTTTTTCCATTCTAAAAAAATCTAGATGTAAATAGAATTTTTTTAGATGCATGCAATCTTTCTAATTTTTTCTACATACATATATTAACATTTCTATTTTATATTTTGTTTTTACATTATGGTTATTTCAATCAAAATATCTAGATGTAAATAGAATTCTTTTCAGAAAATCTAGATGTATATAGAATTCTTTTAATTTTTTACATACATAAAATCTTTCTAATTTTTTTCTACATACATAAAAGAATAATTTCTATTTTCTATTTTTTATTTTCTATTTAAAAAAAAAAGCTATCATAAAGATTGATAAAAAAATTGATTGCATATGCATTCTTTATTTTGTGCACTAAATGCATTAATTTTTTTCATTTATCTAATGGTTTTGAATGAACTTTGTGTTATCTTGGCATTGCATCTTCCAAACAAGTTTAACCCTAAACCTAACCCTAAATATGCTTATAGTTAGGGTAATATTAAGAGAACTAATATTTAAGACTTCTAGATTAGCTTTTATTTCTAAGTAAATAAATAAGATTAGCTTTTTATCATATTAACCATTGAGGCTTCACATGATGTAAGTACTACCATATTAAATACTAACAATAGAAAGAAAGCCACTCTAGTAAAAGAATAAGAAATGAATACAATGACAGCTTTAATCGATGTTTTGTGTATAACCACACCAAATTCATTGTAGTTCTTGCATGCAATACAAACCAAGCAAAAAGCTGCTGGTGCCCTTTCAAAACAGGGGAAAATTTCCAGAGTAATTGGTACATCTCAGAAGGGAAAATCATAACAATCATAACAAAAATTAGGCATTTCTGGAAAACCAAACCTTCTCCTGCCGTTTTTGCCATTTGCAAATCTCGGCATGTTAAAATCGGGTGGTCTGTGATAATTAAGCCCATGTCTACTTCTATTTCACACGAGAGTGAAATGGTCCCTATCTCTATCTCTATCTCGATCTCTATCTCTATCAGACGCATAACTCCTTCGATCATTCACCTCTTGAGTAAATTCTTCTTCTTCCTCCTCCTCCTCTGTCAGCGACTCCGAATGTGGCATGGACGCTTCCCCACTGCAATTAAAACAATCACTTGACATCCTCACTGCAAAATCCTCTCTACCATGGATCGAGGGTTTAGGTTGGGTCCCCATTTTATCTAAGGAACCGAGTAATGTCACCAGTTCCTTGCTCAATGACCTCTGAGCCTCCCTTACCAATAGCTCCGAACCCTGCATCCCAAAAATAGCTCATCATCAGAAACTTATCCCAAAAATAGCTCATCATCAGAAACTTTCGAATCACAATTAATTGAAAACTAGTCTATCAATTGATTGAACCCACAATTATTTAGTTTTTCCCCGCTAAGGCAGGCACCAGTTTTCACAATTTGAACAAAAAAATTCAAATTTTTTGGTTCTCCATGTGACCAATTTGGGTTGAACTGGTCTAAGGAAAGAAAAAGGCTTAGTAGCCTCTCCTAAGCTGATGGATAGCTAGAAAGAACTAAGAATAACATGATTCTGGATATTTTCGTGCTAATAAGTTGTAGCTTCAGAGGGTGCTGGTTCTATTCAGCGGGCTATTTGCTTAACAGAATCATCTCTCAGCAACATCATTTATTTAAAACTTCATTTAAAAAAGAAACCTTCGGCCTCTCTATAGAGTTGATATAAAATGGCAACTTAAAGAAATTGGAAAATGGAAAAGAGGATTCAAAGAACAAGACACAACAATATCAGATTTATACCATTTCTCAAACAGACGTCTCTTCACATTCCACAAATTTGTTTCAAATTCCCCCACTCTCCACAAAAAATAAGCATGAATGTGCATGCAAAATTATATTTAACAAAAAAAAAAAATCATATTGAAATTATTTCGCCCCTATTTTTTCGGGTCCTACTTTTTTAGGCCCTACTTTTTTGGGCCTATTATTTCGGCCTCCATTTGGCTCCCTATTATTTCGGCCAGCTATTATTTCGGGAATTCTTTTTTAATATTTAATTTGGAAGTTTATAACTGCTCCCAATTCTTTTTTATTGATAGGAATCTTGGCATATTCCCGTGCTGGGCATTTGTGCTACCATTGTATAGAAGGCCTCTCGGCGTAATTAAGTTTTACAATTCATGTAATATATTTTATAAATGTTTCTATATTTACTACATTTTGTTTAAAGTGCGATAAGATTTAGACAAGTTTCCTTTTTATATGTATATGGATTACTTTATATTTTAGATTATCTACCAAAGATGAAAGTGGGTCGATCAGAGAGCCTGCTAACTGATTTTACTCTAGATATAGCATATAACTAGTTATGTAAAGGATATCACTAATCCCTCCAAAATCTTTATTAACGAGTATTTCTTGTGTCCAAATATTTTTGTATGCATAATGTGTTGTTCTTTGCTTAGGAATACATGTTTTTCTAGTTGCTCATTATGCATCTAAATGTTGTCTTTGCTTGCACAATTTTTTTCTATACTCATTGGGACTAGGTGATTTAATTATTTTACCTTTCTTACTATGTTTTAGCTTTACTTCCTTGTTAGTAGAAAATAAGTACACAGACCTATCAAATTCTCTATCATCATCAACACTTAAGTGTAAATCTCTACAAGTCATTAGATGCCCCCAATCTTGTTGTGTTGGTTTTACATCTTGTACATTATGTAGAATGTGACAAAATTCTACTTGCATGTTTTTCTCATGTTATTGTACAAATAAAATTTGTAATGTAACAAGTTTTATGAATCGGTTCCATAGTACTTGGCATTTAAATTTGGTGTGTAAATCATTTTTCCATAACAATGTGTAGCTATGCTAGGTCACTAGAAAGAATAATCAATACACCACCAAAGTATACATCTTGTCCATGGGTAAATGCCACTCATAGATGACTATCAATTTTAAGGAGGATATTTGGCCTATAAGCTTATTTCATCAAAAAGAACACATTTGACATGTTTTAAATATTCTTGGTAATTAAACAAATTACAAAATTATAAAAGTAAACTCAAATAGTCTCCCTATCTTTGCATTTATTTTGTTATCACTAACACGTAAAGACACACATTTGTTGACAACTCTATCTCTCTTCCCTCATTCTATTATCCATTTTAGTCACTCTCCCCTACCTCTCACTACCTCGCACTCCTTACCCTTCCACAATATCTCCCTATCTCTATCATTTCCTTACTGAAATGGACAACTATCCTTTTAATTAAGAAATTCAAAATGGACTTTGTCTTATTATCTCCATCTCTTCCACTCCATATCTCCCTCTAGATATCCATATCATTTTATCACTTCCTCTCCATATCTCCCTTTGTATCTCTATATCTCTCTATTTTTACATTCCCTATCACAACCTTGAAGGATCCTTGAAAACAATCTTAACATGAAAAAAAGTTTTAAAAAAAATTGTCACTTCATTTTGTTTTGTGTATGAAAAACAACATTTGATACAAATTAAATTTATATGTACTAAAATATAAACCTAATCTTGATATTAATCTATAATCAATCTATTTTATTATTTGAAAACTTTCAATATGTATTCTCTTGATAGAGTGATTATTTTTTCATTTAGGTTGGTTAGTAGAGTGAGAAGTGGTATTCTATTCACTCTCTATAGGCATATTCCTCAAATGCATGATAATGGTTGTATATCATTCTTCATAATGGATGGAGCTATTGACAATATTTAATCAATTCTTTATGACATAATTACAAAAACTTCAACATGAAAATTACATGTTAAAGAACTTTTTGTTGCAACGCCAAAATAATAATGTATTAATACATCTAATATTTTATATAAATATTATAAATTTATTGCAAAACAATCATATATATTTCCTTATTAAAGATGCTAGGATTTTGGCTTGAGTTCCTCTTTCACAAAGTCTTTGGGTTATTATAAGTACCTATCATATATAAATAAATGTAACTTTTAAAGAAGTGGGGATTTTTTAATTAATTATTCATAACAAAAAATAAATTTTAACTTAGGTGAATTTATCATTGATTATGTTTATATCAATGAGCATATTTATGCATTGAATGCTAATGACCTGCCAATGCAAATAGTTTCCTCTAAAGGAACCAAGTTGATAATACTTTTGCAAACTTGGCTAATTATACCAATTCTCATTCAAAATTGGGAACCTCAAGGGAGTTCACCAAAGAATTCCAAGAACTAAAGCCAAAAGGACAAGAGCAAGTAAAAGAGAGAGTGGGTTCCCATTTACAATGGGGCGATCAGCGATTAAGTCAGAACTACCTTTCATCATCTCAATAATATTTTTCTAAGGAGATTAATATAGTTATTAAATGATTAATTGTCTCCTTTGCTACTTATAACATCTTTTAATTAGTGAAAAAAATTACTTGGAAAAATGGGAATATAAATTAAATAATCCTCTTAGTGTTGTAGAAAACATTCTACTCAAAATTTAAGTTAGAGTTTAAGCTAAATAATCCTCCTAGTGTTGCAAATACAAACTTGACTATTATCTTTAATCAATCAAATGAATATATTTACCAAAATATATATTTTCTTCCCTCATCATTCTCTCTCTTTATGAAAATTTTATTTATTTTAAAAATAATAGTTGACATATTCTAATTATGGTCTCAGCATATACAAGAATACAAGTGAATACATAATAGTTGTAAAGATGTTTGTTGTCAAAATATGTATAGTTAAAAATCTAAAAATATTCTATATATATTCACTACACATAAGTCTCAAACTTCTTTATTTTAATTTTACTAAACAAACCAGAATGATAACCATGGTTATATGAGGGTAAAAAAGTACTTTTATTGTATATTGAAAGTGAAGAAATAATTTAATTTCATATTCTAATCTTTTTATTTATACTCCAGATGATCAAGAATAATTAAATAATAACCATATTGTGTGATCTTGACAATTCTATGATAAAATTCTCATTGAATAATTCATATTTGAAATGTGCCAATTTTAATGTTTGACAATGTTTCTATAATTATAATAACCTATTCTATAACAAATGAGAATTGGTCTATAGAATAATAGTCATTAAACATGATAGTTTAAAATAATGTTAAGATTTTCAATTTTATAGATATTATTATTTATAGATCCTTGTGAATTAAACAACTATATTATCTACTTAGTTAAAAAATTAATACTTCTAAATATGAATAAAAATATCGATATATTTTTTACATCAATAATTTTTAATTATTTTTTGAAATGTTATTAATTAAAAATCATGCATCTTTGATCACTCTAGAATGCTACTTCAAATTAAGAATGCAATTATTGAATATATTAGATTTAGGGTTTTCAAAACTTCTAAATACTGAAATCAATTGTTTGAGGACATCACACCTTTGTTTTTACTTCTAGAGTACCAAGATCAAGATTGCATCTTCATTTATACTTCATTTGGGGTTAAGTTTTCTAGACATGAGTTCAGTTTGAGACTAGCCATGCAACCCAGAGTCAACAAGGGGCTCAACTCCCTTACTATTCTTGATTGACTATTTTTAACACCAGTTTTAGGACACCATGACTAAGATGTCCCTTCTTGACTCCCTAGTCAAGTCGACTATCCTCTATGGCTCTTCTATTTGGGCCCCCTCCCTCTCAGAGTCTAACTAGGCCATTGCTAAGAGAGTCCAAAATTTTTTCCTTCAGCACATTATCAAATGTCACTAGTCCACACTGTACAACATTGTTCTAGAAGAGTTTGGTGGTCACCCTTTCATATTGGGGACCATCTTTGATTTAGTTTGGCTTCTTCACTAGCTCTGACACTTTCTTGATTCCTCCAATGGTCATTAGATATATTCCTACTTGGTTTACTATTCCTCTATAGAGGTTACAAGTTTGAACATTAGACACATGTCTCATTGTTGGTACACCCAGGTCTTTGCCCTCTTGGGTTTGATTGGTATTACTTTGGATCATCTTCTCCCCTTTTAGTTTTCTCTAGATGCTCCAGTCCATCTTGTTCCACACCTTGGTGGGAGTTTAATGAGCATTTTAGACTTGACATCTACAGATAGTATGTTATCATGACCTAGAGGAATCTCCCTAGTGGGCTCCACCTGCGTATGGTCTTTTATGTTGAGCACTTTCTTGATATCTAGGATAGGATCATCTTACACCCCTGGTACCTCGCTTGTCATTGGACTCACACTCTTTGAATCTCCTTGGGATCTTTTAGAGTGGGATCTCACTAGCTACATATTCAGACTATTTACCAGATTGGTAGGAGGACTGTTGGCTTTGTCACCTCAGGGAGGTTAATACTGAGTCTCACTTTATTTTTTGTTGTCCTATTTACTATGAGATCCAAGGGAGATTCTACTATTTGTTCAAAGTGTGTTGGTCTCTTCCCTTATTCTTCAAATATATTGACCGACACTATCTTGTACTCTACTTTCAAGATATCATGCAACTTCATGAGCACACTATATAGCTCCATCTTTGCTCAACATTGAACCCTATGAAACTCATCACCTCTTTCTTTAGGCCTACAGTCCCTACCCAAGGATTGAAGTGGCCTCCCTGTACTATCTTGGGTCACACTAGATCTGTGAGATCTTGCAGAGATCACACTCGATAGTGACCTCCTGAAGTACCTGATTGCTCTAATGCCCACCTTTCCATTATGGACTACTTCTCACCTATGAGGAGTTCTTAGTTGTTGTTATTCCTTTTCTTGGTTCTTTTGTTGTTTTGATTTCATGTTCTTTCTATGGACATTTCTTGGTGGTTCACCTATTGGCTTTTGCTCCTTGTACTGTTTCTAGACACTTAGACCCTTGTTGGTCTCCTATTGGACATTAATATCTTTATCTTATCTTATATTATTTTAATTTACTTAGTTTTCTATAAAATAAATTTTCCAATGAATTATGAATTTAATGTTGTGAGGATAGCTTGGTAGTCCATCTTCACAAGAGAGTACAACCAACAAATAGTGGAGTAGTTATGAATTAAAAAAAGATGTCATTGGTTGGAATATTCTTGAAAATATAGTTAGTTAGAACTAAATAGGAATATCATTGTTTGGAGTAATGAGGGACTAAACAAAAATTGATGGTATGATGGAAAATTTTCACCATTGAAAATATAAAGTTTTTCAGTTGGTTTCCCCATTTCATAGTGTCCAATAATACTAGAAAATCAAAATAGTTTGACAAGTAGTCTACTAGGAATAAGCCTATCAGTACTCTAATTAGAGAAATATAATATTTCCAAAGTGATTGTATGTCTTATGTCTATTATTTTAGTTATAAAATATATTAGGTTTAGATCTATATTATATCATATAAATTGTTGGAAATTTGATTGAAAAGATCATTTTTGAAGATCAAAGAGTGAGATTGTTGTTAAAGGAATGATTTTCAATCATTGTTTTGTCATTGATGTCAAACCTGCTATTTGTAAGAATGAAAATTGCTTATAAGATCTAGGTGTATATGAGCAATGTTAGTATGCTAATAGAAACCAAATTTAAATAAAGCTTCTACAAAATAACCAAAATTCATAAACTTCAAGATAGACTAAGATGAGCTCTTAATTGAGAATATGAGCCATTAATGGGCTCTCTCAATAAGAAGCTCTCTTGTTGAGTAGCTTTGTCTAAATAGATTGGATGTATGCTCAAGCTTTATGCTTCAAAAAGGGCTTCAATGGATGATTGTGGATTTTTGGTGTGGATAGATGGCTTTAGTATGGATTTGGCTCTCAAAATAGCATTATAACTTTACTTCATGGATTGTGTTATTTTGCAAAGGGGAAGGATCCAATTTATAGGCAAGAGGCTTGAGGGTTTGAGGGCTAAGATGCAAGGATGGGAAAAAGCTTATGGAGGGCTCAGATTGCATGAGAGGAGAGCACATGGATTGTGCTTCCTTATAGCCAATCAAGGAGTGACACATGTCACATGGTGAGAGGATGGAGGAAAGGGCAAGGATGAGTCAACAAAGGAGGCTCAAGAGATAAAATCTTCATAAAGACCCTCATAATGACTTGTAAGAGCAATAAAAGGGCTTGTAAGAGTCATTTATGACCTAGTGGACTTCATAAAGTTTTATGGTTGAGATATTTTGAGGGTGATGAGAGAAAATTCGACTTGGACTTGATTAGGAAGGTTTTAAGCTTGCTTAGGCTTGTGCAAATGATTAGAGGATGGATTAGGATGGTTTAGGATTAGCTTAGGGATAGGCAAGTGGATGGCATTTAATGAGAGTGGGTGAAGGAGGAGATATTTGTTAACTTTGGCTTGGGTTAGTAAGTTTTAACCCATGTTTAGGGAATGTGACAAGGTTAGGAGGGGATTAGGATTAGGTTTAAAGACATCTTCTAGAAGAGTCTAGATTTTGGATGAGGATAAAGACTTTCTAGAATAGTCTAGAATTTCCTAGGATGAGGATGAAGACTTTCTAGAAGAGTCTAGAACTTCTTAGGATGAGGATAAATTAGATTTTTAGGAAATAAATAAAGTTTTATTTATTTCAAGGGTTTGGGTTGAGGAGATATTTATTAAAACTTTTTTAATAAACATGAGGATTAATATTTAATCTTAATTAAATATTTTGAGTTGGGATTAGGGGTAGGAAATGATGGGATTAGCCTTTAATCAAAATTAAAGAAGGATTAGAAGATTTTGGAAGAGGTTATTGGTCATAAGGAAATTGGCCAACTTTTGGGAAAAAATAAATTTTTTATTTATTTTAGGATTTTTGGTCAATTTATTAATTAAATAATTAATAAATAAGGAAATAATGTTTAAATAAGATTTAAACATTTTTGGGAGGGATTCCTTAATTAAATATTTTTAATTAAGATAAAAGGATTTAATGGCATAAAAATTAATTAATTAATTAATTAAATAATTAATTAATAAATGATGATGTCATCAGGACTTTTTCAGAAAATAAAAATACTTTATTTTCTAAAGGTTTTTAGGTGTCTACATTTTGCCCCTCTTTGATGTGATGCCACAAGTGGCATGACATCAAAGATAAGAAAATAAGATGCCCAAGGCTAGAGCAGAAGAGGAGAGAATGGGCTCTGAGATGCCCCCTCAAGAAGGCAGCGAGGAGAGAAAGCGAGGCGCGATGGCTTCTTGAAAAGTACAAGAATCCAAGATGAGCAAGGAGACTCAGATTGGCAAAGAGAAGGGGCTGAATTAGCTCAAACTCTCACTATGGGAGAATGATAAAGGAGAATCAGATGCACAAGAGGAAGCAAGCTTAAGACCTCAAGGATTGCAGAGGATGAAGGAGCGGAGCGCTATAAAAAAGAATCCAGGATAGGGAGATGGATGAGGGGATTATAAGGATGATGCAACAGGATTTCAAAGAGTTAGATTGGCGGAAGATGGGTTTCGGAGATCCCTAGGACTAGGATTGTGGATCTCGAAAGATGAGGCTTGGTGGGTTGATTTGGATTGGTGGATCCCTAAGACTAGGAGTGTGGATCCCTAAAGCTAAGAGTGATGAGTGATTCAAAGAGATACTGATGCATCAGCTAGGGTAGGAGAGACGGATGCTGGATATGGATGGGGGATAATGGAGATGAAGGAAAACCATTGAAGCTTTTTGAGCGGGGGGATACTTCAAAGAGAAGTACCACCATGTAGTTGAGCACTAGATTTGCTATAGGACTATTGGTTAATTTCCAAGGTTACCAAGAACATCAAGGCCTTTTCACCAACCATCCAGAGGACTGACAAACTAACCCAAAACAAACACACAAGGATTGCCCCAGCATCACACATGAATCCTAGAGGAAGCAGTGTGGAAACGACACTGGAGAACCCACAAGCAGAAAAGAAAAACAAACGAAAGACTTGATCAAGACCTTACGCTCTAATTGCCCCATTCGCAGCATACCATGATATGGAAGATCGTGGCAACCTTGAGGAGGGAACAAGGAGATTGCTTGGAAAAGATATTTCAAGACCCAACAGGGAAGAGTCCAAATCAAAAGAAAGTGAAAATCCAAAAGAGAACCGTTTGCCAACGAGATGGGTAGGACGAGGTACTAACGGACCAAAATCAGACATGAGGAAAGCTATATCCTGCAAGGACCTATCGGAGAGCACCTAAGCTGGTGGATTTGGATGAGTGATGCGTCTGGCAAGCTGAACTAAGAAAGATAACACTTTGGTGACAGGAAATCTAGCTAAAGGATGCATTGGAATAGCTAACCAAGGGTGTGATGGGTGCAAGATGTTGATCAAGGATGAACTAACACGAACGCTGGATAGATACAATGGTACTAAGCTAAAGAGGATGTACAAGCTGACAAACCAAGATATTTACAAGCGAGCTAAATCAAGATATGGTATAAGCTAACAGACCAAGATAGTTACAAGTAGGCAAAAGCTCAGGATGATAGGATAGCGGGATGGTTCGATGTTGTGCAAGATGCAAAAGCTAAGGGTGGGGTGATAGCGAAAGATATGGATTTAGCAGGATGCATCCAATGATGATGAGAGATTTTGTGACCAAGGATAGCTAGAGGAGCAGGATGAGATGGCTGGATAGGATGGTAGATAGCTAGGATTATGATGGATATAATGAGATGACATTGGGTTTGCATGAGGATAGCCTAGAGCTAGATACCAATGACAAGGGAGGATGGACAAGACAAGATCTCCAAGGAATATAGTGCCCCCAATCAGAAGATAACATGCGGAAGGAGGTCTTATGATGGATGTGATAGGATTGAAGCTAGGATGGAAAAAGCTGAAGGGGCTAGGGAGATGGATGATAGCTGAGATGATTGGCTGAAGCTGCATAAGATTAGTGGATGGTGTGAGATGGAAGTTGGAGGATGGAGGATAGGTGGATAGATTGGAAGATGGAGTTGGATGTCAAGAGATGACCAAAAGCATGAGGGTGATAGGCTAAGCTGGGGATGGCGGGATTACACATGACGCTTGTTTGCCAAGTTTTCATCATGGTACTTGTCCAAGGCGCTTGAATTGCCAAGTTTTCACCAGTGGACGCTTTATTTTTCTTTTCTTTTTTGAATTTTTGACTTTGGACTTAGCTGGAATGATTTTGCCTTTCTTTAGCTATTTTGGCTTTTTTTGGGATTTTTCACTGGCTGTTGGAATGTTCAATTTTGTTGCTAGCTGTTGGTACACCGGATGTGTGATTTATGCAATAGATTGGATTAGATGGGATTGATGGTAGGAGATGGAGGAATGAAAATGCTGGAAAGGAGCATGAGATGGGGATGCTTGCAAGAGCAACATTGGCACATGTTGGGATGGGTGTGAAAAGAGCATATGGGGGATAGATGGTAGATGCGGGCGTGATGGAGGATTTGTGGAAGCGTGCTTGGGGATATAGGCACCCAAGATGGAGTTAGAAGATGGGGGACATGAGTCACTAGATGGGGGATTAGCAATGGTGGATGCCATTATGCATTGGGTTTCAACTTTTTTCTTGGGGATCCACATGGTTTTGGATTTTTTTTTCATAGGCTTTTGCATTTTTTTGCATTCTTTGATTGGATTTTTCCTTTTTGGAGTATGTCTTTTAGAATAGACATATGATTGCCTAGGATGTGGATTTTTAGCTTTATGCATTTTGAAGTTGGCATTCACATTGCTGTGGTAAGCTTTGGGAAGATGGTTAGGAGAAGCTTTGTGAGATGGAGAGGATATGAAAGAGCATGTAGGGGGATGATGATGGATGATGTGCCCTGATATGTGCCTTTGTTGATCTTGCATAGAAATGGATGGAATAGGATTTTTATGATGGCTGATAGGAGGATGGAGGATGGTAGATTTTGGGACATAGGGACCCAAAATGGATTTAGCGGATGAAGGGGGGATATGGTAGGTTATTTTGGGTTGCAAAGATGGTGGAGGGGGGATGACATAAGATTTCTTGAAGGAGTGATGGGAGGCTGGCATTTTGGGCTTGGAGATAGGCTTGGTTTGGGGATGTGGTGTACCAACACCTTTAGATGGTGAGCCTTTGGATACATATCCAAGACCATGAAATCCTAGATTTTTTTGTGCAATAATAGGCTCTCTGATTCCTTGCTCTTGTGGTCCTAAACCTTGACCTTGATAATGCCATCGATTGAGCATTTGAACAAGCTGAGGAAACTTTTTGCTTGCAGAAAATGGTAGAAGTGATTTATTAGGTGTATTGCAATGGGGAGATACTGTTCTTAATTCTTCTGCTGAGAGAGGGCCACCGTGGATGAATGTAAGTGAACCAAGAGGGTAGATTATAGATGGTGGAATAGCTTGGATAGGTGGTAAGATGGAAGCATGGAGCGGGGGAGATGGAAGGATAGGATCTTGATGTAGCTGGTGGGATGACAAGATATCTTGTAGTGGAGGAGATATGGCTTGAGGTTTTGGAGATGGAGGAGATGGTGACTGCACTACGGATGGAAGACATGGTACGATGATATCTTCATTTATGCTTTGGGGGATTTCAACATGCTTTTGGGCAGGATCTTGATAGGATTGGTTTGGAGTGGATGGTGTGATAGGAGGTGAAGGGATGGATTCTTCAAAGGCAGCGGATGGATAGATGAGAGATTCAGTAGTGGAGATGGGTGAGTAGAAGATGGATGCATAAGGGTCATTACGAGAGATTTGGGAAATGCTTGGAGGCAATGTGGATAGGATTTGGATGGATTTGATAGGTGGTGGGATTTTGATGCTTGCGGGAAGTGGAAGGATTTTAAGCAATTTGATGGATGGTATGGGGATGATAGCTATGGGAGATGGAGGTGATATTATAGATGGGGAAGCTTCATCATTGACTACTTCACATGGTTGGATTAGATGACATGGCTTATCAACTGTTGGAGGCAACTTTTCTTGTATTTCCTCTAGGAGATTCCTTGGAGACTCGTGTGTCGAAGGTGGAGGTGGATTGACAGGAATAGCTAGTGTGATGCGGGTGGAAGATTGGAAGCTTGGTTGATGGGGTGATGGAGGGGAAGCTGGAATATTAGATGGCATGACTAGATAGTTTGGAATAACTCTTGGATTTTGGGGGATGCTTGGGGGAATGTTTCTAAGGCTTTCAATATACCCGTCATAGTCAACAAGATTTTCATCATCATTGGAATAGGAGGTGGCGGGAGCAAGGACAATGCGACCAAACATATCATGATAGGATTGGTACTTCATGCTTTGATGGTGAGTTTGATGGGGATGGGGTCTTGTATATGGATGAACGCGGAAGCTCATGGTTGGATTTGGATTAAGCACAGATTTTGGATTGGCTGATGAAAGATTTCCTAGGGAGATTCAAAGCTGTATGACAAACCTAAGGAGGATTGGCTGGAGATTTTTGGCTTTCTTGTGGGTGGAAGACTTCAAGGGTATGCTATCAAAAAGTGAGAGTTTTGCTTTCCTATGTGCTGGATTGGTGGAGATTGTGTCAACCTAAGGATAGACTAGTGATCCTATGGCATGACACGAGATTGACCACTTGTGGATCCCAACCTTTAGCTCAAGGTGATGAGGGATAACAAGTGACAAAGCTAGATTACCCTAGACAAAGCTCTGTCAAAGGGATAACCTTGGTGAGGCTGGTGGATTGGTCAGATTGATTGGATAGCGAATTCTAGCAGAATGACAACAACTCTCTAAAGGCTTGGGTGTGATTTTGGATTGGGTTGCTAGCTGGTTGGGAGGATGATTTGGAGAGACTTTGGATTTGGGATTGTTCTAAAGCAAGGAACTAGATAGATTCGGTTGCAGCGGGGGAGCTTGGATGATTTTCTGATGAGGCAATGACTACGCTAAGTATGCCTTGAGCTGGGAGATTTTTGCTTTTTTGGGATTTTGACCAAAGTTGGCAAACATTCATTCAAAAGCTATGAACAAACAAGAAAACAAAATTTTGGAGCAAGCACGTCAAACACACCAACATCCTAGGAAGCTTTCTACAAGGATGAAATTTGTTATAGCTAGGGAGTCCTCGATATACACAAGGTACGTGAGGCCCAAATCCGTAGATGAAACCAAAAAGATGTCACACAACCGAGAGGAGCGGTAACCCACTTCTCCTCTTTCACTTCTCAAGGGTATAAAGTTCCTTGAGGCTTAGCCCGAGTGACAAAATCTTGATTCCAAGAGAGGTGTCAAAATGTATATGAGCAATGTTAGTATGCTAATAGAAACCAAATTTAAATAAAGCTTCTACAAAATAACCAAAATTCATAAACTTCAAGATAGACTAAGATGAGCTCTTAATTGAGAATATGAGCCATTAATGGGCTCTCTCAATAAGAAGCTCTCTTGTTGAGTAGCTTTGTCTAAATAGATTGGATGTATGCTCAAGCTTTATGCTTCAAAAAGGGCTTCAATGGATGATTGTGGATTTTTGGTGTGGATAGATGGCTTTAGTATGGATTTGGCTCTCAAAATAGCATTATAACTTTACTTCATGGATTGTGTTATTTTGCAAAGGGGAAGGATCCAATTTATAGGCAAGAGGCTTGAGGGTTTGAGGGCTAAGATGCAAGGATGGGAAAAAGCTTATGGAGGGCTCAGATTGCATGAGAGGAGAGCACATGGATTGTGCTTCCTTATAGCCAATCAAGGAGTGACACATGTCACATGGTGAGAGGATGGAGGAAAGGGCAAGGATGAGTCAACAAAGGAGGCTCAAGAGATAAAATCTTCATAAAGACCCTCATAATGACTTGTAAGAGCAATAAAAGGGCTTGTAAGAGTCATTTATGACCTAGTGGACTTCATAAAGTTTTATGGTTGAGATATTTTGAGGGTGATGAGAGAAAATTCGACTTGGACTTGATTAGGAAGGTTTTAAGCTTTCTTAGGCTTGTGCAAATGATTAGAGGATGGATTAAGATGGTTTAGGATTAGCTTAGGGATAGGCAAGTGGATGGCATTTAATGAGAGTGGGTGAAGGAGGAGATATTTGTTAACTTTGGCTTGGGTTAGTAAGTTTTAACCCATGTTTAGGGAATGTGACAAGGTTAGGAGGGGATTAGGATTAGGTTTAAAGACATCTTCTAGAAGAGTCTAGATTTTGGATGAGGATAAAGACTTTCTAGAATAGTCTAGAATTTCCTAGGATGAGGATGAAGACTTTCTAGAAGAGTCTAGAACTTCTTAGGATGAGGATAAATTAGATTTTTAGGAAATAAATAAAGTTTTATTTATTTCAAGGGTTTGGGTTGAGGAGATATTTATTAAAACTTTTTTAATAAACATGAGGATTAATATTTAATCTTAATTAAATATTTTGAGTTGGGATTAGGGGTAGGAAATGATGGGATTAGCCTTTAATCAAAATTAAAGAAGGATTAGAAGATTTTGGAAGAGGTTATTGGTCATAAGGAAATTGGCCAACTTTTGGGAAAAAATAAATTTTTTATTTATTTTAGGATTTTTGGTCAATTTATTAATTAAATAATTAATAAATAAGGAAATAATGTTTAAATAAGATTTAAACATTTTTGGGAGGGATTCCTTAATTAAATATTTTTAATTAAGATAAAAGGATTTAATGGCATAAAAATTAATTAATTAATTAATTAAATAATTAATTAATAAATGATGATGTCATCAGGACTTTTTCAGAAAATAAAAATACTTTATTTTCTAAAGGTTTTTAGGTGTCTACACTAGGTACTATTACTTAGTTGATTGATGAAGAGGATTTAATCAACAAGATGTAACAAAAGTACCTAAGGGAAAGGTGAGTTATGGTTTTGTAATGAAGTGCAAGGATCAATTAACACAATGGTGAGATGATGTATTGGTAACATATTCAAAGATATAAAGGTTGGCCACACATTAAAAGTATAAGTTAGAATAGGGTTAACTGCAAAGCTTAAACTAAGTCCATTCGTTGATGCTAAGAAATTTTTTAGATTGGAGCCAAGCATTAGAAAATCTAGTGTGTGCCTAGTGAAGTTCAAGTGCCGAGTGAACTTCAAGTGCCAAGTGAAGTTCAGGTGCTGAGTGAACTTCAGGTGCCGAGTGAAGTTTAGGTGCTGAGCATTAGAAAATCTTAATAAGTGCCAAGTGAACTTAAGGTGTTGAGCATCAATAAAATGTGGTTGGTGCCAAGTAACACAGTATGTGTCCAACACCAGAATTTCAATAGTGCCAAGCTGCTGCATTATTGGAAATGACAAAGATTTTCCAAATCTGAGCTAACAAAGTTGTTACGTTGAATTTTGTGAACCAATTGGAGGATAAGGATGATGAGCTAGTGGCACAAAAGTTTACATAAACCATTTTTGAGTGAATTCAAGAGGATTCTTCATAATGTTTCTAGAAGAAATAAAATATGGGTTAGATTCAATGAATCCTACCTAATCCATATGAATTGAAATTATAGGAGGGAAGAATTGAGTGGGAAAATAAGTTCAAAAATTCTATTTAAGGAGTCATAGACCAAGAAGCAAGAGCTACTGGAGTGCCAAATTATGAAGTGGTTGAAGGGTGTCAAGGAGAAGACATCTAGGAGAAGAAAGAATGGAGCATAGAGACTTTGCTTCAATAAGTGGTCAAAGAGAGATGATTGAATTGGTACATTGAGCATGGAGTCTCAAGGAGACTAAGCTTGAAAGGAGGGAAAGCTATTAAGAGTTTAAAGATTGAAAGCCAGACAATGTTATGAGCTGAGAAGTGATCTAAAATTTTCAAGTTGAGTTGTATTCTATAATCAAGTCAAAACCCCTTATTGTTACTCTCCAGCAATTGTATCAGTTAGGGTAGAAGAAAATCCTATGGACTTAGGTTGGTCTAATAGCCATTTGTAAATCCTTTAATAGGGTGACATTCCAAGTGAATGTTCTAAAGTTCTCTAACTAGGCCCACTTCTAATAGGGTGGTTAATCGTTAAATCCTTTAACCAGGTCACATTTAACAGTGTGTTGTAGCCTTTAATAGGGCATCACTTTAGAAGAGTGAGAATGGAGTGGCATGTTACTGGTGGTTTTTCCCAAATTGGGTTTCTACGTAAATCACTATGTTATGTGTTGATCTTTTCATATGTTATGCTTGCATGTTGATTTATAGTAACTTGCTGATTAGGAATGTCTAAGCTTGGATGAATGAATAAGTTTTATGGGCACACTTTACTTGATGAAAATTTTGAATAGGACATTTGGACCTTGAATAATTGATTCACCAACACCCCCCCCCCCCTTCGCCTCTCAGTTATTCTAAAGCATTTCTAACAATAAGTATTATTGAGAAATCTTTTGGTCAATAGTGTTTAAAATTTTGTATTCTTTTTAATCAAGGTAGCATAGAGAAAGCCATGAATCCATAGAAGAAGTCAAATTATAATAAAGAAAGAGAAAAACAAAATGACATTACATCTTGAAGCCCACTAACCAACCCACAATAAAATAATCAATAACCACACAAAACTAGAAGTGGTATAGGTTAACTTCAACGAGCAATCATCAAACAAAAAGAAAATTGACTTATTTATGCTACTAATATCTATCATTTTTAAAAATAAAGTATTGTCATAAAAATAGCTACTATAACTACTATTAAAGTTCAAAGTCATCTAATTCCAAACAAAGTGAAGTTATAATGCCCCACAAGGGAGCCCTATAGGACTAGGTCTACATTTACTAAGTTTTGTAAAAAGAAAATTGTAACATTTATTTGTCCCCAAAATAGCTTCCTAACAAATAAGTTCCTAGATTCATTACTTTAAAGTAATTAAACTTGATTAATCTAAGAAATTCCTACCTCTAAGATATGATCAAACTTTGCAACATGATACAATCATACTTTACTAAGACAATATCACAATATAAAGGTAGAAAATATTTATTAATAAACATTTGATACATGACACTTTCTATCTTTTCCAAAAGAATAACCAAAACATTTTCCATTAACAAGTTTTCAAGAGAAGAAAATAACAACCATATCTTTATATATCATTGTTTTCCAAATAAAACCCTTCCTTCCTATCTACCCACCTATTTCACATTGCTTTCTTTAAATACATAAATAATTTTCCTTTACAATATACATCAAATTAAATCAAGTATAAAATTACATCAAATATAATATAATCAATGACATATTTAAATTAATATCATGAGCATCCTCCCAATATCTTCATGAAAGAACTCCAATATCAAGTCATGAACTAGCCTCAAATTTTTACACACAACAATGTGGAACCTAAGGAAATACCTCCTGATATAGGAGATAAATCATGATCCTATAAGGCCTAAACTAGGTTTAAGGAATAATCCCAAAAGTAAGAAAAAAAATGGCACAAAGGTAAGAAACCCAAAGGTCACAAAGTTCACCAAGGGAAAAGACAAGAGCGGAGGTTTCAACCATGTCTAGGTGAGTGTCATCATGTATTCCTTCTAGTTAGGATCATTAACACAAAATATCTCCTCCTTGAGTACTTCAACATGATACGCATAGATCAATAGTGCTGGAATCATTCACATGACTTGGGGATTGATAGCGTAGACAAGACATCCCCTCTCCAAGTTCTCCAATGCTACATATTTCTTATTCTTGATTAATGTGAATTCTCAAACCCTTATAACCAATAAGTTAAATTAATATTATCACTTATTAAAAAAATCACATGTAGAGCCATCTTGCATAGGACTTTGATCTCTAACACATAGGATCCTTTGGCCATCACTTTTAGGCCCCAACACCTATGGTAAGCCACTCACCTAGAGTCTCTACCCTACTTACCAAAAGAATAAAATAAATATAAAGAATTATAGATCATAATAACCTATGGTCCCATACCCCTAGTCCAAAACCATAACTCGTACATCAAAGTATATTCATATGAAATAACATTATAATATAACAATAATGTAGGAAATGTTCTCTTCCAATAAGCCACAAAATCGATAATCCTCTGGTGACTAAAAGTACAAAAGAATCATAACAAATTAATCAAGGGGTGTAAGTCCACATAATTAAAACATCAAATATTAAATATTAATATTCTATGCAATGAGATCAATTAACAATGTTATTTAACATACAACACTTAATATTAAATAAATATATTTTAAAATTCTGTAATATTAATTAAATTATAACTAAATATTGCAAATTTTAATTTTTAAAATGTGTATTAAAGATAAGTGGGAAGAAAAAAATAATAAAACATATTTCCTATATTTAATAATACTTCTTCTCTATTACTGGATTCCTTTTAAGTTATTTTGGGAAGGAAGTAGAACTCAAGACCTTTTACTTATGAGGGGCCTCAAGTTACCAATGAGATAAATGAATTACTTAAGAAGCTTTCTGAATTATTGTGTATTTAATTGAATACTAACTACAAATATTTATTTTAAAAACTTTATATTTTAATTAGTTTATAGATGTTGAAGTTTATTGACAATAATAGTTTGATAGGATGAAGGTTCAAATGAATCCTACTTGTTTTGAATAGATGAGTTGTATAGGGGACCTTTGTGTTTCCTTAATATTTTAGGTCTCCTTGACTCCAATCAAGTTCGAGTATCCTCCTTTTACCCAAAATTTTTCTACTATATATTTTCAAGGATTTTGGCTATAGTTTTTTCCTATATTTTTATATTTTTATTTACAAAATAAAATCCTCTTTTACAAAGAGTAAATTATAGTTAAGGATGGTTGTGTCTATTGGAATTGATCATTTTCTATGGTTTTACTTAACAAATATCACCATTCTTTAATGTTTTGATATTTGTTTAATATTTTCTAGTTTCTCCTAGCTACCAAGATGTACAAGGAGGTTGAATCCCAAAGGAATCTTATTTTTTAGGTGTTGAATTGCGTCATCTAGTTTCAAAGGTCACAAGTTCCATTCTTGTGACCTTTTCTACTCTTTGTCTTCAAAAATCCTTGCTAATTTTTTTATTCAAGGATTAATTATTTAAAATTATTGTTGATGAGTTTTATAGGTGAGTTAGTTGGGGTGAGATTGAAAAATAGAAGGTTTAAAGTTCAAACCTCTTAGTCATTTCTTCAATAAATCACTCTTCACCTCTTATTTGCTCCATCTTCTTAGCCTTCTGCTCTAATTTTCCAATCATCAAAATTCACAATTACTAACCTCTCTAGGTTAATACTCATGCCTCCTTATATAGATAACTTTACTCTTGTGCTAGTTAAATAGCAACATTGATCTTAGGATTAGATCAGATTCATGTAATCCTTCCATCATTTCATTTCTCCTTTCTCCTTCTAGACACTTCTTAAAACTTCTATTTTAAATTCATGCCTAGAAATGCTCAAGCATGGTTTCTAAAATATTAAATTTTTCAGCTCATCAATAATTATCCTTGATGAATGTTAAGCAATATAAAATTTCAACTATGCTAACTGGGAATCAAAATTCCTTCACAAATTAACAAATGTTGACACTCAGTCAATACTGTGTTACTTAGCCTCGGTCATCACTAACTATCTTTCTTGGCTTACACTATCTTCAGTTGGTCCAATTTTTCTAATACTTACTCTTGACTGGTACTCGTTGACATTATAGTTTCTCATTTTCTACTGTTTACTCAATCAACACTAGCACAACTCAGCTTCAACTATAAGTTCTTTAATCCTCTACTTTGAAGCTTAGATTAGCTTATGCATTTGGTCCTCTATTGATCATCTCTTCTAGGCTTCAACTCAACTACTTTCTCCACTTAGTATTATGATTTAAAAAAACATTATCTTTTCATATTCCAACTAGTCAAGTGCCCATTGTAGTTCCACATAACTCAACCTTTCCACTAGGTCTTCTTGTTATCTATTCTTTTCAAATTTTCTTCATCAATTATCTTGATAATATGACACTCTAATTAGGTAGAAATTGTTTCACTTGATAAGGTTTGACATCATTGACAACATAACAATTGTTCCAATTATAGTTTACAACAATAACATGTATCACACATATAGCATTCACACATACATGACACCAAGAGTTAACATGGAAACCCAATTTGAGTAAATCCATCAAGTAACATGCTATCAATTTTCACTTTTATGAAGTGAGCTTAGTTAAGAGGCAACCCTATTAAATTTTTCATAACACACTATTAGGCATGAATCTCTTAAAGGATTTAATCACCCTTTTAGGAGTGTCATGATTAGAAGACTTTGGATAATTCCATTAGAATGTCACCTTTATTAAGGGATTTACAAAATGACTATTAGATTAACCTTCATTAAAGGAATGTGACTACTACAATGATTAGAAAGTAACATAAGGTTTGATTTGTAAAACACAACTCACTTTGTAAGTTTAGATCTTTATTAGACTCAATTTTTGTTTCATTGACTGGACTTCATCAACATCTCCATCACTAATCTTCTTGGCATCCCTTCAAGAAATCACACTTCACAAATCTCTTCACTTCTCCTCTAGTACTTCGTTCTTCATAGGTTGTCCTTAAGATTTCTCATCAACAATCAACTAACCTTAGAAAACATTTCATATGCCTCCTTAAATAGATAGTTTTGATCTTTCACCTCTTAAACATCATCATAGATCTTATGGTTAGATTAGCTTCATTGAATCTATCCATCATTTTCTCCTACTCCTTTCTTGATACTTCTTGATACTTCTATTTAAATCATTTTCTTTGATCACATAAAAATCTCAATTCATCAATTAAATATGTTGGGTCATCAATCCTTATTATCCTCACATTTTGATAAATCCAAAAACTCAACTATGTCAACCTCAAACTTAGTTCTTTCACAAACTATATGTTTTTCTAACATGTAGTGAATACCATGTAGCTCAATCTCTACTATTCTGTATCATTCAACTTCCACTAGCTCACTTGGTCCTTACTATGCTTAGTCACTACTGCATTTTGTTCTTCTTATTATTCAATGATAACTATCACTTGACCAATACTATTTATCTTGGCTAACTCTTAAGTTCAAATTATTCTTGTTTTTCAGCTCCTTCATTGACCAACCATTGTTTACTAGGAGTTTCTCATGTTTAACTCAACACTTCCATGCTCCATATGATGATTAAACAATACATCATCTTGTCAAAGGCTAACTGACCAAGTGCCCAATGTAATTTCATCATAATTTCTCCTATTCACTCAACAAGTTTACTAGTTCATCTAGTCATCTCACTTTTCAAACCTTTGCCATCAATTAACCAATATCACACTCTACACTATTAGTAAATGTCTCTCTAGTAGGTTTGAAATAAATGACAATATAACAATTATTTCAATTGTAGTTTCCAATATTTGACAACATCATGATAAAGAATAAAAATAATATGTTGGGAAATCAAAGGAAATACTTGACATGGTGATGCATAAACTATAGAGATTAAATAAAGTATTAATGATTAATTTAATAGTGTATGATTTATATATTAGAAATTGATGCAATATTATATAAGAGAACCCTCATTATTAGTTTTTGTTATATATTTAGCAATTATCTAGCATCAATGTTATCATTGGATTGAATTATATAGTTGCACTCTAATATATCCTTCAAGTACATACATTAATCCTAGCCTACATAACACATTATCAATAAAACATAAGGATTTAGAATATTGTACATGGATATATATTATCCTAGAAATTATCTAGGACCTAATAGAGTGTATATTTGGTTTACCTTTGAAGGTTATAATCATTAGTCTAAATGATACACTAGAATAAAATCTTGAAGAGAGGGAGAAGAGAATTATAAGCAACCTTAATAATTCATGGGGAGTCCATCCTAGAATATTATTCTTAAAGATGGTAAAGAATATGATCTAAAATCATTAAATTACAAATTAATATAGTTGATTACCACTCTCCTAAGACATTTAATGGGAGATTATGACTCAATTTTTTATCCTTACTATATGATTGAATATAATTATGTGATTGAAAAAGGCCAAGAGTTATTCTACTTGACACATACTATAAGTGTCAAAAAAATTTAAACTGTTATGCATACCAAGTCACCAAAGAAAAAGAAAAAAGAAATATTTAAACTATTGGAAACAACAAGTGTGGAAGAATGAAATAGTGATGTAAAAGACAACTAATTGTAGGGGGTCAACAAGCACAAGATTACATTGCGATGACAAGGAAGAAAAGTGTTTAGAAATAATTTTTAAAATACATCTCCTTATAGAAAATGCTAATAAATGGTGGTACAACTATCACTTACATGAGGGAAATTAAAGGTGTAATAGTTTTTCAAGGATGGCTCATTTCCTATTGTCTTGAAAACAAGTATTTTATAGAAAATTCTTTCTCTCTTATGAAAATTATAATGGACCAAAATAGAAAAAAGTTCATGGAAAATAATATATAGATAAATATTTTGCCAAATTTAAAACAATATCCACAAACTAGAAAAGAGGTTGTAAGACAATTTGGATTCTTCAACATTCCATTAGTAGTTATCGAATCACTTTATGTACACATAATTTCTTTTGCAAAATTTCAAATGGCAGGTAAATGGTTCAGTGCAATCTATTTAGAGATAAACAAAAAGTATATTGAGATCTTTAGAAGTTAGAGCTCTATAGGAGCACACAAGTTGTGCCACATTCTATACAAAAGTGAAGTCTAAATATTATGTGCAGTGAAGTCATAGAGTTGTAATTTGTGTAGTTCATAGACCATTTTTGAGATATTATTTGGCATTGCTTGTATGTTATGGTTGTTATTTCTAGGAAGTGTTGGTTGAGCAGATCAACTGTTAAGCTACAATCAATGCTTCCTTCTTCTCTTTATAGTGTACATAACAATCTATAGTGCCATGTTGGCTTGGAAGGTCCTAAATAGTAGGTACAGTCGACATAGTCAAGATCATTGGAAGTCTCAAAATGAAATGCTCAGTGGCATGAACTACAACACATTTTGTAGGGTTTCAAATGTGTATTTTTGACCTTCAATGTACCTAGGGCCTACAAAATCAAGTGGCATTAGTATGCATTATGTTTAACCAAGGGAATGGTTGTTGCATTTTGCATTAGAGGGATGCATGTGGTGCTTTCTTGCATTTTGGTTCTAGTAACTTGTTGCAAGTGTCTCTTGGTAAGTTCATTATTGAGTTTTTTGACAAAGGAAGACTATGATGGTCGGACAATTGGGTTTCCTCTGGAACCATTGCAAATATAGTTTTTGAATAGTAGTAGCACACAAATCTGCATAGCTTCGTGCCACATAATTTCATAAACATGCAAAAGTAATAGATAGTTAACAAAACCAATGTTGGTAGTATTTAGTACACATAGTAGTATAGTAGCAATCTATTCTAATTCAAGATATGGATAGTATGTCACTATGGCCAGTTCATTCTATGAATCTCCATCTTTTACATGTACTTCAAGTTGTCCTCTATTTTTGTGGTAGCTTGTTGCAATAGCATCAAAGGAGTCAATTGGGTAAGTAAAGTTCAAGTCTTTTAGTTGTGCAATTTTCATTTAAGGTGTTATTCGATGCTACTTGCAAACATGTTTGATTATGCTTATCTTGCTATCAATTGTCAAAGCAATAGAGAAGGGCACATCACCTCATTCAAACTATGATTTTCTTTGCATAGTGAATTTAATGACTCATATATTAGACCCAACTATTATTTATGGTAAGAAGTTGTCTATCAATGCATTTTTAATGTTCATTGTAATTTTTTTTCTGCCCATTAGCATCAACAAGGTCTACATGGACAATTTCTACTTTGTTCAGTGCATTTGGGTTGTTTTTGGTTGTTGGTCCATAGATAACCATAATTTCTCCTTCAAATGCCAATCTAGCCCAATCTCTACACAGGTCTTAAATTGTACTTATATGTTGTGGTACTAATGTGAGGCTGCAAGCAAGTGAGAAGGTTAGTAAGAAAATTTCTACTAAGTTGAAGACAATGGATAGGTGGATTGCAGAGTCAATTAAAATATAGTTGAATTCTTTATTTGAGCTAGATAGAAGGTAGAAGAAAAGTTTTGTTGAATTTTCCCAATATATTTTCTTGAAATTTTGGCACATTTTTGAGCTATTAATGAGGCCACTAAAAACAACAATCAATAAAAAATTATTCGATACAAAGCATTAATTAAATTTTCTATAGTTATCTAAACCAAAGACATTAAGTTTAATTGATATGGAATGGTTTGATATGAAGTTTGCAGCCAGTGGTATGGGGAAACTATGTTTTGAGCGTGGAGAGTTCATTGAGGACTGAGAGAAAAAAATAATGGTTAAGGGAAGAGTGAAAACCAACAAGAATACATTATGAAATGATGGCATTAGGAAAATCCCATGTTTGAGACACTTCTCCTATGGAATAAAGGTTTTGTGCAAACAAATAGCTGAAATTTTGAAAGAGGAATGCATTAGTTTTATTAGCACCTAAGTTGAAATGACCGAACCATCCAATTTATGATCTAATGGTTTATATGGATTTTCTTATCTAAATTTAACTCAATTCTAGTATGATCAAATTGTTTTTTTTTTATCATCTAATATTTTTTACGATTTTGATCAGACTTGTGAGTCAACTATTGACTCCTTTTGATTGACTCTCTAAGTTTGCACCATGGAATGCTGACACCTAATTAAAAAGTAAAAGATTAAAATCTATAGCATGCACTAGGGTCAACTATCATTTTAAACAATATTCCTAATCTTTGAAGAAGAAGATTAATTTTAAAATTTTATAAGCACAACAATGGACCCATGGGAGGAGGCTTAGAGTGCAAGAAATTGAGAGATACAAAGCAACATATTAAATCACTCTCTTTAATAGTATGTCAATGCACACATGTATATGACATGCAATGACTGTAAAAGAAAAAGGACAACTTGCATGTGTTTTTTTTTCAATCTTAAACTATTTCTATTGTGATTAGCAAGAACACATATAATTTATCAATGAACTAAGAGTAGTATTATCATCTCCATTTCAAGTAAATAATAGTTGCTAAATTGTTAGTTTGAGGGAAAGGTTTGTAGTATCCAAATTTATTTTGATCTAGATGAGGGTCAATGCTAGGATACTATCCTATCTATTAGAGAATTTCATTGAACTAGCATCTTCATTTGTCCAATGTGTTCTAGTGAAATATTTGTTGATGTTGAGGTTATTAGTATTGCTATATAAAACAACATTTGGAGACCAATGATAGTTGTGATAAAACATTGTAAAATAGCTATAAGAAGAAAATGATTTTCTTTTTCTTAAATAAGAATCTTTGTTGGTTTCAATGCTAGAGAAGGGGTGACTATCAAAGTAAAAGTGTTGAATGTTTCACTTTTGTAGATGGCTTTACCAATTGCTTTATTTTGGGGAAAAGGCCTAGGAATACCAAAAAAAGTTGGAAGTGTGATTAGATTCATTTTAAGGAACAAAGTGTGAGGCCTATTTAATTGTAAGCTTGAATGTGTAAGCATAGTTGTTGGCTAGGAAAGAGAATTTTTTTCATGTAGAGATGGTGTCAATACTACTAAGCCACTTGGTGAGCATATTAAGCAAGCACCAAAATTACCTCATATGAAGGATTCAAACTCAAAGTAAGGAGGACATTCATATAATGAATTATTAAAGAGAACCATAAACTTGTGGAAACCTAGGACAACTTTGATTCACCTTGTGATAGGTAGATGGAAAAAATAAACTAAAATAGAAATATACTCAATGTGATGCAACACTAATATATTTCAGTAACCAATTTGTCTATATCAATAACATTACAAGATGCCTCTATTTATAGAGGTCTTTGATTGTTTTCAGAAACATCCAAATTAGCTAACATAGGACAAATAGACTTTTCTAGAAAATTATTTAAACATAAATAACTTCTAAGACTTTACCTAACCCTATTTAGTAATCTAGTAATTTAGAATCCTCTATTATGCCTTTACATTTCATTTTAGCGGGAAATTGCACATTCCAACACTCCCCCTAATTTCAACCTCAAATGTTGTTCCATACAAATCCAAATCCTTTGTTTTTCCTGATGTTAAAATGCTATTTTCTAATAATTTTCGTATATGTTAATGCATGAATAGTGTCTTCCAAGGCTGCGGCCTTTAATTTTTATGAACATTTTGTTAGCAATTGGTTGCCAATGTTTTCCTCCTTTCATAGGATCCACTAACAATTTTTCCTCATCTGTCACAAATGCTGGTGATAGGGTTCACTAATATCCTTGATCAAATTCATGTCTTCTTTAAGCTATGTCTTGATTGCTTCATCTATCAGAAATAGTGACAGGGTTCTCCAAATAACCTTTCTCTACAAAATAAAAAATCTTTTTGCTGTCACAAATGGTGACAAACAAATTCCTTCTTCAACTATCCCTTGGTTAGCTACTTCTATCAAAAATGGGGATAGGATTCTCCCAATTAACTTGACTCTAATTCATTTCTCACAAATGGTGATAGGATTTTCTTAACCTTTCTCTGATACCACTTGTAGAAACCTAGGACAACTCTGATGTACCTTTGGAAAGGTGGATGGACAAAATAAACTAAAATAGAAAAATACTCAATGTGCTACCACACTAATATATTTCATTAAGAATTTTTTCAATATCAATAACATTACAAGATGCCTCTATTGATAGAGGTGATTGATTGTTTTGGAAAACATCTAATTTAGCTAACATAGGACAAATAGAATTTTCCAAAATTATTTAAAAATAAATAACTTCTAGAACTTTACCTAACCCTATTCGGTAATCTAGGAATTTCTAGAATCCTCTATTACGCTTTTACATTTAAATTGAGGGGGAAATTACACATTCCAACAAAACTAAATAGTTATTAGGATATATTTACTAGTAAAATATGTCTCACCTAGGAAATTATTTTCAATTGAAATACCAATTTTTTTCTATTGTGAATCCTTCTATGCAAATCCATTAATTTGATCTAAAAATGAGGAGCCCTATGTTTCAATGTATTTTCATATGGTATTGAAGAATTCTAGGTCCTTAGACTTGGTCTTCCATGGCCTGTAAGGTAATGTAGTTCATCTAAATGTTTAAAGTGGTTTATGGAAGACCCCTATGAACACGTTAATTTTCTTTGATCCATAGCATAGAATACATAAATCTTAAAATATGTAAACCTTCCCTTGTTTTGAATGCCATTTTTTAATAACCTAGTGGTTAATGCTTCTAAGTTTTGACATCTAAAAAATATCAAACAGAGAGAGCTTTAGCTATAGGAAAATGGATTGATCATTAATTAAAATTCTATCTTGTTTTGCAAGTATTCTAAAGCTTAAACGTCCTTTGTAAAGAGATTCTAGAATGCATCTCGTAGAGTGATTTTCTTGCTTCAAAACTATGTGGTGAACTATGTATTACAGGGTCATATGTGCTATTTTGAAATTCATTCTACCATACAATTCAATTTAGATAGTGTTATCTCAATCCTATCCACTAACATAGATGAAAAATAATAGAATTGATGTCTTGTCTTTATCATAACAACATTTCAAATGTGTGGAATACACAAAAAGGTGTTAATATTAGATTGGTTTTGATGAAACAATCACAAAAAACTTAGTCTTAATCTAGTAGAATTAGAGTACAAGCTAAGCACATAGTATATGGCGAGTGATCAGAGTGAGTCGAGCAATTAGTGCAAGCTGAGTGATCAAGGCATCTCATGAATAAGTTGTTAGCCAAGATACATGATGAATGATTCAAGTGCTAAATAAACAAAGAGTACTGAGCTATTCAAAAGTTGAGTTATAATATTAGGAGCATAGTAAAGGTCAAGAATTAGAGTCTTTAGATGCATAGTGAATAGTTTTTGGCATAGTTGTTTGTAGTGGCACAAGCTTCTATGTAAACTATTTTTGGGTTGATATATTCATATTTTAAGATAATGAGAGATATGTATGGATTTATATTGTAAATCTCTATGCATTACATGTAACCAACTAGAAAAAGGGAAGCTTAAGGCAATAATATGGATCAACCACAACCATTGATTCTTACCTAATCCATCCCCACCATGCTTATTTAACAAGGAAAACACTAAAGAGTTTATAGTAATGTGAGATGCATGTGAAAGATGAATGCAAAGCATAGAGAGAGAATTCATGGTGGCTAAGATGGCTATGATAGAGCTATATAGTTGAAAATAAATTTGAGAAGAACAAATTAATAGAGGTGAAAGGATAGAGAATACATATTTAATTAGGAGAACCAAGGTTTAATCAGCAAAGAGAAGATCTGAAATCAAGAAAAAAGGTGCTAATTGAAGGATCATGGTGTTGAATCATTCTAACAGGTGATATAGATAAAATCTCTTAATCGAGTAGTACTAATAGGCTTTAATTCTTAACCAACTTTTGTTAATCTCTTAATTAATTTCTTGCTTTGTTGTAAGTTCAAATCCTTCAATAAGGTGAGACCTAATAGTCTTTGTAAGCCTTTAACATGGAAGACCTTTCACACAATAGATCATAGATTATATTCAAACACATTGTAGCCATAACATGCCACACCTTACAATTATAGTAGTGAAGATTTGTGGGTGTCATCCTCACCCCTATTTTATCTTCTCATTGAAGGGTTTATGGGTAACCAATTTACTATGTTTTGTGTTATTTGTTTTATGCTATGGATGTAATGAATATTATGTTATTTTAGTTTACATGTCAAGTTATAAGATGAATGTTGGTGATATGTGTTAGAGGAAAAAATTTTAAGTGTTGATTCACCTAACCTTCTCTAAACTTACTTTCCCATTGTTATTTCCAAAAATTGGTGTTAAATTTTTGTTCTTTAGAAAAGAAAGTTTTATAGCTTTGGAGGTAAGATCTTGAAGATAAAAGTCTACAAGTTGGGAATGACTATTGAGAACCAGAAGAATGAAATACAACTTGCCCTACATCAACTCAAGGAGGCAAGAGATGAATCGTAGCATTCATTGCAAAGAAGAAGGGAACTTCCTATTTATAAAAATGACACTCAATACTAAGAAGAAGACACTATTGGATTGTTTGAGAATGAAAAATCAAGTGAATTTGATGCAACTATTGCAAATATAATAAAAAAAGAATAGTGTCTTAATTGAAGAGGTCAAAAATCTTAAGATAGAACAAGAAGTCAAATTAGTATTGCTATGTGATGTGACTGAATAGAAAATTAAATCTTAGGAAGATAAATTCATGATTGAAGATGAAAATAAGATACTAACTAATAGACTAGAAGAGAAGACAGCAAATGTGCTAAAGCTTGCCAACATGTAATTGGATACAATGAATCAATTGATATTGCAAACCATGAATTAAACGGAAAGGATATTGAGATCACAACCCTAAAGTTAAAAAATGATCAACTGAGAAATGAACTAAGAACAAATAAGGAATTCATTGAAAGATTCAATAAACCAAGTAAAGCAATCAAACACTTGAGAAATTGATGAAGTCTCCAAGACCTAACAATGATACTGCTAGATTGGGGTGCACCGATACTAAGAAAGGTGAATCAAATATAAATGATAAGAAAAGGAATAACACATGTAAGATCTACAAACCTACTTGTCATAGTTGTGGAAAATTGGATAATACAAAAAATGCTTATAGGAGCAAGACTGTCAACCATAACCCCAAGCTGAATTACAAAGGATATTGCTACAATTGCAACAAACAAGGACATCAAGAAAATGAATGCAAGACTAAGACCATGAATACTTAGAGATTTGAATTTTACTACTACAACTGTCAGAAGTATGGACACATATGAATGTAGATCTAAGACCAAGTGGACATCAAACAAGTAGACAAAGGTATAACAAAATGGAAAATCATATGATTGGGATTGCAACACAAGGTAAAATTGTCACTATTGTCAAGAATATGGACATGTTCTTGAGAATTGCATTAGAAAACATTTTAGAGGAAACTACAATAGATGGTTGAGTTAGACCACATGGTTTAGTTGTCTCAAGACTAGTCATGTCAGGAGAAACTATCCAACTAGGTCACCAACACTAAGTAATAAACATAGTAAAGGTAAAGAGAAGGTCAATGCTAAGAAGAAAAAGGTGTAGATGAACAAGACATGGAAGAAGAAGGAAGAATGTAGTACATAAAACTCATATGAGGTCACTTCATCCAATGGATCAGGTGATCACATCACCCTCAACTAGGCAATATAAGGTATGTGTGGAATTGATATATGAAAAGTTATATTATAGATTAGTTCCAAGAATCTAAATTATGAAAAGATCATATATGAATTAATTAAGATGAAATGTAATGATTACAACCTAGAGGAAATCTCTATTTTTGTTGTTTTCTATGTTGGTACCAAGTATAGAAGATTTCACTATTATTTCTGAGCATTAAGGAATAGTAGTTATAGCTAAGTTATGGAGACATGGTAGTAAGTGTTGAGTTTGCAATATTGACCAAGTGTGTTGAAAGTCCTATGATAGCTAAGCTTATATTAGTGTAAGCACTAAGCATTTAATGTCTAATATGAAGGGTTATATAGTCAATTTTTGACTCATTTTCACTTACCAGAGTTTATAGAGCACACAAAGATCACAAAGGAGAATTGCAAAAGCCAATTCTAGTGTTTACAAAAAAAATTCAACCACTACTTGATCGTGTTCATCATATTTTAAAGGTATTTAGCTATTGTTGAGTTACACTATTTTATTTCTCACAAACCCTAGGTAATCAAAATGGCAGCTAGCTCTTCTGCATGTTAGAAAAGAGAGGAAAGAGGTTTTCAATGTTCAATTGATAAGTAATGATGTTAGTGTTGGAAATATAGATGGAGTAACTGAGGGGGGGGGTGGGGGGCATGAATTATTTACCACAAAATAAATCCATAGATCTCTTAGATGTCTTATAAAACTAGTTACTGTTGTCACTGGGTAACCACAAAAAAAAATGTTGTAACTCAATAGATACAATATATGTTATCTTTAACAGAACTTAAACATTCATAGTCATTAACATGCATGCATAAAATAAATAATATGAACACAAGAGACACCATATTTAATGTGGAAACCCAATATGGAAAAAACCACCAAGTTACTAGCTACTAATTTTCACTCTTCTGAAGTGAGCCCTATTAAGAGCAAACCTTGTTAAAGGTTACAAAACAAATTGTTAGGTGTGACCTTGTTAGAGGATTTAATCACCCTACTTGGAGTGGCCTTGCTAGAAGACTTTAGAACAATTCAATAGAATTGTCACCTTGTTAGAGGATTTACAAATGGCTGTTAAACCAACTCTATTAAGAAATTTAGGAATCACTACTACAATGGTTAGAAAGTAACAATGACTTGACTTGAATGAGATGCAACTGAATTGCTAACACAGATCTCTTGTTCTACTTCACTAGATCCTTTCTAATCAAATAAATCTTTGCTATTAATCAAGGATATCTGACCATCCTTCAAAGTTTGCTCACACTTCCCTCTTTTCACAATCAACTCACTTGCATGCTCACTCATCACCATTTTAGAATTTACAACTTGACCACTTATTTATACCTTAAAAATTGTCAAGTCGGCTCATTTACAAGTTACAATTACCAATAATCATCACCTCAGTTGGCTACCATCATTACATAAAATAGTTAAACTTTATTTCCCAAAACAATGAAATCCTTCATTGGCCAATACTACTTGGTAAACACTATTCTAGAAATGGTTTCTAGTGTTAACCAATTGAAGCTTGGCTAACACTATGAATTTTGAAAAATCCTTTGGAGACTGAGTGAACTCAATAAACACTGACTTTCCTTTGTTAGCCTTGTGAGCTCAGTTACCATTGACTTCTACCACAAAATCCTTCAATTCCTAAGTGAGCTCGGTAGACATTATTTACACAGAGTAATTTCCAAGAATGCTCTGTATACTCTAGAATTTTCTTTGCTAACCAACTAAGCTTGGTAGATACCCTCTGCCAACTGATATGACATTTGTGTAACATCAAAGACAACACACAATTGGACAATTGTATCCAACAATCTCCCTCTTTGGCATTGATGGCAACACAACATGCCATAGCACAAAGAAATTTGAAAACAAGTCTTTTTATGATAGAGAATTTCTCTCTCTTAGATTTTATGCCACAAACTTCTCTAATGTAGTAATCTCCTTTTGTGAAGGAATTACATAGCTTCTTTTCAAATAAAAAACTCTTCCTTAAACAAATTCAAATTTCAGAATGATATGATAGTAAACTCTCCCTCTTTGACAACACATGCCAATGACAACACAAACCAAATGAGTAACAATGTACCTTGAGCACTGATTCATATGCAATGTTTCCATGACTATGTTGCATCAACTGATAGATCTTCAACTTGGTTCCTATTGATACATCACTAAAACTTTATTTTAGTGAGCTTTTGATAAGGGAATGACCCCTAACTTACCTCTTAGATACAAAAAAGAATCCTTAGGTAATGGCTTGGTGAATATATCAGCAATTTGTTCTTTTATATGGACATATTCCAATTTGATTTCCTTTTCTTGCACCAATTCTCTGAAAAAGTGATACTTTATTGCAATGTGCTTGGTTTTTGAATGCATTACTAGATTCTTTGATATGTTGATTGCACTTATATTATCACAAAATATAACAACTGGTTCTTTGATCTCAACCTTCATGCCTTCCAACAACTAATTTGGTTGGAAGATGGACTAATCAAGATCACTAAGAGGATTATAAACTAAGTAGCGAGGTACCCTACCCTTGACTGACCTAAGAGTATGAGAAGTGATGCAAAGGAAACTATTGAAAAGAATATAGGTGTAGTATGGAATAAGAGAGGGATACCTATTGATACTATATCAGATTCCCTTATTTCCTTTACAGTAAGAGTGATAGCTCACAATTTCATTTAGTCTATTTGACTAAATAGTGTTTCATGTATGGCTATTGATTTGGGTTACAAGATAGTAAAGATGGACCATTCCTATGACCTTGCTGAGTTACAACTGCAGTAACTATTAGAAAACTTGGAGCCATCTGGAAAGAAAAAAGTGCATCATGCAATTTTGGTTCTTTACTTATTTTCATATTATTTTATGTACAAAACACCTTTTCCTTTGGTCAAGTTGCTTGGAAGACCAATTGGTCAATTGCACAACAAATATCAAAATTTATTTAACAAATAGGAGATAACTTTGAGTTAGTGATGACTAGCTATTTTGAGGATTTTAAGAAAACCATGAAGCAAATATTGAGGATTCCTATATCCTTAGTGAAAAACATTTATGATGATGTTTGTTTCCTAGTAGATGCATACCAAACATATGTGGAAGAAACAATACCTAGAGTCAGATGGCTGAAACTCTTTCTATATGACATTAATGTAGATGAAGCCTCTACAAGAATTACAACCTTATTAGTAGAATATATTGACAAGAGTGCAACCTCATTTAGAAACTATGAAGAAGCCAAATCTAGGATAACAATTGATTTGAAGATAGCTACAATTCTTAGAAAGAAGAAAAAACTGGTCAAGAAGCTAAAAGAGAGATTTGGTGAAGGTTGAGAAGAGGGAGAAGAAGAAGATGATGAAGAGGAAGAACAAGCCCAATCCCCATTAGAATTAACATAAGTCTTAGGTGAAGATCAAGGTGATGATGAAAATGGTGTTGAGGGAGAAGAAGGTGAGGAAGCACCCAAAAAAAGGTCCATGAAAATAAAAGCTAAGGAACAAATAGTGGAGAAAATAAAGAAGCCTATGAAGAGCTATAACAAAATCTAGCTATACCTATGAGTAGATCAAGCACAATGGTAGCCATGGTTAAGGCCATAGAAGTGACAAAGCCTAAAGGAAATAGAGTAGCTGATACAATAGAGCCAAGTGTGCCTATTAAGGAGACTTATAAAAGATTAAGGAAGAAAAGAACACCTCAGAAGGATTTAGATAAGGAGAAGACTGTGTTAGATGACTTGGGTCAGTACAAGGTGGTAAGCCACAATCCCTCTTATGATATTGATAATTTGTGTGAAAACATAACTACAAGTGTAGATTTATCTGGTTTCACACAGGTAGATTTTGGTAAGTTAGGAAAATTTGATAAGAATAAAGTTGAGGAGGCCATATATGACATGATGGCTACATTCAACTCAACTCCTCATCAGATTGCAACTCTTTACCCATGAATCTAATAACAGAGTTGAGCAAAAATGACAATATAGCTTGCAAAATGAGACAAATCAAAGAAACAAAATTAGCTCAAGTTATGCCAGAATTATCTATAAGAGGAAGATTGCTAAAGCTATGCATAAGAAAAAAGTTAATTTCCCCCCAAATGTAGATATTTTAATAGCTTGAAGAGGAATATTAAATATGTGGTTAACAAAAGTACAACAATTTAAAAATTAATCTATGGGTTATCCACTCTAGCAATCATAGAAAAATGTGAGAAAGAAATGCAAGAACCTGAGAAGAATGTTGAAGGAGAGATAGACAAGGATGAAAACCCAATCAAGGAAGCTTATGTGGTAGGTACTACGGAAGCAATAGAGGAGGCTAAAACTAAAGATGAGCAATAGAAAGTGCATGATGTACAAGTGCCCAATACTAGTCCTCCACACAAATAAATAGAGTCAATAGGAATTAGTTGTTATTATTAAAGATGTTCTTCATAATTCAACATTGAATTTGAATCCTTTGACTGAGGATAACTTAAATAAAATCCTAAAGGACTCTACGAATGCAACAATTTTATGCACAAATCCTATATTGGTGAGAGTTGATGAATTTCAAAAGGCATAACTTGTAGCTACAAGGGAGCAACCAAAGGATACATCCAATGAGCCCCCATTTGTAGAGGCAAGAGAAAAGGAATCACATGAACTTTCATAGGATCAAGATATAAACTAGGACTAGTAAAAGGTCACACAATTAAGACCAACTAAAATGCCTACAGTTATAATTTAGATGAAAGAGGTAGAAGCACAACATCTAGATACATTAATGCCAAGCTTAAAAAGTTTAGCTTTATCAGCAATGGTAACAATTGAAAAGGATGGAACTAAAGTTCATAAAATTAATGAAGCAAGTCCTATACCTATACCACCAAAATAGGGTGAAGTACAGATGGAAGATGTTAGAATTGAAGAGTTGGATTTGACTACTAAGCTAGAGGAACAAATTGCCATACAAACACTAGTCACATCACCAATTTCTACATGTTCTCTTAGTAGTCAAACTATTCAACAACCAAGTACATAGGAAACACCATTGTAAATATCAAGACCAAGTTCTAACACACCCAAGAGTTCTAAAGTTACATCATTTGAGGATGTAAGTCTAGATGAAGTGATTGAACTCCAAAAGTTTGACTTAAACAAAATGAATATTTAGGAAATGATTATACTATAGGAAGCTCTTCAAAGAAAAAAGAGGCAAGAAATATTGAGGAGGAAATACAAGAAGAAGAAAGTCTTACATGACATGAAAGATGTGTTCTTTGATGCCTTTAGCCTCTCAGAACTAAATGGAAATAAGGCTATCATAGAGAAACTTGTCCCTATTGTGGACAAAATAAAGGATGAAAACCTAGATTCTAGTTTAAAATTATTAGAATGGTTAGAAAGAAAGTTACATATCAAGGTATTAGAAAAGATATCTAGTGCTATTGCACTTAAATAGGTTGACCTAGCAACCAAGATGGAAAGTGCGAAGAAAGTGTTAGATAATATTGCTGGTAAATAGATTGTTTTATTTTATTAACTCTTTGAATGCCCAAAATTCTAAACAATGAATGATTACAAAAGTTGGGATATCATGGTTAAATGACTAATTTCCCTTTGAATTTTATAGGTACAGTTCCCTTATGGTCATGATTTATAATGAATATGTTTGTTCCTATTTCTTAAAAGGAGATTTTGTTCTTGACCCAAGAATAGAAGAGGTAAACCAAGTTAGGCCTAAATAGGAACTAATTCAGGCAAAGATTTAGGTGTTAATGCTAATCAGATTTGTGAACTCATACATCCTATGAACTTGTAGAATTTGACAATACAATAATGAATTCTATCTATCAATTATCTATTTAACAAAATGCTTTTGAATCTAACATGCAATGGACTAACTTAAAGAATTATACAAGAAAAGATCTCTTTTAATATTGAATAACACTATTCTTATCCTTAGTTCATTGCATTGAATAGGGGAACAAAGCTCTATTTATTCCTTAACTCAATCCAATTGAAAGAGATATCTTAAACTATCACAAAAAATGGAAAAATAAATAATTGACATAAAACATAATTAACTTGTCTCTACAACATGAAGTATTTCACACCAAAATTTAGCCAACCATTTATTAATCCTTCAATTAGATACACATAGGATTCTAAAATGATCATTACAAAAAGGAACTTAAATGGTTCATCTCTTCAAAACGGACAAATGGCAATGAGCTAGTTATTAGTAACAAATTCTCATCCAAATATGAGAGGGTAGGAGATATGTCACTTCGCTTTCTTTCCCTTTTTTGACTTTTCCCTATAGGCTTTGGTGGAAACAATGATAGGGATAAGATATTCATGTCGACCAAAATGAACTTAGTATATCTTAGAAGACACTTGGAGTGTTCTCATGCTAGGTATTTGATAGAATTCAAAATTTCTTGTATTTCCTGTGCAGCCACATGTACACACTTGCTGAGTTGTTCAAGATCTGGCACCCTGTTTTGATGATCTGAAGATTTCTCTATTAGATTGTCTAAATAACTAGAGAAATTCTTTTGTATGAAAATAACTTTGATTATTCCCTTCCCTTTTCTACTAGTTTGGGAGTCAGTATCCAAGCCCTTTAGTAATTCATAGTTTTTGACCTATTCCTCTTTGACTTTGGTCTCTGTTTCCTTTAATCCTTCTTCTGCCACTAGAATCATTTTAGATTTGAATTGCATACTCTATAACCAATAAAATAAGGGCTCATAACCCTTTGGAAAAATCTTTGCCTCTACAACTTTCTTAGCCTTCATTTGGATGACCATTTTAAAGAAGGAAATACAATCCTCACTCTTTTCCCTTTCTGCTAATAGGGTAGCCTAATTAGCTAAGATGTTATCTTTCTCTGTTTTGAGCCTTAGTACTACATTACTAAATTTCTCTATGCTTGCAAGCCCCACAAGTTTGAGTTTTCTACTCTACTCCCTACCAATTTTCTTGAAGTGCTTGTCTTCTTGTAGTTGGGAGATGATAGCCTAAAAATAAATTAAGCTTGTGAATCTATTCCTTCATTCTAACTTTAGCCAATTTGAGACTTTTGAGTTGTCTTTCTATCACATATTTTGTTGATTTCCACATGCCCACTTTGGTGTCACATCTAACTTCTCTGAGGTCTACAAATTTCAATGCGAAGTCCTCTCTATTCAGGTCTTCAATTCTTCCTTCCTTGGTAGGCTTAGCAATCTCCATAGTTAAGTGTCCTATATCAAGGTCTTTTCTAAGAATTGATAGGGTCTTCTACTTCTTAACTTTACT
Organism: Cupressus sempervirens; assembly: GCA_028749045.1. Lineage (NCBI taxonomy): Eukaryota > Viridiplantae > Streptophyta > Pinopsida > Cupressales > Cupressaceae > Cupressus > Cupressus sempervirens. The sequence goes on along the minus strand of CM053785.1, from coordinate 301,642,804 downwards.
CAATGCCAATCTAGAATAGATAGCTAGAGATAAAGTTTCTTTGTTGGGGTCTCCCTCTTCATTCCTCTTCCTCTTTTCTATCCAAGGTATCCTCAAGCCATTACTCAGTGCCATTCACCTATGATGAAGTCCCAAGCATATCTACACATAACATTTTCCATTTGACTGGAGTTAATTTCTTTGTAGTTGAAGAGAAAGGATTCTTTGGAGCTTGGGAAATAAGTTTTGAAGTTTCAAGACCTTTCTATGTTTCTATAGTCTTCTTTGTAGCTTCATTAGACTCAATAGATTTTCTCTCAATACTTGTACCATATCCAAGGTCCACAACTTGTATCTGGGGGCTACTTGGTAGGAGTAATACAACATTTATAGATGGAATCATACTACTATAAGGTGAGAGAGCGACTGTGATTGCATTGTCCTTCATTTCTTCCACCTTCTTCTTCTTAGTCTCCATTTCAGCTCCAATAACTAGTACTAAACCATCCTAATAAGTTTTATGAAGAGGGATATTTTTGTTAGGAGGTTGGTCACCTCCACCAGCTAGTTGCTTAGGTCCTTGAGTGATGGGCAAGGTTGTGCTTGAGGCACCACTTTAAGAAGATGAGGCTACCGCTACATTCAAGGATGATTGGGCAAGCATGCATTTGCTCCTACTTTGCTGAGTCATGGTCCACTCAACCCATTTTCTAGTTCTCTTGTAAAATATAGCCATCATCAAATCTAGGTCTTCCATAATATATTCATAAGGTTCCAAACTTATGAGAGTTCTCCTTAGCTTATTCAAGTAAGTATTTCTATACATATTTTGACCATCATCTTCAACTACTTCTACATCTATGTTAATCTTATACATCTTCACTTGGTTGACTATCAATTTGGAAAAGGCTTGATTATGACTCTTAAACACATCTTTTCGACTAGCCTAATAGTCCTTAATGGTAGTGATGCACTTTATCATGCTCTCTATTTGCAAGACATCTCTTGCACCCATTCAAGTTGAATATGGGCCTTAGGACTTCATACATGTCCATCTTATATTTCTTCTCAAACACCTTTATCATGTTTTTGGCATCAGACCAGATGTCATAGCTAAAGGCTCCAATTTTCATGGGGAATTCATATCCTTTCTTCTTCAGGTTCCCACTTAGTATATTCACTTTTAGGGCTTTCTATATGATCTCAATCAACATGATCATGACGCTTGGATATCTTGGTAGCTTTAAGGGAAATCCATCAAATGCTACAAGATACAAATAAGAAAATGATGAAAACTCAATGAAGTGACATCCAAATTGACTAATGGTGGCTATGGATTTTTGGCTGACTCTCCTTTTTGGGCATCCCTATAGCTCCCTACAAATCCTCATGGTAAATGCATCATTCAACTTAACCTAATCCACATAACTATTCTCTAATTGTAGACATGGACAAAACTCATAAGATTTAATATCATTATCCTAAAGTTCTCTAATCTTGGGAGGTTGAGCTATAATTGCAACGAGGCAAACATGTTATTTTATTAGGCTAATTATGCCTCTATTTTATGATAGTTTTAAACACTCTGTTTTACTTCCACCAAGACATTTGTGAACCTATGTTTGCTTGAATTGATGATTAACCTATGGGTGGATATTATGTATTTTTCCAATATTATATATAATATAGTATTTCATATAACCATCATAATGTGAATTCTTACATTTGAATTTAATTTGATAATCCTTATTTACAAATATCTCTATATAATAACTAACCTATTAGCAAAGGGAGCTAAAGATGGTTGGAAGCATTCAAAGGGAAATATTGAAGACAACCAATAACATTCAAGGAGAAAATATGTTAAGCCATAGTGGAAAGAGTCATAATGGTACCAAGGGACATGGCCACTAATATGGAGGAGCTATGAAGAACTATTATATTTCTTTGAATTTATTATTGTGACAAAGTGGTTGTGTAGACTTTATTATTCCATCTTGAGCTATTATCTTTTCTTCCTTTTTCTTGGGTGAATTTGAAGTTAGTTTGTTTTACTTTTATGTTGCTAAATAAGCGTTAATCTTCTATTTATAGATATCAAACCAATAGTGTTAAAAAGTTAGAAGAAAGTTGATGACAAGAAACTGTTGACTCTTGCAATGAGTTGTTTTTACAGTTCTATGTATTGTTCTCATGTAAGAAATTTCTAGAACATAATGAAATAGCTCCTGGTTCACATTCTTTATTAGCAGATTACTAGAAGCCAACGAAAGGGGCCCACATGGGAGGTGGATTAGATTAGAGTAGTATAGATTTTTTTTCAAGCATTTTAGTATTGTAGGTAGAAGTTATAAGTTCCTTCATATAGCATCATACTTTGTGAGTGTTCCTATAGAATTTGTAAGAATAGTTATAGTAGATGAACTGAGTTGGAATATACGTTAGCATTTCATTACATTTCTAGTATTTATTTTAGTAAAGAGTTAAGTGTGGTGTTAGTTTCCTGCAGCACTAGTGTAGGTTCTTTCCTTGCATTTTACTTTCTTGTAGCATAAGGATAATGGCTCATTAAGAAACCTAGTGCACATACTGTGTCGACAATTTCAAGTATACATCCCTAGGTTGACAAAATTAAATGCACCTCATGGTGAGAAAAATAGTCCTTAGATTGAATACACTATTCCTAAGTATGGCCTTTGGCATGATTATTATACACCTATTGTGAGGTGGACCATTTTTGGCACTATTGCTAGGGATGGTGTCAAGCTAGGAGCATTCTTGAGTCATAGTTCTTAGTTAAGATTTTTTAGAAATTTGCAATCTTAAAGCTTTCTTCACCAATGTGAAGAATTCAATTGCATGCATCAAAGAGGAAGATGATGAGATGAATATGGAAGATTTCTTCCATGGGAGCCTATTAATTTGAATGAAGAAATTGAAAAAGAAGAAGTTGAGTTTCCTTTTGAAGATGCAAGCCCTATTTTCCCTATAGAATCATCCTCAAGAGAAGAACCTATAGATACTAGTGGTCTTCAACCTTTTACTAAAATTTTGGCTAGTTTCCTTGATAATACTACTCTAAATCCACTAGTTGTTAATAATTGAGTACCCAATGTTCCTTTTCAGTAGCAATCTCATAATCTAATACCTCCAATAATAGCACAACCTACTTTTCCATTTCCTCTCCCAAGCCTCATAAATATTGATAATCTCAAGAATATACCTACAACTACCCTTCCAAAGTTCTATGGCCTTGCAACCAAAGACCCTGATACTTTCTTATTTGAATTCGACATACTATGTTGTAGTTTTGACTACAATAGTAATGCCCATAAGCTTAAATTATTTCCAGCAACATTAAAAGAATTAGCTTTACAATAGTTCATTGGCTTAGAAGCCAATATAGTAGGAACTTGGGATGAAATGCAAACTCTATTTTTGGATAAATATAAAGAGTATTGCAAAGCATCTATTTCAAGAGGAGATGATGTCTTTGGGATATCAAAAAAGGAGGAAGAAACATTGGAATACTATGTTTCACATTTCTTGTATACACTACAGAAGAACCCTTAGCATGTGTTATCTGAGGATTTTGAAAAGCTAGTCTTTTTGAGAGGTGTGAATGATAACTATCTAGAAGCACTAGACTTGATGGCTAGTGGTGATGTAGATCAAGCTTCTTGGGATGACCTCAAGAAGATCTGTCAAAAATATTCAGGGTCAACTATGAGGAAAGGTCGAGGACCTCGTTCCATAGTCACTAAAGGAATTAGCCAAGGTATTTCAAAGTTCTAGATATCTAACCTATTGCTATATTTCAAATAGGACATCATAAATGATGTTTCTACACATCTCAAAACAATGACTACAAAGAAGAAGCATGTAGAAGCTCAATTACAACTAGTTGAATACTACCCTCATCATCAAAAACAAAAGAAGGATTGCCAATGCAAACTGGTTGCTGGCATGGAGAACTAGCATCTTCCAACTAAGTACATCAAGGTAGATGGAGATGATGAGAAAGTATTCTTTTTCGTTCAACATTGGCCATGGGCCCAATGTTAAGGTATGCCTTAGGACCCTTTTCAAAATCCAAATTTATATGATAATCAATGGAAAAACTATAATCTCGAAGGCCCCCCACAATATAATCAACCTAATTGAAGTAATGCTTGGCAAAATAATTTACAACAACCCCAATGGCCTTAGAAATCCCAACCATCCTGGTAGAACTAGAAAAACCAATGACAACCATCCCAAGGGAATTGGTAGCCCACAAACCAATGGAGGGGACCTCAATAGTGGGCTAACCAAAATACTAGTACTCCACAATTACCACCCCCATCTCAACAACCTGCATTGATGCCACCACTTGTGAATCCTAGACCTCAAAATCATACATAGTTACTTGTACAACCTTGGCCAAATCCAAATAACTAGCAGCCACAACAACCCATGTGTATTGTTGATCTTTAGCAATATCCTACTTACACTCTAAATGTTGCAAATATACTTCTAATATCTGGTATAACTTTACCAACACCTAAACCACCTCTAATAACTAAAATAATAGTTACTCCTATAGCATTAGAACCCCAAGTATCTAAAGAGGTTGACCCAACCAATGTCATTATCTCATCCCAAGCTTAGCCAATAGTGGAACCTCCTTTTCCAAAGAAGCTTGTACAAAGTAAACATGTACAAATAGAGGAATAATCTTTTAATATTGTTGATCAGTTGAAAAACATGCATGTCCAAATATCCTTATTTCAAGCTAGTAAAGGTGTTTCTATATATGGAAAATCCATTAGAGAAGCCTTCCTAAAGAAGACTAGGAGGAAGAAAAAGAATCCAACTACAGTCCATGTTGTGGGACAATTGGCTAACAGTGTGTTAGGAAAATTGGTCACTCCAAAATATTCGGATCTAGGTAGTCCAGTTCTAAATGTGAGTATAAATGGTAAGTCTGTTAAAAATGCTTTAATAAATTTTGGTTCTTCTATAAATTTTATGAGTAAGGATACTATGAATAAGTTGAAAATAGAAGGATTAAGGGCTGCTCCAATAATTCTACAACTTGTAGATAGCTCTACCACCACTCCTAATGGAATGATAGAAAATATAATTGTAACCTTAGAATCTCTAAAGTATCCTACAGATTTCATGATTCTTTCTCCCAAAGTCAATCTATATAGTTACCCTATCATCCTAGGACAACCTTGGTTAGATATAGTTGACACAAATATAAGTTGTAGATAAGGAAATATGACCATATCAAATGGTCAAGCAACAAATAAATTTGATTTGTATCCTCCTACACAACCATTACTAGATTTAAGCACATCTATCTAGATAGATTTAGGGGATGAAGAAGAAGAATTAAACTCTATGGCACAACTTATGATGTTACATAGATAATCCTTTCTAAAGCTGTAGGAAGAGGATTCAATACTTTAGAGTATTCTTAATAACAATTGTGTGGTAGAAAAACATGTATCTAAAAGTTCTATGTTAGAATCAACCACATATGAGGAATGTGATGAGAATTGTACTTTTCTCAAAGAACTAGACATTCTTCATCAACTTTTACCATGTGAACTAGATACAAGTCCAATTTTTGAAGCTACTATGATAGAGTCTACCACTATTGTTGAGTTGTCCAAAGGTCATAATCTTCATGTTAACCCCAAATTAACATCCACACAAATGGAATAGATACAAAAAAAACTTCGAAAGCATGAAAAGGATTTTGTATGGGATTATGGTGATATGAAAGGCTTGAGTCCTACATTATGCACTCATAGAATATACATCAATGAAGGGTGTCTACCACTCTGTCAACCCTAGAGAAGGATAAATGACAGCCTTAGAGAAATAGTTAAAATTGAATTGCAAAAAATGTTTGATGCTAGTTTTATTTATCCTATATTTGATAGTAGATGGGTGTCACCCCTAGTCATAGTGCCCAAAAAGGGAGGGAAATGGAAAATTTGTGTAGATTATAGAGAATTAAACAAGGCCACCAAAAAGGATCACTTTCCTTTACCATTCATAGATCAAGTTCTAGACACTCTAGCTGGAAAGAAGTATTTCTCTTTTCTAGATGGGTATAGTGGTTATAATCAAATCAGTATTGCTCCTAAAGATTGAGATAAAACCACATTCACATGCCCATGGGGTACTTTTGCATACTCTATTTTTCCATCTAGTCTACATAATTCTCCTACAACATTTCAATGAGATGTTATTAGCATCTTTGCTGATATATCACATGATTGTATGCAAATATATATGGAAAACTTTACAACATTTAGAGTCACCTGTGAAGAAGAAATGATGAATCTTGAAAAACTTCTAACAAGGTGTCAAGAACATAATCTAGCACTTAATAGTGAAAAATGTTTCATGCTCATGCAGGAAGGTGTGGTACTTGGTCATTTCATATCAGTTGTAGGAATACAAGTGAATCTAGCTAAGATAGAGGTAATTCATACATTGCCCATACCCACAAAGCTGAAAGATGTAAGATCTTTTCTAGGTCATGCTAAATATTATAGACATTTAATAAAAGACTTCAAAAAAATAGCTAGTCCCTTGTATATATTACTAACCAAAGAAGTTGAATTCATTTGGACATCAAAATGCAATGAAGCCTTCCTATAGCTTAAGAAACTTCACACTACAGCCCTAATTTTACAATGCCCTAAATGGACTTGGCCTTTTCACATATATACAAATGCTTCTGACTATACCATAGGTGCAGTTCTAGGACAACAATCTCAACATATTGAAAATACAATATATTATATTAGCAAGAGCCTTGATGGACTAGAATTAAACTACATAGTAACTAAAAAAGAATTATTAGCAGTAGTTTATGCTCTCAACAAATTCTAGCATTACATAATTGGCTATCCCATATTTGTTCATACTAATCATGTAGTAATTAAATATCTCATGACCAAACTTGCTATAATAGGCCATTTAGCAAGATGGTTACTATTGTTGCAAGAATTTTATATCATCATTGTTGATAAGCCTGGAAGAGGCAATGTGTTAGTTGATTATTTATCAAGAACCCATCATGATGAGAATGACACTACTCTGGTAAATGATGCATTTCTAGATTAGCATTTATTTCATATTGTTGTTGAAACTCCATGGTACATAGAAATTGCTAACTACATTGTAGCTAATAAAATGCTAGTACATTTCTCTTATAAGGAAAAGAAGATGCTTGTAGAGAAAAATTTCCATTTCTTTTGGATTGAGAATATCTTATTTTACACTAGACCTAATCAAGTTATGAGAAGATGTGTGAGAGAGGATGAAACATATGACATTCTACATGCATGTCATAATGAACCATGTGGAGGGCACTTTTTAGAAAAAAGAACAGCCTTGAAAGTTTTAACAACTAGTTACTATTGGCCTACACTTACAAAGATGCAACCAACTATACACAAAAGTGTGACAAGTGTCAAAGGATTGGGTGACCAACAAGAATAGATGAAATGCCTCTCAATTCACAACTGGCATTAACACCATTTGGGAAATGGGCTATGGACTTCAATGGTCAAATTGATCCTCCATCCAATGAGAAATCATGTACCCTTGTGTACACTGACTACCTGGCAAAATAGGTTGAAGTGAAAGCCATGAAGCATGTTGTGATCACAAAGTTGTAGAATTTTTGCATGAAGAATTGTTTATGTGCTATGGTGTACCAAAAGAACTAGTCATTGACCAAGGTGCACAATTTACTTCTAATCTAATCAAATATAATATAAGGCACCAGAAATCAAGTCCCTGTCACCCTCAAACTAATGGACAAGTAGAAGTCACAAATTAGGAGATAGAGGCTATCTTAACAACAATAGTTCATTTGCACTGTAGGGATTGGAATAGTAGATTACTAGAAGTTGTTTGGGCCTACAGAATAACATGGAAGACAACTACAGGGTTTACACCATTTGAGCTCCTATATGGGAAAATACTAATGCTACCCATTGAATTTGAACATAAAACTTTAAGAATTGCACTGGAGTTGAACATTGAACTTCTTACAGCACATAGAGAATGTCTTCTACATCTTAATTCCTTGGATGAAATGTGCAAGTCTGCTCTAGAATGCACTAAAATTATATAGAAGCAAAGAAAGAAATGGCATGACTCCTACATTAGCAATAAACAATTTCAAGTGGGTGTTTAGGCACTACTATATGATTCTAGATTTGTAGATATGTCATGCAAGTTGCAAAAAAGATGGCTGGGTCCATATGAAATTAACCATGTCTTTGAAAATGGAGCTATCAAATTAACTACCATTGATCTAGTACCTTTTAAATTATTAGTCAATGGTCATAGACTCAAGTTATATAAATGGGCCCAATCAAAAGAAGACTTCCTGTAGTAGTTTCAATGGCCAAATTCAAATGCACACCAAGTGACTCTTCCTACAATAGAAGGTGTTAACCTCTTGCCTGCAATTCTTTAATATTGATTTCTTCGTGCATGCCCATAATAAAAACTTTATGACGACATAAAGTTCCAAATTTCTCTGTTCATCTTCTACTGCTTCTTTTCCAACTCATCTCACTTCTTTGCCTACCAACCACCCACCTTCCACATCATCATTTTCTAATGCTTTCAATAAACACTGCAAGTTTTCTAACATATGATGTCAATGCTGATGTACTTTCCACCACTTTTGATATGTGAAAAAATCAACTCATAGGTATAAGCTTTTCAAATCTTAAGTCATTTATAGTACATTGATTTTTTTGGTTATAGATGATACTACATTATTTATATTATGGCGGTGTTATGCTAGTTCCATACCCTGTACTAAGTTTGACAAGTGTGGACACTTGTCCTTATCTCATAGGGGGCATGGAAGGTTACTAAAACCCAATGACATTACTATTTATTCATGAAGATTTTTCCCAAATCTTTATACTTCTTTTATGAAACTTAATTTCTATAAGTAAACAAGTGTCTAGGTGTCATACCCCTTATTCTTGAATGATTCCTTATTGTCAGGTTGTGATATGACCCATATTTAATTTTTAAATGATCTGAATTCCATTTTTGGATGATTTTCACATATCCATGATAAACCACATTATTGCTGCTCATAATGAATTGTTATGACATTAATAAGCTTTAAAAAAATATGAAATTTAAAAATAGGTCTGAAAGCCTGAATTCATACAAGGAAAATAGTGCAAACAGAGCAGAGAGTGAAATTGTTAGGCAGAATGGGTGGACAATTACATCGATGAGAACTAGTGGAGCATACTGCTTTACTCTTAGATGTAGAAGTAGTGAGGAGATTTAATGCATGTGGATAGTTAGGGTATTTCCTATGTTTAATTACATTTGATGAAGAAGCAACCACAGAGTTTACAAGAACATTTAATAAAGGAGAAGCTACTATATGGGGTTTAATAGTTGTTGCTAAAAAAGAGAAAATAGCTGAAGTAACTGAGTTACTAGTAATAGGAGAACATTATCCTAATACACATGATGCAAGATCAACCAGGGCTTAGTTTGTCATACCAACTAATCCTTAGTTGGATATTACCAAGCAAGGTTGAAAAAGGATGTCTCTTCTAATGGCATACAATGAGCTGGCTATGCACATATTAGGTACCTCACCTATGAAGGAAGATTTTCATATTAACATGCAAATCATTTTAAATTGCTTAGCTGTATAAGGCATAATTATCTAGTAAATGTTCCCAATTTCTTGTATAACATGTTATGCATTAGTGCTAAAGAAACCCAAATGGGAAAGGACAATTCTATCACCCATCATGCCCTAATTAAATTGCTCATAGAAAGATCACATAGGGATGCCTCTCCTATGATATGGGAAAAAAATTTCCAAGATAAAACCCTACAACCCTGGGCTATCCTTAATGAACAACCCAGTGAGGAGAATTTAGTTCCCATTGATGAACCTACCGAGCAAAGCACTCAAGATGCTGAAGCCAAAAATGTGCAAGAAACTATGCCTTTACCTATTCAAGAGACTCAAAAACCTACCTCTTCCTGAGCAAGGAGAAAAAAAAAATTACAAGAGAAGACATTGGCTCTAGTAGTAGAAAAGACAAACCCTACAGTCGCAAAATAAAAGAAAACTAAGATGGGTCTTGCAATAGTTACTCCTATAGCAGAGACATCAAAAGGAAGAAGTAGGAAGAAGGTTGTGATACCAGAGGAGACCCTTATGAGAAGAAGTTCTAGAATGAGGAGGCAAATTTCTAAAGTGATAGTAGAAGCTCAGTATACTTTGTCCAAACCATCTACTAAAGAATCCCTAGTACAAATTGTTCCCAATAATTCTCCTTCTCACCCTAAAACTGCAAACATTTCTGAAAACCCTAATGAGGAATTTAGGGTTGAAGTTAATGAAAATAAAAATGATCCTCTAGCAGGCCAACTAAAAATTCCCATAATTAATGAGTTAGTCTATTCAGACACTAGCCTAGTTCCCTATAAATCAACATGGCTTATAGATTTCATAAGGTAGTTATGGAAGGAATAGAGGAAGAGGAAAAGAAATGATGAAGAGGACATTGGTTCCATTACTGGGCTACAAAAACTTAATATATGTTTGTTGCAGCCCTATGGGAAGAAGAGAGGAAGAAAATGAAAAAATACATAGTATTTTTAGGTGAAGAAATTATAGATTTGAAAGAACAATTGGAAAACCAAAAACAAAGGATGAATCATGCCCTCAAATTGGTTGATCAAGAACTTTCTTGTAGACCACCACTGCTGATTTATGCTATGTGTTTAAAGGAATAATTCTTTTTATTCCAACTTATGCTAACCCTCATGAACATAAATGCAAAATTCAAATCAGCTTAGGAATTCTATGGTTTATACCAGACTCTACCATCCTAGTAGTAGAACTTGATTTGTGAGTTATACATGCATAATTTTATCATTCCAGTAGAAACTCAATGGAATCCCTTACTCTATATAGGGGATATAAATTTGAGGGCTTTGATGTCTTGGATGCATAATGAAGATAATTATGATAGACAATTGAATAATTACAAAGATGAGGAAAGAATAGAGCCCTTATCATTATTGCTAAGAGTAGTGAACTAGAATAAGTTCTTAGGGACTGGTTTAGATTAACTTTTAGGGATAAGAAAAAGGGAGTAAGGGATAGAATCTTTGCTACTAGAACCAAGGTGCATGCAGAATATGAGAACCTACCTTACTTTTCCATTTAGAGACCCATGGTTGGTGCTAAAAGTAGGTGGGCTAGATTACCCAAGATACTTAAAAGATCAGAGCCACACAGTCCCATCAACTTAGAGGCCACCCTTCACCGAGTTCCAAAGTATATAGAATTGGGGAAATAGGCTAGGCCAGAACTATGGTGCCCACTCACTATGCAACCTCCAATGCTCATGTGGCTCCTATATGATATTAATACTGACAGACTTGATAAGCTATAGGAGGATAGTAGAAGGGAAGTTTGGGAAAGAACACAAGGGTTCTACTACACCTTCAAGAGCAATAGGAAGGGAAACTAAAGTTGGGGAATTTAGTTCACTAACTAGGAAATGCAATGCTTGAGGACAAGCATCAGTTTACCAAGGGGTAGATGATGAGGCTAATTATTGCCTCTATTTTAAGCTAGTTTTAAGCACTCTATTTTACTTCCACCAAGACATTTGTGAACCTATGTTTGCTTGAACTGATGATTAACCTATGGGTAGATAGTATGTTATATTTTGTGAATATTATATATATAATGTGTTATTTCATATAACCATCAGAATGTGTGTTCTTATATTTTAATTTAATTTGATAATGATTATATGCAAATATCTCTACATAATAACTAACCTGTTAGCAAAGGGAGCTGAAGATGGTTAGAAGCATTCAAAGGGAAATGATGAAGATGATTAGTGACTAGCATTCGAGCAGAAGAGATGTTAAGCCATAGTGAAAAGAGTCATAATGGTACCAAGGGACACAACTAATAATATGGAGGACCTATGAAGAATTGTTATATTTCTCTAAATTTATTATTGTGACAAAGTAGTTGTGTAGAATTTATTATTCCCACCTTGAGCTATTATCTTTTCCTCCATTTTATTTGGTAGATTTGAAGCTAGTTTCTTTTGCTTTTTTGTTGCTAAATAAGCATTGATCTTCTATTTATAGAGATCAGACCAATAGTGTTAAAAATTTAGAAGAAAGTTGATGATAAGAAACTGTTGACTCTTACAGTGAGTTATTTTTGTAGTTCTATGTATTGGTCTCATGTAAGGAATGCCTGTAACATAATGAAATAGCTACTAGTTTACATTTTGTGTTAGTAGATTAGCAAAATCCAACCAAGGGGGCTCACTTGGGAGGTGGATTAGATTAGAGTAGTATAGATTTTTTTTCAAGCATTTTTAGTATTGTTGGTAAAAGTTATAAGTTCCTTCTTGTAGAATCATACTTTGTGAGTGTTCCTACAACATCTATAAGAACAATTATAGTAGATGAATTGAGTTGGAATATATGTTACCATTTCATTGCATTTCCATTATTTTTTTTAGTAAAGAGTTAAGTGCAGTGTTAGTTTCTTACAACACTAGTGTAGGTTCTTTCCTTGCATTTCACTTTCCTACATCATAAGGATAATGACTCATTAAGGAACCTAGTGCACATACTGTGCCAACCATTTGAAGTATATATCCCTAGGTTGACAAAATTAAATGCACGTCATGGTGGAAAAGATAGTCCTTAGATTGAATACACTATTCCTAATTATGGCCTTTGGCATGATTATTATACACCTATTGTTAGGTGGACCATTATTTGAGAAAGAAGACATGTAGAACGTATTATAGAACTTGGCTTCCCGAAGAGAATTGGATAGAATTTTTCTTACCTCTTGCTCCTAATCAATGTATTGGGTATCTAAGAAAATTACTTGAACTAAAAAGAAATACTGCTCTATAAAATTTAAAGCTTATAAATCACCTTTCAACCTATGAAGGAGAAAAAAAATATCAATCATTTCTAGCTTAAGGTTGGTCCCAAACAAGGTTTTGGGAACTTTACTCTTATCACTTTGTCATTTCTAGAACCATGTCCTCATGATTTCTTTTCTCTAGATCATCTTCTTTGCTAAGAATTATGAGATAGCTCCACTAAAGCCTTAATTAGAGAACTCCTCCCACTCTAGCACATGAAGGAAGTTCACCACTATTTTCCTATCAATTGAGATTAGAATTGTTTCATTAAGTAGCACAATTTTCCTAGTTTCTAGGTTGTAGTGTTGAATGCATTCATAAATCAACTCAGGGGCTTAGACTACAATTGGGAAACTAATAGCTTCAACTAAACTACATCCATGAAGCTTCTCAGTAATGGGATGAATTCATTCAGATCTCACCCTTTTCTAGAAGTTTTCCATGTCAAAGAAGTGAATGTAAGTATCTGTAAAGTTCTGCAATTGGGACTTAATCTCAGTTAACCCATCAAAACTTGTGAACTTGGACAAGATTTTGAATTGAGAAATTGAATGGAACATAAAATGCAATAGTCAGAGGTTTTTCAAAAGCTATGTATTGATAGAATAAAAAATCAAAGAAAAAGTGGTAACTTATTTAACTACTTCCGCATCTTTATATGAGAGCTTCAATGGATCTGTTGATCTTCAGAACTTGTGTCACATAGATGAAAATTTAAGGAAATAACCATTGGACAAAAAATGGAAGATTTCAACACACATCTAGCAATATTTTCACTATTCTGTTGAACTCAATGGTAACTTTCTATATGCCCACTAATAGGCAATAGCTAAATATGAACAATAGGATGTACATGATGTACAAGTGTCGAGCACCAGTCCTCCACACAAAGAAAAAGAGAGTCAAAATGACTTGGATGTTATTATCAAATATGTTCTTGATAATTTAGCACAAAATTTAAATCCTTTGATTGAGGATGACTTAAAGAAAATCCTAAAGGACTCTACCAATATAGCAATGTTATGCACAAATCCTATATTGTTAAGAGTTGGTGAATTACTTGTATCTACAAGGGAGCAACCAAAAGACACATCTAATGTACCCCCATCTAAAAAGGTGAGAGAAAAGGAATCATAGGATCTCTCACATGATCAAGGTATAAACCTGGACTAGTAAGATGCCATAGAACTAATACCATCTAAAATGCCTACAACTATAATTTAGATGAAAGAGGTAGAAGCACAACATGTAGATACATTAGTGCCAAGCTTAAAAAATTCAAGTTTATTGGTAGTGGAAAAAATTGAAAAGGATGGAACTAAAGTTCATATAGGTAATGAAGCAAGTCCTATACTTGTAACACCAAAATAGGGTGAAGTACAAAAGGAAGATGTTAGAATTGAAGAGCTATATTTGAATACTAACCTAGAGGAATAGATTTCCACATAGACACTGGTCACATTGCCAATTTCTACATGTCCTCTTAGTAGTCAAACTCTTACAATGACTAAGTACACATGAAACACCATTGCAAATATCAAGGCTAAGTTCCAACACACCCAAGAGTCCTAAAGTTACATAATTTGAGAATGTAAGTCTAGATGAAGTGATTGAACTCCAAAAGTTTGACTTAAGAAAAATCACTATTGAAGAAATGAGTATACTATAGGAAGCTCTTCAAAGGAAAAAGAGGCAACAAATATTGAGGAGAGAATACAAGAAGAAGCAAGTCTTACATGAAATTAAAGATGTATTCTTTGATAAATTCAACCTCCAAGAATAAATGAAAATAATCCTATCATAGAGAAACATGTCACTATGTGGACAAGTTAAAGGATGAAGACCTAGATCTTAATCTAAAAATATTAGAATGGTCAGAAAGAAATTTTCATACCATGGTACTAAAAAAGATATCTAGTGCTATTGCACTTAAATAGGTTGACCTAGCAACCAAGATAGAAAGTGTGAAGATAGTGGTTGACAATATCTTCTCTCCATACACTAAGTTATGCAATGTTTAACTCTTCACACAAGAGATCCACAGGGCTATTGACTAGCTACAAGGAGACCTATAGCTCATAGATAGTACTATCAAGCTATCTCCTAGTCAAAGTTACGTACATTTCTAGAGGTTATTGAATACTTAGAGTAGGCTTTCTAAGTTACAAGCACAAGATGATAATATCATATCTACTCTAATCAAAATACAATCAATGCTAACTCCTCACATGGAAGTGTTGCATAAGGAATGGTATGCGAAAAAATTGATGAAGAAAGATTCTCATCTTTTAGCACATGATGGTTTAGTTGACCTTGCTTCCCAATTGGACATTTAGTTTCAATCTCTAGAAGTGGCATGCAGTAACAAGGATGCCTCTTTGAAGATAATCACGGAGCTTCATAAGAAATTTTTAGACAAACACATAATAAGTGAACAACCCAAATGACATAAGTGTCAAAAGGGGGATTATTGAAATTTTGAAGGAAATTTTTTTTTAGGGAAGACATCTACTCACCAGAAGTATTAAAGTACATACAAAAATGAAGCATTTACTTAGGGGAGTAATAAAGTATGGGGGACACAATAATTTTGCAAAATTTTGAAATTTTGAAGTTTTGAATATGAGCTGAGTAATAAAGTATATATTGACTAACTTATGCATAATGTATGAATGTATATGCCATGACAAAGTGTTTTTTCCACTAATTTCAAAGAGGGAGATTCTTAATCTCAAATTAGTTTTAACAAGGCAGTGACAAAACACTTAGTCATAATCTAGCAAAACTATAGTGCAAGTTGAGCACATAGTGTATGCTGAGTGATTAGAGCAAGCCAAGAAATCAGTGTGAGCCAAGTGATCAAGGCATGTTGAGAATAATTTATCAGCCTATAGATGTTGAGTGATATAGGTGCCAAGTAAATAAAGAGTATCAAGCTATTTAGAAGCTGAGTTACAATGTTAAGAACACAGTGAAGGTTGAGCATTAGAGTCTTTAGATGCTGAGTGAATAGTTTTTGGCATAGTTATTTGTAATAGCACAAAATTATATATAAACCATTTTTGGAATGACATAATCATATCCTAGGATTATGAGAGATAAGTATGGATGTATATTGTGAATCCCTATACATTACATACAACCAATCAGAAAAAAGGATGCTTAAGGTGGCAATATGGATCGACCAAAACCATTGATTCTTACCTATCTATCCCCACCAATGCTTATTTAACAAGGAAACCCTAAATAGTTTGTAAGAATGTGAGATGCATGTGAGAGACAAATGGAAAATGTAGAGAGATGATTCATTTTGGCTAAGATGGCTATGATAGAGCTATGTAGTGTAGAATTACTTTGAGAAGAATAAATCATAGAGGTGAAAGGATAGAGAAGACATATCCAATCAGGAGGATCAAGGTTAAACTAGTAAAGAGAAGATCTAAAATCAAGTAGAGAGGTACTAACTAGAGGATCATGGTGTTGAATCATTCTAATAGGTTATACAAAGAAAAATCTCTTAGCTGAGTAGTCCTAATAGGCTTTAAGTCTTGATAGATTTTTGTAAATCTCTTAACTGAATGCTTTCTTTATTGTAAGTTCAAATCCTCTAACAAGGTAAGACCTAATAGACTTTGTATGCCTTTAATAGGAAAAACCTTTCACATGGTAGATCATAGATTATGATCAAATATATTGTAGCTATAATAGGCCACATTTTACAAATGTAGTAGTGAAGATTTGTGAGTGTCATCCCCACCCCAGTTTCACCTTCTCATTGGATAGCTTCTAGATTACTGATTTACTATGTTATGTGTTATTTATTTTATGCTATGGATGTGATACATGTTATGTTCTTTCAATTTACATTTTAAGTTATGAAATGGATATTGGTGATATGATTTAGAGGAAAATATTTTAAGTGCTAAGTAAGCACTACAATAGTGAAGATTTGTGAAGTGTGAAGACAACAGTTGATAGTGGTTAACAATATCTTCTCTCTATACACTAAGTTATACAATGTTTAACTATTCACACAAGAGATCCATAGGGCTATTGAAAAGCTACAAGGAGATCTATAGCTCAAAGATAGTACTATCAAGCTATCTCCTAGTCAGAGCTAGGTACATTTCTAGAGGTTACTGAATACTTAGAGTAGGTTTTCTGAGTTACAAGCACAAGATGATAATATCATATCTACTCTAATCAACCTATAATCAATGCTAACTCCTCACTTGGAAGTATTAACTCCTCACTTGGAAGTGTTGCATAAGGAACTAGCCTATGCAAAAAAAATTGATAAAGAAAGATTCTCATCTTTCAACACATTATGGTTTAGTTGACCTTGCTTCCCAACTTGAAATTTAGTTTCAATCTCTAGAGGTAGCATGTAGTAATTGGGATGCATCCTTGAAGATAATCATGGAGCTTCATAGGCCATTTTTGAACAAACACATAATAAGTGCACAACCCAAATCACATAAGTGTCAAAAGGGGGATTATTGAAATTTTGAAAAAGAATGTTTTAAAGGGTAGATATCTACTCAGCAGGAGTATTAGAGTACAAATAAAAATGAATAATTTACTTAGGGGGAGTAACAAAGTATGGGGGACACAATAATTTTGCAAAATTTTGAAAATTTGAAGTTTTGTATATGAGTTGAGTAATAAAGTATATATTGACTAACTTATGCATAATGTATGAATGTATATGCCATGAAAAAGTGTTTTTTCCACTGATGTCAAAAAGGGATATTCTTAATCTCAAATTAGTTTAAACAAGGAAGTGACAAAACACTTAGTCATAATCTAGCAAAACTATAGTGCAAGTCGAGCACATAGTGTATGCTGAGTGATTATAGCAAGCCAAGAAATCAGTCTGAGCCAAGTGATCAAGGCATGTTGAGAATAAGTTTCCAGCCTATAGATGTTGAGTGATTTAGGTGCCAAGTAAATAAAGAGTGTCAAGCTATTTAGAAGTTGAGTTACAATGTTAAGAACATAGTGAAGGCTAATCATTAGAGTCTTTAGATGCTGAGTGAATAGTTTTTAACATAGTTACTTGAAATGGCACAAAATTCTATGTAAACCATTTTTAGAATGACATAATCATATCCCATGATTATGAGAGATAAGTATGGAGGTATATTGTGAATCGCTATGCATTACATACAACCAATCAAAAAAAGGGATGCTTAAGGTGGCAATATAAATCAACCACAATCATTGATTCTTACCTATCTATCCCCACCAATGCTTATTTAACAAGGAAACCTTAAATAGTTTGTAGGAATTTGAGATGCATTTGAGAGATAAATGGTAAATGTAGAGAGATCATTCATGGTGGCTAAGATGGCTATGACAAAGCTATGCAGTTTAGAATAGCTTAATTAGTAAGGATAGAAAAGAATATATGAGAAGAATATATCATAGATGTGAAAGGATAGAGAAGACATTTTGAATAGGGAGGATCAAGGTTTAATTAGTAAAGATAACATCTACAATCAAGTAGAGAGGTGCTAACTAGAGGATCATGGTGTTGAATCATTCTAATAGGTGATACAGAGAAAATATCTTACCTAAGTAGTCCTAATAGGCTTTAAGTCTTGATAGACTTTTATAAATCTCTTACCTGAATGCTTTCTTTATTGTAAGTTCAAATCCTCTAACAAGGTGAGACCTAATAGACTTTGTATGCATTTAACAGGGTGTTAGTGTTTTAAAACTACTAAGCAACAGAATGCTTAATACCAAGATGAAATTTCTCACACAATCTAAAGACCAGCCAATTCTTATTAACAATTGTATGTGCTAAGCATTTGGGCCCAACTTCAACAAAACTAAGGGTGGTTTTCTACTCTTGTGGCTCTGAAAAACTAGGGTGGGTATAACCAGGGATAATTCAAGACTGGGAAAATTGTATGAGGATTATTTTTAGTTTCATTCTGATTCTCATCTCAAATCCTCAAACACATACACAATTCTTGATAACTTGATAAACACATCCCATATAATAGATATGGCCAAAACTTCTTCTATAGATCTGCAAACATTTTCAACAATAGTGGCTAACTGAAGCTAAAACATTCCATGTAGACAAGTACTAGCCAACTTTGAAGATCTACAGGAAATAAAAGTAAAATTTTATTTGATGCTGCATTTTGACAACCATTTGTGATACTTTTCTCTTTCAGCTGGATCAAATTTGATTAGTGCCTAATCCTTTGGGTTTCAGAGACTATAGTAAATTCTTAGATCTAATTTGTTGCCTTACAACAAATTTTATCAGCAATTCTTATTAGAATTTATCATTCAAAACCTTTTCCACTACTAAAGCAACCTTATCACACTCACCAAAGCTTTTACTTAATCCATTGAATTAACAGCATTGATAAATAGATATACAACCTAACTAGATTGCATTCAATTGCACAAGCCTTTACTTATACAATATCAAGATAACCAAGTAATTAAAAGGAGACAAGATTCAGAAAGAACTAATATGGGGACAGTTCACAATTTGTATTCATTTTCTTTGAAAATTGTATACCATTTCCAATAGACTCAGAATGACCTTCAAAAAGAAACACAACTCATTCTATATTCATGTATTCTCAGAGAATTGACAGAGAAAATACATCACAAACTTGCTTTCAAAAAAAATTGGACCAAAGACAAACTAAGCATATCACTTTAAAAAAAAAGAATTTGGACCCTTTCTCTATCCTTGGAATCTCACTTATATAGTGTGAGATGCACAAGCTTCAGGCTAAGAGAAAAAAGACAGGTGTACTTTTACAAAATTGGGTATATTACCCTTTTACAAAAGAAACCAAACACCTTAACTCAAAAAGGAACAAATAAAATAGTAGCAGATGACAGCTAGAGCATAAAATCTTTAACTTTTTCTTTTTCTCTAACTGCTCCCTATTGGTAGTGCTATAATCTTTGTGATTAATTCCCCAACAAATACTTCTCTTTTAGTAGGCCATTCACATTCCTTAACTATCATTAGTTCATCAACAATTTTTTGCCACCTGGCATCAGTAATCACCCTTCCTTCTATGGTAAACCTATTAATTTCAGTTTCAACCTTGAAAAGGGTATCAACTAGTTCATTGAAAAGACATTCATCAATACCATCTTGGAAAACAGATACCACTTGTGGTAAGTCTATAATTCGATCAAAAGAACAAGACCACTCATTAAAATCTTTTAGCTTATCATCAGAATTAGTAACAGAAAGAATTAAAGAATAGAAACCATTTGTCAACACTTTCAATTTGCTTTGAATTATTGCCAGCTTCCTTGTGAAGATTTGCAATAAGTCTTTTACTTTATCCATACCCTCCTTCATAGTAATAAATTTATCTAGGAGATCTAGCTTCTTAGCTAACAAGGGTATCAACCTGTCAAAGAATTGCATATATGGCCCCCATTGTTGGAAAATAGGCTCAAGCCATCAAACTGCATCCTTGCATACCTGTTCTACAGATTGTAGATTGATGAATGCATTATAAGCATCTTGAGATATTCTTTTTAGAATGCTTATTCTATGATTTAATACATTCATCAAGGTATTCTTCTTGGTGTTACTGTCAGCTTGAGAAACTTCTATTTCCACACTAATCACAGGCACTAGCATTGTTACTCCTATAGGTATTTCTTTTGTTTGGGCCTCTGCTTCTACCATGTGCCTTCTTTCTTCCTCTTGCCTTGGTGCATGTTCTGCCTCAGCTGCCACCTTGAGTTGTTCTTTGAGGGATTTTGTCTCTATTTCTAGAATTTTAATTTTTTCCTCCAACTCTTCTATTCTTTGCTTATGTACATGGCTCATTTTGAGCTCTTCTTCATATATCCTTCTAATATCAAGGCATTCATTGCACATTGCAGCTAACTTATCCTCAATTTCATCAACCTTTTCTTCATTCATGAGAACAAAGTGTTTAACCAAACTTGAAATTTCTTTCCCAATAGTGCTCTCCAATGTCCACACAATCATATTTCCATACGCAGTTTCTTCTATATCCATCATCTTGGGCTTCTTAGTGTCAGGGGCTACACTCCATACTACTAGGGTTTTTGTGTCTACATTAAAACCTGACCCTCTTTTAAAGCCTTCACTGCTAGTGGCTTCATAACTGATGGCCTTGTCTTTTCTTCTTATTTGATTCAACACAAAGGCCTTCTTAATATCCCAATGTGGTATTAGAATCATACCACTCCTGTGTACCAATTCTCTAGCTTCTGCAATAGTCATTGTTTCACTCTCAAGATCATAAGCCAATAATTTTTCAACTAATTCCTTATTCTTCTCTGGATCCTCTCTTGGCATGAGACTCAATGTGAGCTCATTTTATTTGATCTTATAAAGAAAACTTTTAAACTCTGATGATCATCTTCCATGAACTTTTCAGATTGAATGATCCTACCATCCAATCTTGATGCTGCAACTTGTAAATCAGTAGAGGCCTCCCCTGCTTTAGTAGCCCTTTGGTGAAAATAATTTTTCCTAATATTAGCAAAATACTCACTATTCCTAGACATTACTTGTGTGGCTCTACTTACCACCTTTTTAGGGATGTGCATTGTCTTTTGTCTCTTATTTCCTTGTGGCACCCAGGCTGAAGTTGATGGTTTCTCCTTTTCTAACTCAATTTCCAATTGTGTATCTAGCTCAGGGGATTCTCTGTTTACAATGGCTTCCTCTCCCTCTAGCTCATGAGGCATTTGTGACATAATATGGTCAAAATTGTCAACCATCTTTCTTAAATTATTAGGATATGGAAATTCTATATAAAAACCCTTAAAATCAGGGTTGGTCCTCTTCAAAGCATTCTCCACTGTCCTTATTTCATCATATTTCCTTAATAACTCATCTGCCTCCCTTGTTGCTACTATGTTGGCAATTAGGTCCTCTATAGGGATTGGCTTGCTTGGAGGCAGAATAAAACCCCTAATGGCCTTGACCTCATTTGCAATGTAACTGTCAGGGTCATACATCCTATAGGGCCCAGTAGAAAATTTGTACTGACCTAAATTCTCACTTAATTCCTCAAATGCATTTTTTCCTATCTCAAAATCTCCTACTTTAAAAATTCTACATACAAAAGTAGGCTTATGCAAAGAGAGAGGGATCATTTCTTTATTCATCAATAGGAATTGCCAAAAGAATTCAATAATAGCCAATCTAGGGGGTAAATATTTAGGTAGTAGATGAGGAGGCTATGGGCATGAAAATACTTTGATTAAAGTACATTATTTAAAAAAAAAGATACTCCCCCAGTTATGATCTAATTTTGTTTTTTCATCTAAGAAAGAGGGCCTAAGCAGAGTCTTCAAAACATTGGGTGCCCTAAAGAAAGTATGATCTAATTGCCTCATGATAACAAAATTGAACAAATTAAAGAACATGAGGGAATTTGAATAAAAGAAATCAATATGCCAAATACGAGTCTAGAGTTGCACAGGTAACTCACCAAATTCATTAGAATTTTGATCAATGAAATCTCTGCTGATGTATCCAATGTTGTTGTATAGGATAAGGTGCATCAATAACGAATAATGGTGGAACTTGAAGTTTTTCATATCTCCCTTCTTAGCATCACAAATCTGCATGTGCATACTATCAATAATGAAGGCCACATAATCATACTCCTTATGGTGGAAAGGGTCCTATATATCACATGCCATTAGAAAAAGAGAACCATACACACAATCTTCTGCACCATCACTTCCCAATACTATGTGCAAACCATACACCATATTTTTGAAATAATTCTTGAACCTACTCAAAGGTAGAAAGTCTCCCACCTTTTTTGGATTAGACCTGCCTTTTTTACCCTATAAAGAATATGTGGTAGCATAACATTGTTCACAAAATAGGTTTTGTTCCTTTCAAACTTTCCTTGCAAATTTGCAATATCAATAGGTACATCCATTTGTCCCATTAATCCAAAGGCCTCAACAAAAAAAGTTGTCTCCAATGTACATAATATACTCCCATTATTTCTATGGAAAGTCTTGGTTATTGGATTGTATGAATTTATTAGGGCCTTCAACAAATCAACATCAATGAACAGTTCTGGGAATATCAATTTTGCCATATTTCTATTCCATGGGTTACACACTAGCACATTCTCTATTCTATTCTGATAAAAGTACATGAAAAGATCATAGCCAATCACTCTATGGCACTCAACATCTTGCACAAAAACATAAGGGTCTCTAAAAATATGGTCATTTGCAGAAATTGCATTTGACAACCTTGGAAGGATTTTTAGCCAATCTTCTACATGCTTGTTCGATTTTTTGACCCTTGTCTTCTTTCCTATCTTAGCAGAAATTTTTTTCCTTTTTCCTTTTTCATGGTTACTGTAGTAGTTAAGATTTGTGGGTGTCATCCCCACCCTAGTTTCACCTTTTCATTGGAGGGTTTCTAGGTTACCAATTTACTATGTTATGTGTTATTTATTTAATGCTATGGATGTGGTGCTTGCTATGTTCTTTCAATTTACATGTTAAGTTATGAAATGGATATTGGTGATATGTTTTAGAGGAAAATGCTTTAAGTGCTGATTAACCATTGCAGTAGTGAAGATTTTTGAAGTGTGAAGGGGATGGTTGATAATGGTTGACAATATATTCTCTCTATACACTAAGTTATGTTGTGTTTAACTATTCACACAAGAGATCCATAGGGCTATTGACTAGCTACAAGGAGATCTATAGCTCATAGATAGTACTATCAAGCTATCTCCTAGTCAAAGCTAGGTACATTTCTAGATGTTACTGAATACTTAGAGTAGGCTTTTTGAGTTACAAGCACAAGATGATAATATCATATCTACTCTAATCAACCTACAACCAATGCTAAGTCCTCACATGGAAGTGTTGCATAAGGAACTAGCCTATGCAAAAGATTTGATGTAGAAAGATTCTCATCTTTTAGCACATGGTGGTTTAGTTGACCTTGCTTCCCAACTAGAAATTTGGTTTCAATCTCTAGAGGCAGCATGCAGTAATTGCGATGCATCTTTGAAGATAATCATGGAGCTTTATAAGACATTTTTGAACAAATGCATAATAAGTGCACAACCCAAATGACATAAGTGTCAAAAGGGGGATTATTGAAATTTTGAAAGAAAATGTTTTTCAGGGTAGATATCTACTCAGTAGGAGTATCAAAATACAAATAAAAATGAAGCATTTAGTAAGGGGGAGTAACAAAGTATGGGAGACACAATAATTTTGAAATTTTTTTAAAATTTGAAGTTTTGTATATCAGCTGAATAATAAAGTATATATTGATTGACTTATGCATAATGTATGAATGTATATGCCATGACAAAGTGTTTTGTCCACTAATGTCAAAGAGGGAGATTCTCAATCTCAAATTAGTTTCAACAAGGTAGTGACAAACCACTTAGTCATAATCTAACAAAACTATAGTGCAAATTGAGCACATAGTCTATGCTGAGTGATTAGAGCAAGCCAAGAAATCAGTGTAAGAAAAGTGATCAAGGCATGCTGAGAATAATTTGTTAGACTATAGATGTTGAGTGATTCAGGTACCAAGTAAATAAAGAGTGTCAAGCTATTTAGAAGTTGAGTTACAATGTTAAGAACATAGTGGAGGTTGAGCATTAGAGTCTTTAGATGATGAGTGAATAGTTTTTGGCATAGTTATTTGTAATGACACAAAATTCTATGTAAACCATTTTTGGAATGACATAATCCTATCCTACGATTATGAGAGATAAGTATGGAGGTACATTATGAATCCCTATGCATTACATACAACCAATCAGAAAAAGGGATGCTTAAGGTGGTAATATGAATCAACCACAACCATTGATTCTTACCTATCTATCCCCACCAATGCTTATTTAACAAGGAAACCTTAAATAGTTTGTAGGAATGTGAGATGGATGTGAAAGAAAAATGGTAAATTTAGAGAGATCATTCATGGTGGCTAAGATGGCTATGATAGAGCTATGTAGTGCATAATTAGTTTGAGAAGAATAAATCATAGAGGTCAAAGGATAGAGAAGACATATCTAATTAGGAGGATCAAGGTTTAATCAGTAAAGATAACATCTAAAATAAAGTAGAGAAGTGATAACTAGAGGATCATGGGGTTGAATCATTCTAATAGGTGATATAGAGAAAATCTCTTAGCTAAGTAGTCCTAATATGCTTTAAGTCTTGATAGAATTTTGTAAATCTTTTAAATTGAATGCTTGCTTTATTGGAAGTTCAAATCCTCTAACAAGGTGAGACCTAATAGACTTTGTATGGCTTTAACATGGAAAACCTTTTGCATGGTAGATCATAGATTATGATCAAATATATTTTAGCCATAATTGACCACACTTTACAACTGTAGTAGTGAAGATTTGTGGGTGTCATCCCCACCCTAGTTTCACCTTCTCATTAGAGGGTTTCTAGGTTAACAATTTAATGTGTTATGTTTTATTTATTTTATGCTATGGATGTGATGCATGTTATGTTATTTCAATTTAAATGTTAAGTTATGAAATGGATATTTGTGATATGTTTTAAATGAAAATGTTTTAAGTGTTGATTAACCATTGCAATAGTGAAGATTTGTGAAGTGTGAAGATAGTGGTTGATAGTGGTTGACAATATCTTCTCTCTATACACTAAGTTATGGAATGTTTAACTCTTCACACAAGAGATCCACAAGGCTATTGACAATCTACAAGGAGATCTATAGCTCACAGATAGTAATACCAAGCTATCTCCTAGTCAAAGCTAGGTACATTTCTAGAGGTTACTGAATACTTAGAGTAGGCTTTTTGAGTTACAAGCACAAGGTGATAATATCATATCTACTCTAATGAAAATACAATCAATGCTAACTCCTCACATGGAAGTGTTGCATAACGAACTAGTCTATGCAAAAAAATTGATGAAGAAAGATTCTCATCTTTCAACACATGATGGTTTTGTTGACCTTGCTTCCCAAATGGACATTCAATTTTGATTTCTAGAGGTAGCATGTAGTAATTGGGATGCATCTTTGAAGATAATCATGGAGCTTCATAAGCCAATTTTGAACAAACACATAATAAGTGCACAACCCAAATGACATAAGTATCAAAAGGGGGATTATTGAAATTTTGAAAGAAAATTTTTTTTAGAGTAGATATCTACTCAGTGGGAGTATTAGAGTAAAAAAAAAAAATGAAACATTTACTCAGGGGGAGTAATGAAGTATGGGAGACACAATAATTTTGCAAAATTTTGAAATTTTGAATTTTTATATACGAGTTGAGTAATAAAGTATATATTGACTGACTTATGCATAATGTCTGAATGTATATGCCATGACAAAGAGTTTTATCAACTCATGTCAAAGAGGGAGATTCTTAATCTCAAATTAGTTTCAACAAGGTGGTGACAAAACACTTAGTCATAATCTAGTAAAACTATAGTGCAAGTAGAGCACATAGTGTATGCTAAGTGATTAGAGCAAGCAAAGAAATTAGTGCAAGCCATGTGATCAAGGAATGGAGAGAATAATTTGTCAGCCTATAGATGTTGAGTGATTCAGGTCCTAAGTAAACAAAGAATGTCAAGCTATTTAGAAGCCGAGTTACAATGTTAAGAACACAGTGAAGGGTGAGCATTAGAGTCTTTAGATGCTGAGTGAATATTTTTTGGTATAGTTATTTGTAATGGCATAAAATTCTATGTAAACCATTTTTCGAATGACATAATCATATCTTATGATTATGAGAGATAATTATGGAGGTATATTGTGAATCCCAATGCATTACATAGAACCAATTAGAAAAAGGGACACTTAAGGTGGCAATATGGATCAACCACAAAAATTGATTCTTACCTATCTATCCCCAACAATGCTTATTTAACAAGGAAACCCTATATATTTTGTAGGAATGTGAGATGCATGTGAGAGACAAATTCTAAATGTAGAGAGATCATTCATGGTGGCTAAGATGGAAATGATAGAGCTATGCAATGTAGAATCAATTTGAGAAGAATAAATCATAGAGGTGAAAGGATAGAGAAGAGATATCTAATTGGGAGGATCAAGGTTTAATCAGTAAAGATAAGATCTAAAATCAAGTAGAGATGTGCTAACTAGAGGATCATGGTTTTGAATCATTCTAATAGGTGATACAAAGAAAATCTCTTAGCTGAGTAGTCCTGATAGGCTTTAAGTCTTGACAGACTTTTGTAATTCTCTTAATTGAATGCTTTCTTTATTGTAAGTTTGAATCCTCTGACAAGGTGAGACCTAATAGACTTTGTATGCCTTTAATAGGGCAAACCTTTCACATGCTAGATCATATATTATGATCAAATATATTGTAGGCATAATAGGCCACACTTTAGAACTATAGTAGTGAAGATTTGTGGGTGTCATCCCCACCCAAGTTTCACCTTCTCATTGGAGGGTTTATGGGTTATTGATTTACTATGTTTTGTGTTATTTATTTTATGCTATGGATGTGATGTATGTTATGTTCTTTCAATTTACATCATAAGTTAAGAAATGGATATTGGTGATATGTTTTAGAGGAACCCCCACCCACCCACCCCCACACCCCCAACCCCCCGTCCCCCCCACAAACTATTAGATTGTGGTGATTGATCAAGAAAGTACTATACATACTTCATATGTTGTAGCTGACATATGGATGACATATGGACAACATGTTGTAACCCTAAAATGACATAAAATACTTGTATAAAAGGGTTTAGGGTTAGGTATTTTCATTATGTTGTGATGAAAAATTGCTACTTGTGGCAGTATTGAGCTATAAGGGATTACATATTATAATAAGGTTGTAATCACTAGATTGTAATAATATTGGACTTGCAGTTTGGTGGACGTAGCCTAGGGATTGGGCGAACCACGTTAAATCTTGGTGCCTTGTGTTCATTTTTGTGTGATCTATTATTTTTTGTTATTGGTTATATTTGCATGTAGTTTTTATTTCTGTCTGTGGTTTATCCTAACAAGTGGTATCAGAGCCTAGTTGTTTTTTTAGTTATCCTCTGCAAGAGAGTTTCACAGTTGAGTGGGAGTCTCACGGTTGAGTGGGCAAATGAGGGTAAGCTAAGGGTTGATAGGTTTAACGAGTAGAACTTCCAATTATGGAAGATGCAAATGGAAGACTATATGTATCAGAAGGATTTATGGAAGCCGTTGGAAGGCAAAGCCAAGAATCAGGGAACTATGTCAAATGATGAATGGGATCTTTTGGATAGAAAGGCACTTGGAAGCATTCAGTTATGCTTGGCACCATTAGTGGCATTTAATATTAGAAAAGCAAAGATGACAAAAGAGTTGATGAAAACCCTAATGACACTGTATGAAATCCCTCTACTTCAAACAAGGTATTTCTCATGAAGCATTTATTTAATATGAAAATGGCAGAAGGTGGATCTATTTCAGATCATTTAAATCAGTTTAATACTATTACTAGTCAGTTATCTTTTGTGGGTATCAATTTTGATGAAGAAATTAGGGCTCTCTTGATTTTGTGTTCTTTGCCTAAAAGATGGAATGGCTTGGTAATGGTTGTGAGTAATTTTGTTCCTAGATCTAGTACCCTAAAATGTGAAGATGTGATTGGTGTTGTTTTGAGTAAGGAAACTCGTAGGAAATCCTCAAGTGGATCTACATCAGGAAGTGCTTTTAATGCAAAAAGTAGGGGCAGAACAACTGAGAGAGAAAGTAACTCTAGAGATCATGGGAAATCAAGAGGAAAGTCAAAGGGGAAGAGGTCTTAATCGAGAGGACCAAACAACTGTTGGTACTGTGGAAAACTAGGTCATAAAAGGAAAGATTGTTGGAATCGAAAGAAAAATGAAGGAGATAAATCAGATGGAGACAAGGAGGAAAATGTGGTAAGTAAAAAATCAAAAGAGGATGTTTTTCTTTTGTCTTTATAAAGTATTGATGATTCATGGGTTTTAGATTCTAGTGCTTCATTTCATGCTACACCTCATAGAGGTTATTTCATTGATTATGTCCAAGGGGTTTTTGGGCTTGTTTATTTGGGGGATAATGAACCCTGTCAAATTGTTGGAAAGGGAAAAATTAAGATTAAGTTGTAGAATGGGAATCATTGGCTACTACATGAGGTAAGACATGTTCCAAGGCTAAGTAGGAATTTAATTTCAGCAGGGCAACTCAGTGATGAGGGTTGTGTAATTACTTTTAATGATAAAAATTGGAAGGTTTCAAAAGGTTCCCTTGTAGTAGCAAAAGGTGTGAAAGTAGGCACCTTATATCTTTGTACAAGTCATATTGTTCCTTCTACTTTGATTGTTTAAGAGAAAAATGAATGTTCAGGAACAATTGCTGCAGTTGAGCAGGGAGAACAAATAGCTACTGTAGATTCTGATACAGTGTTGTGGCACAACAGACTTGGGCACATGATTGAGAAAGGTATGAAAGTAATTCATTCAAAGAAAGTTTTACCAGGTCTAAAATGTGTTAATATGGATTTATGTGAAGGTTGTGTGTATGGAAAACAAAAGAGAGTGAGTTTTGTAAAGACTAGGAAGGAAAACAAAAAGGAGAAATTAGAGCTTGTGCATACAGATGTATGGGTACCAACTCAAGTATCTTCCCTTGGTGGCTCTCATTATTATGTTACATTTATTGATGATGCAACTAGAAAATTATGAGTTTATTTCCTTAGAAAAAAATTGGATGTATTTCAAACTTTTAATAAATGGAAATGTTTGGTTGAAAATGAGACTAGTAAGAAATTAAAATGTCTCAGATCTGATAATGGTGGTGAGTATTGCAGTCATGAATTTGAAGATTATTGCTCCACTAATGGTATTAGTAGACAAAAAAGTGTTCCAAAGACTCCATAGGAAAATGGAGTGTCTGAATGCATGAACAAGACTATAATGGAGTGCACAAGGAGCATGAGGTTGCATGCTGGGTTGCCCTTACACATGTGGGTGGAGGCTATCGATACTGCAGTATATTTGATTAATAGAGGTCCCTCTAGTCATTTGGGCTGTGGTATTCTAGAGGAGGAATGGACTAGTAAGAAGGTGAGTTATTCTTTTCTCAAGACCTTCGGTTGTGAAGCTTTTTCTCATATAGACTCTAAAAATAGAACCAATCTAGAAGCTAAATCAAAGAAATGTGTCTTTGTTGGATATGGAATTACTGAATTTGGTTATAGGATTTGGGATTTTGAAAATCATAAAATTATTAGAAGTTGGGATGTCATATTCAATGAGAAAGTGTTGTACAAAGATTTGTTGCAACAACATGAGAAGAAAGAATATGATTATGTAGTGCTGGATGATACTCCAAAAGCTGATGTTCCAACCATTCCTCATGATGTGCAACAACCGCAATGAAAAATACCGCACACACCAATGAATGTTGGATGGTCAACGAGGCAAATTAGACTTCCACAAAGATTTTCTCCCTCTTTGTATTCTATTTTACTTACTGATGCTGGTGAAACTGAAAGTTATGATGAAGCTGTGCAGGTGGATACTAAGATTCAGTGGGAGTTTGCAATGAAAGATGAAATGGACTCTTTGCTAAAGAATAAGACATGGGGTTTGTGCAAGTTGCCTACAGGTAAAAAGGCTTTACAGAATAAGTGGGTTTATAGGTTGAAAGAAGAAGAAGGATGTCAAAAAATATTTAAGGCCAGGTTAGTTGTAAAAGGATTTGCACAGAAAAAGGGAATTGATTTTGATGAGATATTTTCTCCTATTGTTAAAATGACTTCTATTCGTACTGTTTTAAGTCTTATGGCTACTAAAGATTTGCATTTAGAGCAGTTGGATGTTAAAATAGCCTTTCTTCATGATGATTTGGATGAAGAAATATATATGGCTTAGCCTCAAGGTTTTGAGGTCAAAGGTAGGGAGAACTTAGTGTGCAAATTGAAAAAAATTTTATATGGCTTGAAGCAAGCACCTCGGCAATGGTATCTGAAATTTGACAGTTTTATGCATGAGCATGGATGTAATAGGTGTCATTCAGATTACTATGTTTATTTTAAGAAGTTGGATGATGATAGCTACATTATTTTATGTTTATATGTTGATGATATGCTTGTAGCTGGGTCTAACATGGATCATATTAAGGGGTTCAAATGCCAATTAGCACATGCATTTTCTATGAAGGATTTGGGGGCAGAAAAAAAAATCCTTGGTATGAAGATTTTTAGAGATAGGAAGAACAAAACATTGACGCTATCTCAAGCTGATTATGTTGAGAAGGTGTTGCAACATTTCTCTATGGAGAATGCTAAAGTTGTCAGCACACCTTTACCTGGTCATTTGAATTTGACTAAGGAGATGTGTCCTAATACACAGGAAGAGGAGGATAAGATGTCCAAGGTACTCTATGCTTCAACTATAGCAAGCTTGATGTATGCTATGATATGCACTACGACAGATATTGCACATGCAGTGGGAGTCATTAGAAGGTATATGAGTCATCTAAGATTTGAGCATTGGAATGCTATCAAGTGGATTCTCACATATTTGAGAGGAACATCCAATAAGTGTTTACACTTTGGGGGCTCTACTACTGATTTGTAGGGCTATGTTGACTTAGATTTGGTAGTGGATATTGATACTAGGTGGAGTACTACAAGTTATGTCTTTACTATTGGTGGGGCAGCCCTGAACTGGGTTTCTAGGTTACAGAAGATTAATGCTCTCTCCACTACAGAGGCATAGTATGTTGCTGCTATAGAGGCAGCCAAGTAGATGAAATGGCTTCAGTTCTTCTTGGAAGAATTGGGACATCCTCAGAAGGATAAGTATTTGTTTACAAATAATCAGAGTGCCATTCATCTTGCAAAGAATTCAGCTCTGCATTCTAAGACCAAACACATACAGTTGTGGTACCATTTCATTTGGTCAGTTTTGGAGGATGGACAATTAAAGATGGAGAAGATACATAAAAATTACAATCCAACAGATATGTAGACAAAGGTTGTAACAAAGGGAGAAGCTGAACTCCTGTTCAGCTTCGGTTGGTCTTTTAGACTAAACATGAATAAAAGAGCTATAGAGTCCAGGGTGGTTTGATTTAGTGGGAGCCCCATGTGGTAGTGGTATTGCTACAAGATCAGTCTCCAAGTGGGAGATTATTGTTTAGTGTGGACCCTGATCAGTCCCCAAGTGGGAGATTGTTAGATTGTGGTGACTGATTAGGAAATTACTATACATACTTTCATATAAAATGACATAAAATACTCATATAAAAGGGTTTAGGGTTAGGTATTTTCATTATGTTGTGATGCAAAATTGCTACTTGTGGTGGTATTGAGCTGTAAGGGATTACGAATTGTAATTAGGTTGTAATCATTGGATTGTAATAATATTGGACTTGCAGTTTGGTGGACATAGCCCAGGGATTGGGTGAACCACATTAAATCTTGGTGCCTTGTGTTCATTTCTGTGTGATCTATTATTTTCTATTATTGGTTATATTTGCATGTAGTTTTTATTTCTATCCGTGGTTTATCCTAACACAAACTCTTAGAATTTAGTTTCTCATTTTTTTCTACAACACAAGGTTCACATGGAACACTAAATCAACCACATAAATTTATTAGAGAAGCAAGAGATTTGAAAATTTTGGAACATAAATGAGGTTTATTAGATGACAAAAAAATTTAAACAAGTATATTGTTTGTTGATTTCTTTTTTGGAAACAAAGCTTTGTTTTGTGCGATTGGTGTCTATGTCTAGTGTAGCCAATGCTACACATGCCCATTTGTTGTATTGTGTCCTTTGAGAGAGACAATAAGTACAATGTTAGTAGTAGAAATAGGTGTAAGTGTTCTAAGAATAAATTAACTAAAGATATTGGAATTCCATACCTTTTGAGTACATGTTGGGGAGAAACACTTTGTTGGCTATTGTAAGCCATATTCTTATTGGAGTTGCAAAGCATAGACAAACAAAGCAACATAGTTAGGTGAAAATGGTAGAAAATTGTATTGGTAAGAGAAGACGAGTTGTCTCACCATCTCACAAAATGTTGTGGGACAACACTTTCTTTGCTATTTGTATCCATGATCTTAAGATAATTGCAAAGCAGAGGTAGAGACATCATGTTATGGTAGATTTTTTTAATAAAGCATAGAGGCTTGTCTACAGGATAGAGAACTATAATATGGTGGGTTGTGAGATAAAAATAAGTAACTTTTTTTGAATTCTTGTCTAATTTTCTTGCTCCAAGTGATGTGGTGCATGGCCTTTTGATGTTTTGTTATTTTACGCATGAAAAATCATTATGGGTAAGCTAGAAATTTTGTAAAGTATGCTCGAGCACTGAAGATGCTAACATAACTAAAATGTGTTCTAAACATATATTTTTGGTCTATGTAGTTGTTTGGTGGATATGATCTTATAGGCCCACTATTCTAGATCCCACGATTTAGTTTACTAAGATATGAAAAGAAAAGGAGTGTAAGCAATGATGTGTTCTAAGAATACAACTAATATGGTGTATCTAGTATATCTAGGACATGTTACCATTTGTTAGTGTGATCTTTTTTTATTGTACTTTCTTGGAAAGTGATGTCCTTGTTTCTACTGCAACTAAAAGAATTTTAACATAATAATGATTTAAGTAGGAGATAACTTAAAATGCATAGTCTAGGTACAACATTAGATCTATTTTACATAGATTGCTTAAACTATGAAAATAAATTATATTAGTCATGAATTTGTGTCTTGATGGGTATACCTTTGTTTTGTTTACCATTTTCCTATTCTAAAGCCACCAATAGGCTACTCTTTTTTTGGAATGTGGTTTATTTGCATACAATATACCAAAGTAAATATAGCAGTATTTGATATAGGAAAACATGACAAAAATAATAATTGATAAGTAGGAGATAATTTCCACATCAAGTTAAATTGTTATATTGCTATCAAGATTTTAACTGTGTGATTTTGAGTCAATGAGTTTGACTCAAAATCACATAGTTAAAAACCTAATAGCAATATCTCAAAAATGACAATTGGAAGTAGTAGCCAAGATAGTGAGCTAAATTTAGGTATGAGTAGGTAATGTATTGGAGCTACATAACTATTTGTTGTTTTCTTAAAAGTATGTCTTGGAGGATACTGATCTAGATGAAATGGTATTACTTATGCTCATGGTGTGGAGAGCCCTACAACTTTATAGCTTTCATTGTTAGATTATATAATACGAGAATGCTTTTGGATAGTTTCTTAAGGGGTGCATAGAGAATCTCAAAGAAGGTAGTATTCAAAGGAGGGAAAACAATAATATTGTTGGAAGAACATACAGGTGGTACACATTTTATTTATTCATCGATGAGAAATATGGAAACATACATATTGCACAAAGGACAAGGTGTGTGGTTTAGAACTTGTTGCAAGCTACATGGTTTTAAGTGAGAATTACAACAACATGATTTATGATTTGCTATTGGTTAATAGTTACATGTTTTGTAGTGGACATCAACAACAAGAGTTACAAGAATATTATGATTAATCTAGTATGACTCTAATATTTCGACTATTGGAACACATGAGTAATTATTTGTCCACAAGAGATTTTTTATTGTGCTAGGAAAAAGATCTATGTGTTCTTGCAGATTGCATCATTTAATTTAGCACTTGGACATTCTTTGAATTTTTTGAGATGTCAAGATTGAAGTCACCAACAATATAGATTTGGGTTTGTGCAAGGATCATTTCCATGACTTTTTTGATTATTGTTTTGGTGTTTGCAAGAGTGGTAACTAGCCATGTGTAGATGTTGCAAATGTAGTTTGCTTGGTTGTCTAGGAGGAATGCGAGTATAATAGCTTCAACATTTTGGGTGTTTAAAGATGTTGTAGTCAATACTTAGGTTTTTTGTTGAACACACATCATTATGCCATGGACTTGGTATGATGCAAAACATTGATATTCTAGCAATGGATTTTTGATTAACAGTCTTGTCAAATATGTTTCCTCTAGAAAAATAATGGTTGAGGAAATTAAATCTTTGTCATGTTTTACGCCTTCTAAATGTGGCTAGAAATGGTGAGAATTTAGTGTAGCTATTGTAACAACACATAAATTTTCAAGAGACCATTCAGGTTTTCTAAGTATCCATGAAGAATTTTTAGTGAGACATATCATTTCTTGGGTGAGTGTTGTGTTTACCTTGAAGATTTTTGTTGTTAGTGGGTTTAACAAAAACATTGTCTCAATACTTGGTTGAGAAGGGTTCTATAAGTTAAGCCATGATGATGCACTCCTTGAGGGTCAAATGTGAGGCCAAACTTAGTAAGTTGTTGTGCTCTATGAGTTGTTTGAAAGCATGCCAATTGTATAGGAAATTATTTTCTAAAAATGCTTTTGTACATAGGAGATTGCTTTTGGAGTGGTCTGGTAAGACAAAGAATTGATACCCATCCATTGGCTATGTATATTTTTTTAAGATTTGTCAATCGTGTGTTTTGGGACTTACCTATTTGTGGGTCATTGAATTCTAGCCAAATGATGTCAGTGCTAGATTCTTGTGTGTATGCCTTAAACTTTCCATCTATCCCATTGATAAGTCCATCTTGTATGTCACAATTTCCACCAAACATTTTGATAGTTATGTCTTGTTTTAAGTGTATTTAATTGGCCAAAGGGATAGAATTTTTTTGCAAATGGCCAAGTGTGGTAGAATATGTGTGTTGATCTATTGCATTGATAGTAATCAGTTGTCTAAGGAGAGAAGCTAATATCTTTGGGTTGTGTGCACTAACATATTATCTTTTGTAGAACAAGAATGGAAATGTTAGGTTCATAGGTGGCATAGTGAGCACAAATATGTTTAATTCAAATATGCTATTTTATCATTTATTTGAGAGCTAGTGTGTATTCTATTAAGGATGCTTATAAAAGCTCCTTTTGTCTTACTATTCTTTCTAGTTTATAGCATTGAACATTATGTTCTAAAAAGTTGTAGGGTACTAGATCATCATCAGTTGTGAGGGTTTAGAATATTGGGAAATCATGTATAAGTTCATCTTGGTACAAATCACCACATAAAATGACATCTACCACCAAAGTATCTACTAAGAACCTGCATTATGTCATGAAATATTTTTTATATGAAACATAGCAACCTTGCTCCTACCAAGAAGATCTTGTTAATGACAATAGTTCATAACTAACTATACTATTTTTATAACGTGTACAATCTTTTAGAACTAAGTGGAGTTGAAAAAGATTTGTTAAACAAAATGAGAAATACAGAATGCAAAGTTGTGCATCCTAGATTGTAAGCCACTTTTACTATCTATGGACATAATAATCCCTTTTTCTTCTCTAGATCACTCCTAATTGAGTTATTATATATGCGAAGAAGGCCCTAGTATATTTCCTTGGTTGTGAATGTTTTCCCAGTTCTTGCACCCCTTGTAAGAAACAAATGAATTGGTGTAAACTCTACAAGTTACTTTTTCATTAAGACATCATTTACTATGGCATGTTGTTCTTTATTGATCTATCTACAAAGATTTTAATATCATGTATTATCAAGTAAGTGTGGGTGTGGAGAAAATTCAAATAGTTTTAGTGGATTCCTTGGGTTTAGATTATGGCATATTTAGTCTAGATCTAGTTGTAAGTTAAATTGTTCATTCATAATTAAAATTCCCAATGTTTTGTACATCTTGACTATTTCTATGTTCAACCTTCACATCATTAATAGAATTGTCAATGTTTCCCCAAGAGTCATTCACATTGTATGTATACTTTGGTTTTTTTATTTATATTGTTTTTGCATTGGAAATAAAAGCATCGACCCATAATTTCTAGTCTTTCTTTAAGCTATTTTCATAATTGACAAAAGGAACATAAAGAATTTGTTTTCCCTTGTAGTGGTTCTTAGGATCGGCTTCCTTTTTATACCTTATGAATCTTAATATTTTTTCCCCACTTCATTGTATGAGTTTACCTTATTCTATTGTGTGCTCTACAACAAACTCAGCCAAACAAACAATGGCCAGTGAGAAAGGTGTGCAATGTAGTGGTCAATCAAGCTTTTGCAAGCAACATTGGGTGACTCATTTGGCTCATTTATTAGAATTTTTGAGGATTTCAAGATGAATGTGTAGTTTTCAGGAGTTGAGGTGTCTATGAGTGTACATTTTTGGTTGCTATAGTTAAGAGGAAGGCCAAGCACAATGTGCACAACTTTTTGTGATGGAATTTGTTTTAAGTTGAGAAATGTGCTACCTAGGTTCTTCATCATAGTTATTGCATCAATATCATGGCATTTTTATGATGGGGAGCTTCTTCATTTAAAGATTTTATTTCTCTACCAAGGATACTTCTTATCCTATGTAGGGTTACTTCTCTAACCCCAAAATAGAGGTCTCTCTCCTAATCCCATTCCTCCAAGAGACTCACTAATCAATTTGGTTTCTACTCATTTTAACCCCCGAACCCTAATTGTGCATCTCTTGGCTTAATAGGCCAAAAATCCACCAAATACCATCCATAGGTCAAAATAAAGTTTTCACCTTCCTTCTAATGTTCTTGCCACATCACATGCCATTTTGCATCAACTTGAATGGTCTAGCTCACCCACAACTCCAAATTGCCCTATTTGTCCTTGTATCCCTAAGAGACTCTATTAGCCCTCCTATAAACAAGGAACCTACAATAACTTAGAAAAATCATTATCAATGAATATATATGTTAATTATACATTTTTCCACTTTTAATAGGGCTAGAATATTTTCTTGGTTGTAAGCCTCCACGGTGCTCATACTATATGGTTTCAAAAAACCCTTATTTTAAGGATTTCAAGGGCAACGATAGGAAAACAATTATCAAATTCTCTAGAATCAACATCAAACCTCCTCCTCTCATTTTTGGACACCTAATATCTTACTCTACTATTTACCATTCAATATTGGCACATTCCAATCCTCTATTCATACTAGAACTTTTACAATTTTGCAATCTAGGACTCCGAAATTGTCCAGTTTGGTTTCAATACTTATCAAATGAACCAAAAACACCTAAGGGCCCCTAATAAACACTTCCCTCTCCATTTTTTGAATTTTCTCACATTTTTCAACACTTTTCTTTATAAAGAAAATTTGAGCATTTCTAGTCTCATCAAGACCTAATTGCTAACAACATTGCACAATATTGAATCTTACCTAACCAAAAATATAAAACATAATTTGGGACTTTAAATTTAGTCCATATTTATTAAATTTTTGGTTATATCATTTTCAATCCAATATTTTTGTTTGGGTTTTACCTTACACCAAGTTGCTCTTGCACCATTCTCTCCCTGCAAGTAGAAGCTTAAGGTATCTATATAGAGAGGAATTCCTTACTAATGCTATGCTTTTGGAAATCATTCTCAAAAATCCAATTTTCTTTAACTTTAGGTGTATCTAACCATTTCTCTAGATGCTCCTTATAAACCTTATTTCTTGTACTCATTTTCACTCTAGAATCCAATATCTTCTCCAGCTGCAGTGGCTACCTTTTAGGTACCTATTGGTTTGATATATCCTTGTTTAGATTTATTTGATACTTCTCTTCATCCACGTTTAGAACCTTGTAGGGTATCAAGTCTTTGTCATTGAAAATGGGAGATATAGACATGTCAATTGGTAGATCACCTTTGTAAGCATTGGATTCATATTTCTCTAACACTTTGCATGACTCAATTATTTTCATCTACAACTTACTAGGGATGAAATTCTATAGTATAGCTTTATTCAAGTAGACTATAACCAAGTTTCCCACTTGGAAGTGTAGTTCTCTCCTCACTTCATCCTTCTTTTCCTTCAACTTCTAATTTTCCTCCATCAAGGTCCTCTTAACCTGATCATGTACCTCTTTCATAGACTAAGAAAAGTATTCAACATGTCTATTGATGGTGTCATTTGTTGGTAGTTCCCTTAACTCCATTATACCCCTTGTATGTGTTCCATTAACTACATGAAAATGAAATAACACTATTTTCCTATTTTTGCTATCATTATATGAAAATTCTTCTTGGGGTATGACTTGCTCTCAACTCTGTCCGTACTCATTATTGAGACATCTTAATAGGTTTCTTAGGACCCTATTAATGACCTTTGTATGTCCATCAGTTTGGGGGTGGTAGGAAGAGATATGAGTTAGGTTTTTACCCAATCTCCTCCATAGGGTCTTCCAAAAGTGGCCCATAAATGTATAATCTCTATCAACCACAATGATCATTGGTAGCCCATGAATTTTGACCACCTCCTTGAAGAATTTGTTAGCTATATGGCTAGTATCATGTTTTTTCTTGGCTCATCTTACTAAATCTATCTATCACCACATATACATTCTCTAATCTTATCTTCGTCCTTAGTAAGCCTACTATGAAATCCATGCTGATGCATTCCAAAGGCCTATTAGGAATGGGTAGAGGTTGGTAGAGTCCTTCATTGGATGAAGTGCCCTTTACCTTCTGACACATGTCACATTGTTCTACATATTTCCTCACATCCTTTTTCATCTTAGGCCAATAGTAAAACCTTTACACTAGGCCTAGGGTCTTGTTAAGAAAAAAATTCCCACTCATGCTTCCATTGTGCTTCTCTTATATGAGATTTTCCGTCATGGATCCCCTTTGGATAACAACTTCTAACCCTTAAACAAGAAACAATTTTGCAATGTGTCTTTAGAAAATTGACTCTGGAAATTATTTTCAAGGTTAGTACATACCTTGCAGGTCTTTGAGAAATTAGTATCCTCACCATGCATGTCCTTGAATCCTTCTAGTCCTATGCTCTACAACTTGACTTCTTGAACTATCAACAATCTCTTTCTTAAAGCATTAGTCACCTTGTTATTTGTGCCCTTCTTGTGTTTGATAGTGAAAGTGTAGGACTACAAGAACTCCATCCATTTTATGTGCCTCAAAATTAGTTTCACCTTCGAGTTGATAAAGCTTATTGCTTGGTTGTTAGTGAAGATAACAAATTAATTAGGAAATAGGTCATGCCTCCATTTTTTAAGGTATTGAGCAAGTGCATAGAGCCCCAAGTAATATGTTGAATATCTTTTTTTGGCTTCATTAATCCTCTCACTGAAAAATGCCAAAAGCTTGCCCTCTTGGATTAATACTTCCCCAAATACTATGTTTCTAGCATCACACTCAACCACAAATGGCTTTCCAAACCTAGGCAAAAACAATACTAGTCAGATTGCCACTTCCTTTTCCAACCTTTCAAAGCTTTCTTATTAGGCTTGGTCCATATGAATTTGGTCTTCATACCTTTCTTAATGGTGTCATTTTCTGGTGCACAAATCTCACTAAACTTCCTCACAAACTTCCTATAATATTGTGCTAGGCCATGAAAACTTCTAATCTTAGTAGCAGATCTAGGAGTAGGTTAACTCATGATTCCCTCTAACTTTCTCTTGTCCATTTTTATTTTTCCTTGGGACACAAAAAATCCCAAGTAAACTAGGTCTTCTTTCATGAAATTTCTCTTCTCAAGGTTCACTAACAATTTTTCCTCTTGAAGCTTCCTCAATACTATTTCTAGGTGCTTCATGCACTCCTCTTTTGTCTTGCTAAAGATGAGAATGTCATCTAGATACACAACAACAAATACTCCTATATAGTTTTTCAAGACTTCATTCATGACTCACATTAAGGTACTTAGTGCATTGGTAAGGCCAAATGGCATTACCAACCACTCATAGAGACCCTCAATAGTCTTAAATTCTTAGGTTGTAGTAGTGGAAAGAAAGAATGCATAACCACTCTTGAGATCAATTTTAGAAAAGAATCTATATCTAATTGTGATTCTATTAATTACCCTAGATTCAATATACATTCTCCACTTACCTCCCTTTTTAGGTGCTACAAAAACTAGTACTACACATGGACTAATGATCTTCCTAATTAGCTCCCGATCAAGCAACTCTTGGACTTGTTTGGCTATCTCCTTGTGTTTCTTTGGTGTAATCTTGTATGCATCCTTTTTAGGTAATGATGCAGCTAGTATGAAGTCAATTTTATGACTTATGGATCTTTTTGTGGGTAGTGTTGGTGGTTCTTCATCACATATAATGTCCTTGAATTGATCTAGTAGTTCTTGCACTTCTTCCTGTATGAGTGCTTGTGTTGATGAATCCTCCTTTGGCTTCACCATGATGGCATACCCTAGTCCTTCACCTTCCTTCAAGTCCTTGAGGAACTCTTTTCCACTCATCAAAATTTTTTTAGCAGTAGCCTTCCTTCTCTACCTTATATTCTTCCACTAATGATGGTATCCTATAGATGACCCCATCCTTTTTGATTGATCACTTATTTTCCTTCCTATGATGCACTGCCTCTCTATCCTACAACCAAGGTCTTCTTAATAGAAGATGACAAGCATCTATAGGAAGTACATCACATAGAATCTTATCTTGATACTTACCAATAGTGATGTCTATCCATACTTGTTCATTCACCAATATATTTCACCCCTTGTTCAACCAAGTCACCCTATAAGTACATACATGTGCAATTTTCATTAGACCAAGCTTTTGTACTGCATCCTTTGACATCACATTATCAGTAGATCTTAAGTCTATGACCACCTTGCAGTGTATTTAGTTCTAAAAGGTTCCCTTCTCTATTTTGGTTCCTCCTTTACTAGCTATTTAATGAAGACTCTCCCCAACATGAGGTTCTAATCCTTTTCTATTTCAAGGTCCACTTCCTCTATTTTCTGACTATTGTTCTCTTGGACATAAGTTATCTTCTTCTCTTCATAAGATGTTGATGCCTTCTCTAGACATCTATAAGAAGGATGCCCCAAATTTCCACAATGGTAAAATTTCATGTCACTAAAGTGTGAGCCTTTTCTACTATTCCCATATCTACCTCTTCCCCCATTATTGAATACTCTTCCTCTGCTAGAGTTTCCCTTTTAACTGGTGTCACTGGATTGTTTAGTACACTTAGAATCTCCATACCCTCTTTGATAATTTGTTATACCACTAGAACTTCCTCTTGAGTTACCTTTGAAGTCTTTACCTTTTCCTCTACTTTTGGAGCTTGAGTCACCTTCTTCCTCAACTTATTTTCCACCTTCCTAGCCATTTGGAAATAACCTTGTAGTGTTGTGAGACTGAATAACTCTATAGGTTCCTCCTTTACTGGCTCTTTGACCAAGACTCTACTCAACATGAGGTTCTCACCAGTTTCTATTTGAAGGTCCACTTCCCCTATTTTCTAACTATCACTCTCTTGGACATAAGTTATCTTCTTCTCTCCATAAGATGTTGATGCTTTCTTTAGAAATATATAGGAAGGGTACCCCAAATTTCCACAGTGGTAAAATTTCATGTTACTAAAGTGTGAGCCTTTGCTACTATTCCCATATCTACCTCTTCCCCCATTGTTGAATCCTCTTCCTCTGCTAGAGCCTCCCTTTTGACTAGTGTCACTAGATTGTTCAGTCCACTTGGAATCTCTATAGCCTCTCTAATCATTAGTCATTCCACTAGAACCTCCTCTTGAGTTACCTTTGAAGTTATTACTTCTACCTCAACCTTTGAAGCTTGAGTCACCCTTCTTCCTCAACTTATCTTCCACCTTCCTATCCATTTGGAAATAAATTTCTATTGTGGTGAGATTGAATCAGCTGAGTTCATCCTAGATAGACCACTTAAGGCCATTTAAGTACCTTTCCACCTTGATTCTTTCTACCTTGTGCACCCTTGACATTCGAGCAAGTTTGTGGAAATCTTTAGTGTAGGTAGCTACATGTCAAGATCCTTCTACTTGATATTTTGCCTCTACTCATAAATCTAAATCTCATAATCTTATAGAAAATAGGTTTCCTTTATCTTTTCTACCATAGCCTTCCAATTAGCTATTAGTTTCTTCCCTTCACTCTCTCTTTCCTCTTGCAAAAAGTTCCACCAAGTTAGTACCTATCCTTTCAACCTTGACTTTGTAAGGCTTACCTTCTGAGACTTTGTTGTCCCTTTACAGTAAAAGTAATTCTCAATACTCTTAATCCAATATAGTACCACGTCTTCATCCATCTTCCCATGGAACAAAGAAATATTCTCAATGCTCTTTCCTCTGAATGCATCGAGGGCTTTGAGGAATGGTTCTTGCTCACCAAGTGCAGGATTAGGTTTTGGGATTTCATCCTCCAAGTCCACTTTCTCTTTTCCTTTACTAGTGTCTTCATCTCCCATTGCTAGTGTTGCATCTTCCATTTCTTTCATCTCTTCTATGGCCTCATCAAGAAGTCTAGTTTTCTCCTCCATGAGCTTCTTCTACTCATCTATATCCTTATCCAACTCTACATTGGTAACCATTTTTGAAGATCCACTTTTTTTAGTAAAATACAACATACCAACACAAGCTACAATCGTATGGATCTAATACCACTTTGATGGGGAGATTCTTCACTTCTAGAGATTTTGTTTCTCTACCAAGGCTACTTCTTAGGCTACTTAGGGTTACTTCTCTAACCCCATCCTATAGGACTCTCTCCTAATCCTCTTCCTCCAAGAAGCCCACCAATCAATTTGGTTTCTACTCCTTTTAACCCCCAAACCCTAATTGTGCATCTTGGCTTAATAGGCCAAAACTCCACCAAATTCCATCTGAGTCAAAATAAACTTTTCACCTTCTTTCTAAGGTTCTTACCACATCTCATTCCATTCTACATCAACTTCATAAGTCTAGCTCACCCACAACTCCAAATTGCCCTATTTGTCCTTATAGCCTCTAGAGCCCCTATTAGCCCTCCTAGAGA
Organism: Cupressus sempervirens; assembly: GCA_028749045.1. Lineage (NCBI taxonomy): Eukaryota > Viridiplantae > Streptophyta > Pinopsida > Cupressales > Cupressaceae > Cupressus > Cupressus sempervirens. The sequence goes on along the minus strand of CM053785.1, from coordinate 301,599,027 downwards.
CAAGGAACCTACAATAATGTGAGAAAATCATTAATAAGGACTATAGATTTCAATTAGACATTATTTCACTTTGACTAGAGACTGAAAATTTTCATGGTTTTAAGCCTCTATGGTGCCTGTACTATACAACTTTAGAAAACCCAAGGGAAATGATAGAAAAACACTTGCCAAATAATCTAGAATCAAAATGAAAACTCTTCCTCTAGTTTTTGGAAACCTATTGCCTTACTCCATAATTTTGCATTCAATATTGGCATGTGTCAATCATTTGTTCTTGCTAGAACTCATTTATAAGTGTCATTGTGCCTTGCAAAGCCTTCATTTGGTTTCCTAGGGCTTGCTTGTTAAAATGGCTATTTGACTCCCAAAAAATCCAAAATGGATATGCAAATTATTTAAATAGGCTATTACTTTATTCCCAAAGGCCATTGTGGTTGACCATTCAAACACAGGCTATAGCCATTTGAGTGCTGATTGTTCAAAACTGAGCAACACGAAAGCAAAAACTTAATAATTTTCAAAAATTGGTTAAACAAAAATGAATGATCAAATCAACTAGTACAAAATCAAAACATGGATATGATAAATTATTCTAACCAAAACAAAGAGCACACCTATCAAACTATTCAAGAAAACTTCAAAAATGTGTTTCTTGTTTGTAAAATTCCTCATTCACTCATGTGTTATCTATACAAATGCATAACCAACCTTTTGAAATGAGTTTGATTTTGTTAATATAGGTTCTCCCAAACACCTTGACCTTTGGTTAGATTTATAACCATGCATTTATCCTTTTCCTAAAAAAGTGCAAAAATTGCCAAGTTGTCAATGAGCAATTTTGACAACTTTTGCAATTTGCAATCTAGGCCTCCAAACTTATCCAGTTTGATTTTAATACTTATAAAATGAAGCTAAAACACCAAAGTAACTCCACTAAACACTTCTCATTCCATTTTTGGCATTTTTCCACATTTTTCCCTATAGTGAAAATTTGAGCATTTCTAGTCTCAGCAGGACCTAATTGCTAACAACATGACACAACATTGAATATTACCTAACCACACATCTAAAACCTACCTTGGGACTTTAAATGTAGTCCTTATTTACTAAATGGTTGGTTAGATCATTTACAAACAAAAAAATTTGTTAGGGTTTTAGCTTATCCCAAGGTGCTCTTGAACCATTGTAGTTCATTCATATCTTGTTGACTACATTTGTCATTGAGTTAGTTCCATTTGTCATGTAGGAGCTACAATACATTGCTATAGCATAAGCATTGAGAATGAATTAGGTATCTATATTTGTTTGCCACAATTGTATGATTCAAGGTGAAAATGAATTATTCCAAATATGAGAAGGTTTACTTTTTAAGAAAAGGATTGGTCTCAACGATGTAGATTGTATTTTATTAAGCAGTCATCTTTAGTAACCTGCAAACTATCTAAGAAATTTGTGAAGGAAATCAAAGTATATACATTTGAATTTTCTATAAAATTGTTTAGCTTCTCAACAAGATGTATGTTTTCTTTTGTGTTGTCAACACATGGTTCAAGTATTATAGTTTTCCTCATTGGCAGTTGTGGAGAACCAAAGAGAAAATTTCTTCTCTTTGTTTTCCTAGATTGTATGGTATGATGATGTGTGTGTATTCTAGATATTTTCTCATGCAAATAGTCAGTATTTCATGTTAGATATTTTTTGACAAAATTCTCAATGCTTGCATTGCTAGTTTTCCCATAGATTGGAGCATCTATAATCCATAGCATAAAGTGGCCATGTTCATTCCCTTGGTTTTGGAACTCTGTGCCTAAAAAGTAGTCAGTTATTTTTCGAAAGAATGTGTAATCCAAACCTAAAAAATGTTTCATTATGTTAATTCATTATTTATAGTAGCATGTACAAGTCATAGTGTCCTTTTTTATTAAAAAATTAATGTGAATGACATTGGGGCTTTGAAGGTTCATATATTTTGAGTCTATATAATACAAGTGGTACAACTCTTGTAGGCTTTCTATTAGTGGACTCCAATTTTATTCCGCACTAGTGAATGTGATGAAAAATGTTGGGGGTCCTAATTGATGTATCATTGCAAATACTTCCTTTTTGATATTGTGAAAATAGTTTGGAGAGCTCATGATCTTCTTGAAATCTACATATTTGATGTTTGAATGCAAAATTTTGTCAAGGTTTTGTTTGCACTTCACATCCTTTTCTTTTAGTGTCTTGTGTTTCCTTTTATGTATTCTTATCCATATTGTTGAGAAAACTTGTGAAATTAGTATTTTATTAATTTAAAAAATAAGTTCGTAGTGTGGTATGAAAAAGCTTGATTTTAATTTTGTATCCCCCATTCTACAATTTTTTCTTATGAGTTTTTTTTTTTTTTTTTTGTAATGAACTCGTCATGTGGCTCACTAAAAAATAGTGTTGGGAAGTTCATCTCTTCTACATGTTGGTATTGGAATATTTTGAAAGGCTTTTTATGTTTGGCTAGTGTTATTTCCATTACTTTTTCTTGTAAGGCACGTATAGTTCTTGGCTCAGCGAATCCATGCACCAAAGTATCTGTATCAATCCCGACACAACTTTCAACTTCACTATCATCATCACTTGATGAGGACTTACTAGTTGCCAACTACTCTTGTGGAGGTAGTAAGTAGTCTTCCAAGGATTTTTTGCTATAAATTTTCCATTTTGTATAGGGTTGATTTGCATAGCTTTTTTAGTGCATTGATAATAACATTTGGTCTTACTTGGCCTCTTTGTATAAACTTGTATATTCCAAACATCTTTTTAGTGCAACAACAACTGTCCATGTGTCATTCAGTGGATGTGGCAATACATTTTGAATAATATTGGTAATTGTTCCTATTAGTCAAAATTATGATCTTCAGTACCCTAGCTACCAAGTTTGTGAAAATGCAATTCACAATGACACTAGCCTTTCTTCAAGTTTAGAGATTATAGTTGTTTCTTGTTGAGGCATGTTTGTCCTAATATATTTTGGGCTTGTGTAAGATGGTATCCTATCATGTTCTAATTGTTCCTTAAAAAACTTGCATATCATGCCAGTGGACAATTTGTCTCTCATTGGTAGTAAGAGTGAATATGCATGGATAGTCTTCTTAGTTATTCCTTTCATGTATTTTTTGAAATGAAGTTGAAAAAAAATTCTACATTTATGTTTTGGCATATCTTGTATTTTTCCAATGTAACACTCTATTGTTCTTTGTTTCTTCTTTGTTAAGTTATGCTTCTTTTTTGTTCTAAGACATGCATGAATTTTTTGTTTTGATTTGAGAAGTGAGTCATGTAAAATTATGTTCAAGGTTCTTATCAATTGCTGAGACACATTTCACTATAAGTTTCCTTTAGCATCGTAGACTTTATTAAATAATTTTGTGCAAGGTTTAGTGCATTTAGCACGAATGTTCCTTCTAGCACCAACAGTTTGTGCAATACTAGGAATGTTAACTTTTGGAATTGTGCTAACCAATGGTCCTTTTGATGAGTGTTGAGTATTAAGGACATTGACAACTATTATGTCTATGTGATATGTAGTGTAGTGACAATGCACATCATTGACCTTGTGATAAATGACATTGAAATATTTGGTTGGTTCTATGCATTTGCAATGTTAATCAATACATGTGATAGTAGTTGTTGACCAAAATTTTATTGTCACTCCCAAGATGTAGGAAAATAATTCAGAGTAAAAATCAACACCTTCAAGCTTTCTTAATTTGTATGGGTCTCTGACCTTTGCAATGAATGTTTCCTAGTTTAGAATGCCACAACTCATTTTAAGATCACATGTAATACATGTTTCTATACATTCAAGCACTATCTTGTCTCCATGTAGAATGAAATTGCAAAATGAATATGCCATGTAACATCTAAGACTATAACTATCATATTCATTATTCATCAAAGTGGCAATTGCATCAAATAGACTATTACTACAATTTGATAGTGAACACGCATTTTTTCACAAACCTATACCATGATAGCTCTAAGGAATATTGTTCCAAAATACCGACACATGTTGAAACTTGGTGGAAAACATCTCTCTAGTTGAGGCATCCTAGTTTTTTTTCTAAAGAAGTGGTTTGAAATGCCCATGCAAAGGATTTTGATCAAGGAAATAAAAGTGAATATTCATTCCTTTGCGGGTCCTCATTAAAGTGTGAATGCTTTGATTTTTTGTGGATGACTAGATGCATATTTGTACATTTAGCCATTTGAAAAGCCACTTAATACAAAACAAGTTCCCCCCAAAGGCTATACTCATTTGAGTTAGGGCTAGGAACTTTTGACAACCTCATTCTCCATATGTATGTATCAACATTAGTAATTTCATGCAATATGTATAGTGCATTTAGGTCTAGCTCATTATATTAAGACAAAAAAGCCTTAGGACCATTGTTATTCAGGTAGTTTATGGAATGATAAATAATACCATTTCCTAGTTCTATGGAAGTGTATCATAAATGAAACAAGATATGTGTAGAGTCAGAGAGGCAATTGCATATGTTGTATGTGAATTCTTTTAGCCTACAAATGTTATTGTCCTCCAAGACTCTATCAATTGTTTTTTGCAACATATTTCTATTAACAAGCTTGTAATATTATGCATCTATATGAGACTTCACTATTTTTGTTTCTTGCACTGCTGGTTTTATTCTATGCATGGTATGGTGATAGCCTGGCAAAGAAAAAAGTGAGTTAAGTAATATTAATATGGTGACTTTACGAATGTCTAGGTTGCTCTTATATGTTCCTTAGACCACTAAATGCCAAGAATTCAATAGTTTACAATAGTTTAAGACACATGTACATTACTTCCAATTTAGAAAGCCATTGTTAATAGATAACAACAATTAGGGCATAAACAAAGAATCTAAACTAGAAGAGTTGGAGTCTTCCATGTTTGAGTCAATAAAACAAAGCTATGATTATTTGGGTGTGCAACTAAATTAACATGGTGGGCCAATGTTGCTATGATAGGAATCGTGCATAAGTAAAACAAAAAAGTGGGCATTTTGCTTGTAGATTAGGAAATAGAAAAGGTACTGATTTTATTTAGAAGGTTCCAAATAGTTACAAAGGCTAAGAATAGTTAATATCTTTGAAAATATAAGCATGGGTCATGCAAGTAATTGTAAGTTTGTATCTATCTCATTTGGCACATGTGTTGCTAAAGTATGCACATCAAAAGTTGACACTTCATTGAATTTTATACATATCCATTCATAGGCAGCCATAGAAAGGACATGTTCTGCTTTAAGCTGGAAAATAATTCTATTTGGATCTCTTTACGTAACAAGAAGGGTGCCCTCTTGGTTAGCTAGAGTAATTGTGGGAAGATTTATAAGTTTGACCTTGATGATGGGGCAGATAAGATTGTGGACATCTCAAAGCCCTTCCCTTGGCGTTGTGCTATTTTTGTTCTCTAGATATATTTAGAATTGAGTATGATAAAAGAAAACGGATTTTATTTCATTCTTATAGGCTAATTGGACCTGTCAATTTTCTTCTTTTGACATATTAAGAAGAGACACTCTCAACTTTGAATAGTCATGTAAACAATAACTCAAATGTGTTTCCACTCTGCATTTCAAATGGGTTTGGTTGTGCCATAGAATGAACACTCAAATAGGTAAAAAAATTATAGAGGATCTTTTATCAGTTCAAGTTCCCTATCTTGATTTCATATTTTCATGCTTTTATAGACTGAAACATGCTATAGTAATTTGGTAAAGACAATCTTGAAGGTTGGAGCATGAATATTTAAAAAAGTTGAACCATTGTATTTAGATGTCTTTTTAAAGCCATTTTTTATGATATTAGGGGATGCAAAACAAAATCTCCTTAATCTAGTTTAAATAATTTACCAAATTCTATGTATACATTTATTTGTAGCTCTATGTTAGACAATGAGTTTGGTTATCCATTGAACTATACAAATGGTAAGAATCCATTTGAAAAATAGAGTTTTGGATCCTATTCAACTACTATTTTATTGAACTATACAAATGGAAACAATCCACTTGAATAATAGAGTATTAGATCTAATTCAGCTATTATATTTGGATCCAATTTAGCTACTATTTGAATAGTTACATGCTCTTTTTATATTGATATGATCATTCTTTGAAAGAAAGGTTTAGAGTTGCACCTTCTAAAATCTTGATTTTTGACTATACTCTTGTTCTTGTGATGCACATAGTGAAGTGGACTATATCTTTCCTTTACATGTGAAACATGTTTCAAATTTATGGATTGTGATCTATGTTAAATTGTAAGACCTCTAACTCTTTTTGAAATGTTTGAGTTGTTGACTAACATTTCACTCTAGTTTTCTTCTATAAAATAGATTTATACTTAACGTGAAATTTTTTAATATCTTCAAAATTTAAATTCTAAGCTTAAATTTGGAATAGCATTCTCTTGCATAAATGAAATCATGTCAAAATGGTCGAGAGAATGAGTAAGAATGGGAAGAATCCATTTGAAGAATAGAGTATTAGATTCAATTCAGCTACTATTTTATTGAGCTATACAAATGGACATAATCCACTTGAAGAATATAGTATTGGATCCAATTTAGCTACTATTTTTGGATCCAATTATACTACTATTTGAATAGTTACATGCTCTTTTTATGTGTGATATGATCAAGCCTTTGAAAGAAAGGTTTAGGGTTGTGCATTCTAAAATCTTGATATTTGACCATGCTGTTATTTTTGAGATGCACATTGTAAAGTGGACTATATCTTTCCCCTACATGTTAAATATGCTTCAATTATATGGATTTTGATCTAAGTTAAACTCTACTATTTGAACAATTACATGCTCTTATTATATGTGATATGATCAACCATTGAAAGAAAGGTCTAGAGTTGTGTGTTCTAAAATCTTGATTTTTGAGTATGCTATTATTTTTGCAAAGCACATTGTGAAGTGGAATATATATTTCATCTACATGTAAAACATGTTTCAAATTTATGTATTGTGATCTAAGTTAAACTCTAAGATCTCTAAGTCTTTTTGAAATGTTTAATTTGTTTTTGATTAAGTAAAATAGGTTTTATAGGGATCTTGAAACCCAAAAGTATTACAACATATAAATAAATAAATTTTTCAGTAAAGTCTAGCTAAATTGAAGTAGCTTAACAAAAGCCAACCATAAAATCGACCCATAGCTAGAAACAAAAATCAGTAGAACTAGATCAAAAAAGAGGCAGCAACACAAGGAAAGAACAACAACCTAACTATCAAATCTATTTGTCAAGAACCTGCAGGGATTCTATAGCTTCAATAGTCCTCCTGTTGTCCGCATCCTCCTGATCCTAGTTTTGAGCATCCACTTGGTCCTATTTTTGAGCATCCACCTAGTCCCTAGTCTCTTTTAGGTTGTCCTTGGCCTGCCCATTATCTTGGTTGTCCTTCTCCAAACTTTCACTGCCAAAACCAGTACAAGGTTGTGGTGGAAAAATTCCATCCATTGGACTCTTTTCTCAACCTTAGTGATTCTATCCTCGTGGTTAGCCTCGTGATCTTGGACATAGATGTGTGGTTGAGTTTCATCCTGGCTTCTATCTTGATCGATGTTCCCTTGGTCATTACCTTTGTATTAGTCTCCTTCCTAGATTTTTCTCCCCTTGAGTTCTTTAGTTTCATGGAACAACCACTTGATGGACCAAAAATTGTCTACCATGCTATTCCTAGCATTGTTCAAAATATTAATCTCAATTTCCCTAACATTGTCTAAAATGACAACCAGGCTGGGGTCAATGAGGTCCTCATAATGGGTTTTTCCATCAATCTCTTCGATCACTTGAATGATTAAAGGCTCCTTGAGAATCTCCAATTTGGCATTATTCGAGTTAAAATTCCTCCAAGACCTCCTCCTATTTTTTGTAACCACCTCCCCACTTTCTTTTCTCATAATGTCTATAGTCAAGGAAGAAGTGGGGCCAGGACCAGGAATCTTAGGAATCTGGTCTTTAGTGTTGAAGGCCTCTTCAGCTTTCCTTTTCTTAGGATCAACCAAAACGTTTAATTTGTTGATTGAAATTTCACTCTAGTTTTCTTCTATAAAAGAGATTTATACTTAATATGAAAATTTGTAATATCATCAAAAGTTAAATTCTAATCTTAAATTTGGATAATCTTCCTCCTGCATGAATGAAATCATGTTGAAGTGGTCTAGAGAATGAGTAAAAATGACAAGAATCCATTAGAAGAATAGAGAATTGGATCCAATATAGCTACTCTTCTATTGGACTATACAAATAGTAAGAATCCACTTGAAGAATAGAGTATTGGATCCAATTCAAGTACTAGTTTTTTATCCAATTAAGCTATGATTTGAACAGTTACATCCTCTTTTTATTAGTGATATGATCAGCCTTTGAAAGAAGAAAGGTTTACAGTTGCACATTCTGAAATCTTAATTTTTGATTATGCTATTATTTTGTGATGCACATTATGAAGTGGACTTTATCTTTCCTCTACATGTAAGACATGTTTCAAATTTATGTGTTGTGACCTAAGTTAAAATCTAAGACCTCTAAGTCTTTTTGAAATGTTTAAGTTGTTGATTGATATTTTACTCTAGTTTTCTTCTATAAAAGAGATTTATAGTCAACATGAAAATTTTTAATATCATCAAAAGTTAAATTCTAAGATTAAATTTGAAATATCTTCCTCTTGCATGAATGAAATCATGTTGAAATGGTCTAGAGAATGAGATGAGGGTATTTATTTTTACCCAAATTAAGATTTTGAGGTTGTCCATTTTAAAAGAAGCTAGTATAGGATCAAATAAAGCCATTGAAATAGATAAATTGGTGAATTAGTGGTAAAAAAATAAATTAAGTATCACAAACAGTCAGTGAGCAATCAGAAAAGCCAAACTAAGTACTGACCATCTTTGCTATAATTAGTAAGTTAATGATGGGGGTGAATTCCCACATGCATCTCCTAAAAGGAGGAGAGTAAGCAGGGCACACAAATTAGCACCAGCCATGGCTAAGAGTACAATATAGATAACCTAAACACTGATACCTGTAATAAGCCCAAACAATGTGAAACTAAAAATATGAAATGAAAGAGAAACTATTGATTCAAATTTTTAGGATAAATTCGAAAACATAGAGAATTGACAATGAAAATGACATTGAAATAATACTGGAATAATATGAATAATATTGAATAATACCGAATCATTTGAATCATTACATTGATGTCTAGGCATGTTTATAGTTTTATTTTCCCTTACAACAACTGCTTACGGGAATAACTTCCCAGCAACTATATATTGAACTAATTTCATTTATCTAATCTAAACAAAAAAACTAACCTAATTAATGTAATAAACCTAACATTCCCCGCTTATTACATTAATTCAACAATCATTCTTGCTTATTTAGAAATTAACCTAATTAATGTAATAAGTAATAAGTCCAACATTCCTAACCTAATTAATATAATAAGTTCAGCATTCCCCCCCTTATTACATTAATCCTTTAAAATTGAAAAGCCTTCACCAAGATGATAAACTTTGATGAAGCTCCTTCACCAAACTTTGAAAGTAGTCTGCAACTTCAGATTGGAAATCCTAATCTTCAGATTGCAAATCCTAATCCCAAAGTTGAGTTCCTTCACCAATTTTTGAATGTAGTCTACAATTTCAGATTGCAAATCTTAATCTTGAAGTTGAGCTCTTTCACAAATCTTTGAAAATAGGCTGCAACTTCAGATTGCAAATCTTAATCTTGAAGTTGAGCTCCTTCACCAATCTTTGAAAATAGTCTGCAACTTTAGATTGCAAATCCTAATCTTGAAGTTGCCCTCATATCCCAACTTCAGATTGCAAACCCTAAAGTTGGCCTCATAAAAACATTGTTTCCACCTCCCTTACACAACGTGACATAGTTCCTCCACAATTTCACATCTCCATGGAGTGTGCCTGATGCCTCTTCTGTGCTGCACATGAGACGACTTTCCTCTGAAAGTCCAAATCTCCTCTGAGTGTGTCCAACACCTCCTCAAGTGCCATAGAAACAATCATCACTAATATGTCTAGACATCTTTCCTCCAAAAATATCTCCTTCGAGTGTCTCAAACACCATTCTTGAAATCCTACCCCACCTCAGTCAATAGAAGGGCAATCACGTAGCCAAACCCCCTCTTTTCTTTAAGGACACAAATCTATGAATTCTCCTCTTATCTTCAGGGAGGAATTGGCCAAGCCCCAACTTTATAGGGACACAAATAGGTGCTTCTCATGTAGTAATCATCTCTAAGTGATAAGCTAGCTTGAGATGATGAAAATCCTCCAACCTCCATTTCCTCCAGCCTCCTATTGTTTTAGACTTTGATCATCCAAAATCCATCAAAGGCAATCTTCTCCCTATTGATTAACCTGCTAACAGGCCCAAAGAATGTGAAACTGAAAATATGAAATGAAAGATAAACTATTGATTCAGATTTTTCAAATACATTCAGAAACAGGGTATGAGCAGGATCATGGTCAACCAAACTATGCTCTTAAGTGGCAATAAAAAAATAGAAAATCAGGGTTATGTCAACTTGACTTGCAATTTTCTACCTGTTATTAACTTTATATCAAAAAGTTGAGAGAAATGAATCTCTAGAAAATTGAATCTAGTTTCTAAACCACTAGGACTTATCTCAAAAAAAAAATTGATTGGTCAAAATTTTGAATTTTAATGCAATATTATAGAAATTTCAAAACAAAAATAAGAAGTAGACATATGTCTAACCACCTTAATCAAAATCAAATTATAATATTTTTCAAAAAATTTCTAGATATAAGTAGTAGACTCCTGCCTGGATGTGACACATATTTTTTGGGTATTTTTATTCTATATAATTAATTAATAATTAATTTTTTACTTTAGTATTTTTGGAATAAAAAAAATCTCTTGTCTGACCACCTTAACTAATTCAAAACTCTGCAAAATTCAATTTTTCATCTTTTTCTCTTATAGTAGAAGAAACATAGAATGTGATGCATCTTTTGGATTTAAAAAATGTTGTACCATTTGAAAGTTATAGTTGTTTTTCAAGTAGTGTGCCAGTTAACACTTTATGCATAACTCCATTAGAAAGTAAGTAATAATTACTTACTAAATTGATAATTTGACAAACCTTATATTTATGGAAAGATAAGAACATTCTCAAGAAACCCTTTTCATTTCATCCAATTTTTCTGAAAAAAAAAGTCACCAGCTACATGTTTGAAGTAGAAATCACATAAGAATAGGCCAAAAGCACTATTTAGTATGTTTTTAAAGTTGACCATATAGGTTTGGTATTAAAAGATATAGTAGACCTTATAACGATATTAATTATTTTCATTTAGTATTAGGGTGGGTGGGGAAAAAGTTGGAATAGATTTTGAAATGGTTTGAGATATTTTAGAACTATAGATTTTTTAGATTGCCACTTTTTGCCACACCATGATCCTGGACATACCCAACATAGAGAATTGATAATGAAAATGACATTGAAATGATACTGGAATAATATGAATAATATTGAATAATATCGAATCATTTGAATCATAAAATTGATGTCTGGGCATGTTTATAGTTTTATTTTCCCTTACAACAACTGCTTATGGGAATAACTTCCCAGCAACTATATATTGAACTAATTTCATTTATCTAATCTAAACACAAAAACTAACCTAATTAATGTAATAAACCTAACATTCCCCCCCTATTACATTAATTCAACAATCATTCTCGCTTATTTAGAAACTAACCTAATTAATGTAATAAGTTCAACAATGCCATGTAGAGAGAAGAAAGAAAAAAAGATAGGGATACTTTAGATGTAGAGCAGAAGAAGCCACGTATTAAAGAAGCAAAGATGGAGACGAGTAAACAAGATATTACAAGGTTCATAAATGTTGTTTACAATCTTGCCAATGCTATTCGGACTTTGGAGATTGTTTGTTCTTGAATTTATTTTTTGGTTCAATGGTTTTGAAAACAATACAATTATATAGAATTCAAGAAATTTGGAAAGGATAATAGTTACATTAGAAGTTCCCTTGACTCAAATTTTAAATGCTTTTGTTAAAAGCTCTAAATTTTAGGGAAATATAAATACCTGGCATAGATTTCATAATTCATACCTTGAGCAACCAAATAGACAGTTGTGTCCTTGCACAGACGATAGGGAGACTTTGCTAGTATCTCCTTTCTACTTCCCAATGAAAAGTGTGTGATGTTGCACGCCTAAATAATTTGACCACGTCTATACCAGCATGCAAAATGTGCAAGTGCATAGAGGGGTTGTCCAATTATACAAAAAGACATAAAATAGACTTTTTAGTTCTTTAAAATGTTGGAGCACACAAATAAATCTATCGGCATCCTCAATTTTGTAAAAATTTTCACACCCTAAAATAAACCTTAGAATTTTAAGAATTAGGGAAACAACAATGAAAAAAAGAAGACCCTAATTTCTCACACATTACAACATGACGAATTGATTCATTCATACCTGACAAACCAATTATATCTAGAGATATCTTTGAGTAAAAAGAGATAACAGGGAGAAAGCATTCATTGAGTTGCCAGTATGATTTTTCTCCAAATCCGTAGAAGATGAGTCTCCAAGATGCCTAAGAACAAACATTGTTATCATACATCAAACCCTAATGCAAGAGAGAAGAAATGAGAGGGAAAATGAACAATGCAACATAGAAAGTGTTTTGGAAGCAGCAAAATAAGAGAAAATGTTATCGTCTAGCTCTATTCATCTAACCCATATGGTCTACATATTTTTCCACAGAACAAGTATTCATCAATATTATGGTATGCATTGTCAGGAAACTCAGGTGCGGAAACAGCTTCCTACACTAATCTCATAAAGAAAGTATGATGCAAATCCTATTAAAATCTTCTACACTTACATATTCAATATCATGTAAACAATAATATTGCAGCCAACCATGCATATAGAAAATAGACAGAGAAAGGAACACATAACACAAGGATTTGTCAGTGGGGAAAAACTTTTCGGTAAAACAACCCCACCCCTTCAGAACCTGCACAATGTATTATATTCAACATGAGGTTACAATACACTTGCAATGCAAGTTCAACATCAACAACAGAAGACTCCAATAGCTACTCGCAGTACCAAAAATACACCTTTTTCACATCGCATCTCTTCACAACCCTAAAAATGATTATAACATGTGCTTCACTTTAGGGCTACTCCCAAAAGGTAAACCGTATTAGGGTTTTACCCTTCTCCGAAAAAATAGGAACCCTAAAAAATCCACTATTGGGGTAGAGTGTACAGTACTCAAATATCTTAGTTGCCACATGTCTTCACCTGTCATTGAATCTTCCTAACATAGCTCTTACATGTCATAGGAATGTGTCATAACCATTTTAGTCATGATCTCCTTACACACAATTCAAGATGTCAACACATCACCATTATTTGCAAGAAATACATTTTACAAAACAAATAATAAGAATAGAAATTATACAAAGTTGAGACACCTTATTCCTAACATTCTCCCACTTTTCAAACACCTTGTAAGAGCAACAGGAACATAACAGGAACTAACCGCTATAAGCCAAAAGGCCCATAGACTCCAAACACCATCTGAACTTCTTAGTGCCCACTGGTTTCATTAATGCATCTGCAACATTCTTCATAGTATCTACCTTTTCCAAATTTACCTTTCCATCTTCCACCATATCTCTCACAAAGTGATATTGCACATCAATGTGCTTCGTTCTGGCATGGAAAGTTGGATTCTTTACAAGGCAAATAGCACTCTGACTGTCACACCAAATAGTAATCTGTTCTGCATCAACACCAACATCAGAACACAATATCTTAAGCCAAATGGCTTCCTTAAAAGCATGAGTAGCAGCCATGTACTCACCTTCTGTAGTGGACAAAGCAACCATAGGTTGTCGCTTGCTCATCCAACTGATGGCACCACCAAACATAGTGAACACATAAGCACTGTTGGATCTCCTGCGGTCAATATCATCTGCCCAATCTGAATCCACAAACCCATGAATACAAACTGAATTCGGAGATCCAAAAGAGTTACCATGATAACATATGGAGTAATCTAATGTACCCCTCAAATATCTAAATACTCTCTTAACTGTATCCCAATGTATCCGTCTAGAATTAGCCATAAATCGACTCAGGACTCCCACTGCTTGGGCAATGTCTAGTCTAGTACAGACCATAGCATACATAAGACTTCCAACTGCACTAGCATAAGGTACTCTACTCATGTTCTCCACCTCACTAGGAGATTTTGGACAATCATCTACAGATAAATTTGTTCCCATAGGAATAGGAACACATAGTGGTCTACAATCTGCCATGCTGAACCTGTCCAACACAGACTTCACATACTTACTCTAACTCAACCAAAGTTTTCTGTTAGACCTGTCTCTACTAATTTCCATACCCAAGATGTACCTAGCTACCCCAAGATATTTCATCTCAAACTGTGCTAACAAGTGAGATTTAAAATTAGAAATCATACCCTTACCCTTCCCAAACAGTAACATATCATCAACATATAATGCAACAATAAGAAGGTGATCATTTTCAATTCTGAAATAAACACAATGATCTAATTTCAATCTTGCAAAACCAATTGACAACACAAAGGCATCAAACTTAAGGTACCACATCCTAGGAGATTTCTTCAAACCATATAGAGATTTCTTTAATCTGCAAACTAAGGATTCTTTACCTTTAACAATATAGTGCTCAGGCTGTGACATATAAATCTCTTCCTCCAAATCACCATGAAGGAAAGTTGTCTTCACATCCATCTGTTCTATCTCTAAATCATATGATGCAGCAAGAGATAACATAAATCTAATGGATGTCAACTTTGCAACAGGAGAGAATATTTCACCATAATCTATTCCCTCTACCTGTGAATACCCCTTTGCAACCAATCTAGCTTTGTACCTTTCAATACTGCCATCTGCACAGAAATTCTTCTTGAACACCCATTTACAGCCAACAGATTTTCTCCCTTTAGGCAAAGGTACAAGGTCCCATGTTTTTTTTTTCTCTAATGAAGCCATCTCATCATCCATAGCCTCAATCTAGGAACATACATTTAATAGCTTTGTTTTCCAACTTAGATCTTTTCTCCATTGGAACATGTGCATAAGCTTCACAACCAAAAACACGAAGATGTCTAATTGAAGGCTTCTTACCAGACCACACCTCCATGGGTGTCTTACCAGCAAGGGCTGATGTAGGAGATATGTTAACCAGATAAGAAGTAGTGGCCACAGCTTTGGCCCAAAACCTTTGTTCTAAACCAGCTCCACTAAGCATAATCCTAGCCTTCTCCATCAGTGTCCTGTTGATTCTCTCTGCAACTCCATTTTGTTGTGGGGTATACAGAGTTTTCTTATGCCTCTCGATACCTTTTTATTTATAGAACTATCCAAACTCTACTGAGCAAAACACACCACCATTGTCAGTTCTCATACACTTAATCTTCTTACTAGTCTGATTCTCTACAAGGGCTTTAAATTCCTTGAATCGATTAAAGACTTGTGTCTTACTTTTAAGGAAATAAATCGATGTCCTTCTATTGTAATCATCTACGAAAGATACAAAAAATATAGACTTGGAGATTGAAGGAACTTTTACAGGACCAAATACATCAGAATGAATAAGATCCAAAACATCAAAAGATTTGTGAGAACTAGAGTAAAATTGAACACGATTTTGTTTACCATATACACAATGTTCATAGAAGTCAAACTCAAGATTGTAATCATTTAACCCCTCAACAAGATTTTTATTTTTCAGGGTTCTAAGACCCTTCTCACCAATGTGACCAAATCTCAAATGCCACAACATTGTCTTTTCTGTAGGAAGCTTTCCTTCCAAAGTGTTTGCACCCTTAGGTACACTTGTTGCACTACCATCAGAACCACTAACCACAGTCTTCTTTACTACTTGTTCAGATGGTGGGGATGAAGTGATAGCTGCTCTCTTCTTTGAAATAGAAGAACTATTACACTAATAAATGTGTGCATCAAGCTGAAACAAAGTACCTCTCCTAGTACCCTTAGCAAGCACCATAGCTCCTCTCATCATCTTACATCCATCTTTAGAAAAAAAAACTTCAATACCTACATCATTTAACATACTTACAGGGTTTCATGCCAAACTTGGAATGTGCATAACTCCATTGATTCCCTTTACTTGTCCATCAGGAAATTTGATAGTGACCCTTCCGCATCCAACTATCTTTAGGTGAGAATCATCACCCAAGTACACCTTTCCATCATCAAACTCTTCATATCTTGAGAACCAGTTTCGATGAGAGGTCATGTGCAAAGATGCACCCAAGTCAACCAACCACACATCATCAGATGTATGGGCTGCCAAAGCTATGATGAATGCATTGCCATCTTCTTTATATTTTTTAGAACCAGAATCTGAGGCTTTCTTCTTCTTCTTAGGCTCTTTACAGTCTTTACGAAAGTTCCCAGTCTTATTACAGTTCCAACATTTTTCCTTGGACTTATTGGAAGTCTTTGACTTCCCATGGGATTTGGATCTACCCTTATTGTTAGACTTATTTTCATTTTTCTTCCCTCTTTCTGTGGATCTCCCACAAACAGTAAGGGCTTCTTTTTCTGAAACAGAAGCCTTTCTTTGCATCTCCTCTGATAGCAGTGAAGACACCACATCATCCATTTTGAAGGTGACTAATGTGCTTCCGAGAGCCATCACAAGATGGTTCAATGAATCCGATAAAGAACAAAAAAGTGTGTAGCAACAATCCTCCTCTAACTTGACACCAGCTGATGTCAACTATGCAGCTAGAAGATTAAATGCATTTAAATGATCTATTAAGGATCCACCTTCCTCCATTCACAGAGAATACAACTTCTTCCTCAGGAACAACTTGTTCACCAAAGATTTGGCATGATACATGGCCCCAAGTCTCTCCCACAAACTATATGCAATTTTCTCATCTAGAACATTCAGAAGGACTGCATCGGTTAAATAGAGTCTTATGAGACCCTTAGCTTTATGGTCTTTGATATCCCAATCTTCTTGAGCTATAGTTGCTGGTCTTGTAGTGCTTGTAGTCGCTTCGCATAGGTCATGATCTTCCATCATGTCTTCCATCTTGAGTTTCCACAACTCAAAATTAGTGCCATTAAATTTCTCCACCTCCATTCTTTCATATGATGAACTCACCATCTCAATCTGCAAATAAGATTTAGGATGCTCTACACAAGACTCCCACTCAACTTGAGATTAGCTCAAAAGACCCTACCCAACAACTAGGATCAAAAGTTAATCAAGCTCTGATACCACTTGTAAGGAAACTCAGGTGCGAAAACAACTTTCTACACTAACCTCATAAGGAAAGTATGATGCAAATCCTATTAAAATCTTCTACACTTACAGATTCAATATCATGTAAACAAAAATATTGCAGCCAACCATGCATACAGAAAATAGATAGAGAAAGGAACACATAACACAAGGATTTTCCAGTGGGGAAAAATCTTTCAGTAAAACAACCCCACCCCTTCAGAACCTACACAATGTATTATCTTCAACACGAGGTTACAATACACTTGCAATGCAATTTCAACATCAACAATAGAAGACTCCAATAGCTACTCACAATACCAACAATACACCTTTTTTGCATCGCATCTCTTCGTGACCCCAAAAATACTTATAACATGCGCTTCACTTTAGGGCTACTCCCAAAAGGTAAACCATATTAGGGTTTTACCATTCTCTGAGAAAATAGGAACCCCAAAAAAAATTTCGTGGTGATGCCCCAAACCCCACTATTAGGGTAGAGTGTATAGTACTCAAATATCTTAGTTGCCACATGTCTTCACCTGTCATTGAATTTTCCTAACATAGCTCTTACAAGTCATAGGAATCCATCATAACCATTTTAGTCATGATCTCCTTACACACAATTCAAGATGTCGACACATCAACATTATTTGCAAAAAATACATTTTACAAAACAAATAATAAGAATAGGAATTATACAAGGTTGAGACACCTTATTCCTAACATGCATAGGAATGGTTCTCTAGTTCTGTAGGAGTCACAGAGGGATGCAGAAGATATAAGAAAGATATAGTCATCACAATTGCATGGAGGAGATGATGTTGGAAATTTAAACCTCAAATGTCTGCAAGTTGTCCTTGAGCCCCACGCCCATCTACCCTATCAGTTTTCTTCCCACAGGCATCCATGGTTGGTAGGTATTTATTTTTGGTAGGTAAGTTTGAAATTTGAACGTTGAGAGGGAAAGGAAGGATGTGACAAAAAGGAATATTTCTACATTCATTTTAAAGAGTTCAAGTAGATCAAGCAGATCAGTAGTTGCAGAGCAGAGCAGAAGAAGGAAGAAGAAAATAAGTTTGTGCTTGCAGTTGCACTTGTTTCCCTTGTTCTCTCTATAAGTTTGTTATTGCTAAACTTGTCCTATTGAAGTAGTGATTGCTCTAGGCACCATTGTATGCAGCCATTAGAGTTGCAGGTTTAAAGTTTTTTGAAGTATTATCAATTTAGGGTTAAATTTTAGGGTTTTCTGGTTGAAGCCAAATGCTCCTAGATTTTGTAATAGTTTAATGAAAGATTGAATAGAAATCAAGTAGGCATACTTGTATCTATCTTCCTCTTCTATTCATTTCATTTGAAAAGTTTGGTTGAAAGCTTAAAGCTTTGGCTCTCTGTTTTTAATGGTGAAAGCATTCACGTTGGAATTTCTTAAGTTATAATTTTTTCAGTTGAACAGAATACTTGGCATCCTCTTTCTTAGTTGGAGCCGAGCTCACTTGGCATTGATTTTTGCCGAGCATTTCCTTTGGAGCTGAGCTTACTCAGCATCCATGATTGCCGAGTATTATTTCTTTGAGTGCCAAGCTCACTTGGTACCTATTGCCTGTCACTCGGCACCTTCAAGTGCCAAGCAACCTATCACTCGGCACCATCAAGTGCTGAGAAACATGTGACTCGGCACCTTCAAGTGCCAAGAAAAATTGGCACTCAACACCTTCATGTGCCGAGAAATTTTTAAGTACCGAGCAAAATTTTAGGTTTAGGGTTGTGAGTTTAAGTTTGATTTTATAATATTTCTCACATGGTATCAGAGCTTTGAGGCCCCACATCCACAGTGAGTACAGTCTGTACAGTAAAGCTACAGAACATAAGGAGGGAGTTTGAGAACCTTCAGATGAAGGAAAATGAATCAGTTGCAGACTTCAGTTCAAGGACCTCCAATGTGATTAACCAATTGAAGTCAAATGGAGAAGACTATCAAGAGCAGAGGATAGTGCAAAATATATTGAGGAGTTTACCTCATAAATATGACAATTTGGTCATGACCATAGAAGAGGCAAAAAACCTCACTATTTTGACAATGGATGAGTTGATGGGTACACTTCAAACCCATGAGCATAGGATCAATAGATCTACAGATTCCCAAGAGAAAGCATTCAAGGCTCAATAAAATCCAAGAGGAAGGGGGAGAGGAAGAAATGGCTAAGGCAAAAACTTTAGAGGAAGAGGCCGAGGAAATGCAAGACAAAGAAATGCTGCAGCAGAAAGCTTAGGAAGAGCAGATGGAGCAAGTAGCTCACAAAATACCTCAAGAGGACGTAAGAAAAACTACAACTCAAATAAGAGTAATGTATAATGCTACTACTATCATAAATATGGGCTTTATGCAAGTGAATGCTGGAAGAAGCAAAGTGATCAGTCAGGACAAGCAAATATGGTTGATGTTAACATGAGAAGTGGAAACAATGCCATTGCTTTCATCATGTGTAATGTTGGTGAAGAAGGAAGCCCTGAGGTTTGGTACCTCAATAGTGGATGTAGCAACCACATGAGTGGTAATGAAACCTTGTTTTCATTCATTGACAAGAGTTTCAAATCTGAGATTAAAATGGGTAATAATGGAACCCTACCAGTAGTGGGCAAAGGATCTATTATGGTCTGCACCAAGAAAGGTGAGAAGAAAGAAATACAAAATGTGTATTTCGCCCCTGGTATGAAGCACAATTTGATGAGCATTGGTCAGCTCATTCAAAATGGATACAAAGTGCTGATGGAGAATGACACATGTGTCATTCATGAAAAGGGTGGGAGCAAGAACCTACTTGTAGCAATTCAAATGACAAAGAACAGAACGTTTCCCCTGAAGATAGAGACATGTTTATCATCTCAAGATTTTGTTGCACCTCACACACAATCAACTCTAAGGAGTGTGATCAAATACCCCTCATGATTATGGCACCTCAGGTATGGTCATCTAGGCTATGCTGGTTTAAATTTGTTGTCAAATAAAAGAATGGTAGAAGGTTTGCCACATATAGGAAATTCATGTGACAAGTGTGAGGCTTGTATTTTGGGTAAGCAACATAGGCTTCCCTTTAATTTTGGAAATTCTACGAGGGCTAGATATCCATTAGAATTAGTGCATACTGACCTAGTTGGTCCTATGCAAGTTACTTCCATTGGGAGAAGTACTTATTTCATGACATTCATTGATGATTTCAGTTGTAGGACATGGGTGTATTTCTTAAAGAATAAATCTGAAGCATTTGATAAATTTGTAGAATTTAAAGCCCAGGCTAAAAGAGAATGTGGACACTATATCAAGGTCCTCAGATTAGATAGAGGAGGGGAGTATATCTCC
Organism: Cupressus sempervirens; assembly: GCA_028749045.1. Lineage (NCBI taxonomy): Eukaryota > Viridiplantae > Streptophyta > Pinopsida > Cupressales > Cupressaceae > Cupressus > Cupressus sempervirens. The sequence goes on along the minus strand of CM053785.1, from coordinate 301,578,266 downwards.
AATTCTTTTGTAAATTTTTGCAGGAAACATGGCATAAAGAAAGAGCTCACAACCAGCTACATACCACAGCAGAATGGAGTGGCTGAAAGAAAGAACAAGACCATTGTTGAAATTGCAAGGAGCATGATGAAAGAGAAAGGTCTTCCAACTGAATTTTGGGGAGAGGCTATGGCAACAATAGTTTTCCTAATTAATAGGTGTCCTACAAAGGCAGTTCATGATAGTATTCCAATGGAAGCATGGTCATGAAGAAGATGGACGGTTGAACACCTAAGGGTGTTTGGATGTGTTGCATATGCTCATGTGCCTAAAGAGCAAAGGTAGAAATTGGATGACAAAGGTGTGAAGTTCATCTTCACAGGGTACAACTCAAAATCAAAGGCATATAGATTGAATGATCCATTGAACAACAAGATGACTCTTTCAAGAGATGTGGAATTTCTTGAAAATTAGTCTTGGTATGGTTCAATTGATGAGTCACCAAGCACTTCAAGTAAAGTGCCAATTATGAATGAAGAGGATGCTGATGAACAAAAAGAACAAGGAGCAGATAGAAGAAAAGGCAAGCGGCTTCAGTTCTTGCCAAGCTCCTCTAGGCATGACCAAGTGTTAGTGTCGAGTACCAGTGAAGACAGAGCTAGTCGGCAATGCAACAGCAATGAAGATTTTGATCCTACACTCTCCTCCCTATTACCAAGAAAGACCAAGAGTCTTAGAGAGATATACCAAGATGAAAGGTATGAAGATTATGATGAGAGTGTTAATTTTGTATTATTGTCTCATAGTGATCCAATATATTTTAAAGAAGCAATCAAAGAAAAGAAATGGTGTAAAGCCATGGATGAGGAGATAGATGCTATAGAAAGGAATGAGACATGGGAGCTAACTGATTTGCCTCCCAAAAAGCATGTGATTGGAGTGAAATGGGTCTACAAGACCAAATGCAATGCTGAAGGCAAGATTGATAGGCATAAGGCAAGGTTGGTAGTAAAGGGATACAAATAGCAGTATGGAAGAGACTATGATGAGACATATGCTCCCATTGCAAGAATGGAAACCGTGCGTGTTGTCATAGAGATTGCAGCTTAGTACAAATGGAAGGTATTTCAAATGGATGTGAAGTCTGCCTTCTTAAATGGTGTATTGAAAGAAGAAGTATATGTGGAGCAGCCAACTGGTTATGAAGTTGCAGGTGAAGAGAACAAAGTATATAGATTGAAGAGAGCTCTTTATGGGCTCAAGAAAGCTCCAAGGGCATGGTACAGTAGGATTCACTCATATTTGATGAGCAATGGCTTTAGCAAAAGCAATGGTGAGCCCACTCTTTACATCAAGGTAGCAGATGGTAATGTATTGATTGTTGTCTTGTATGTGGATGACTTGATTTTTATTGGTAATGACAAGGCTCTAATTGGTGAGTTTAAAGAGGCCATCAAAAGTGAATTTGAAATGATAGACCTAGGTCTCTTAAAATATTTTCTAGGCATAGAAGTAAAACAAATGCATAATGGCATCTTCATCTCTCAAGAAAAATATGTAGGGCAGATCTTGGAGAGATTTAAAATGCAAAATAGTAAGGTAGCCCCCACACCAACAGCAATATGTCTAAAGTTGAGCAAAGAAGACTCTAGCAAGAGAGTGGATCCAACATTATACAAGAGTATGGTTGGAAGTCTAATGTATTTGACTACAACTCGACCAGACCTAATGCATGCAGTAAGTCTGATTTCCAGATTTATGGAAACACCAAAGGATTCCCATTAGCAAGTGGGAAAAATGATCCTAAGGTATGTGAAAGATACCAAGGGATTTGGGATTTTGTATACTGCAAAGATTATTTCAAGTTGGTTGGTTACACCGATAGTGATTGGGCTGGAAGTATAGATGATAGGAAAAGCACTTCTGGATACATGTTTCATATGGGATCAGGTACAATTTCATGGGCATCCAAGAAGCAACCTATTGTTGCTCAATCTACAACAAAGGTTGAATATATAGCAGAAAATGTAGTAGCATCTCAAGCAATTTGGCTAAGGAGGATCTTGATAGATTTGAATGAAAGGAAAGAGGTTGGAATCACAATTTATTGTGACAATATCTCATCAATTGCATTGTCCAAGAATCCAGTCTTTCATGGGAGAAGCAAACACATAGAAATTAGATATCACTTCATCAGAGAGTTGGTGGAGAATGGGGATATCAAGATGGAATTTTGCAAGTCAGAGCAGCAACTAGTAGATATTTTCACCAAGCCATTAGGCATTGAAACTTTTGTAAATTTAAGAGAGAGTCTTGGTGTAGTTGATTTGGATTAGTTGTGATCCTTGCTTGTTTGGCTCAGGACAAAGGGGGAGTGTTGGAAATTTAAATGTCAAATGCCTGCAGGTTGTCCTTGAGCCCCACACCCATCTACTCTATCAATTTGCTTCCCGCAGGCATCCATGGTCAGCAGGCATTTATTTTTGGTAGGTAAGTTTGAAATTTGAACATTGAGAGGGAAAGGAAGGATGTGACAAAAATGAATGTTTCTACATTCATTTTAAAGAGTTCAAGCAGATCAGTAGTTGCAAAGTAGAGCAGAAGAAGGAAGAAGAAAAGAAGTTTGTGCCTTCAGTTGTACGTGTTTCCCCTATTCTCTTTGTAAGTTTGTTATTGCTAAACTTGTCCTATTGAAGTAGTGATTGCTCTAGGCACCATTGTATGCAGCCATTAGAGTTGCAGGTTTAAAGTTTTTTGAAGTGTTATCAATTTAGGGTTATTTTAGGGTTTTCTGGTTGAAGCCGAATGCTCCTAGATTTTGTAATAGTTTAATGAAAGATTGAATAGAAAGCAAGTAGGCATACTTGTATCTATCTTCCTCTTCTATTCATTGCATTCGACAAGTTTGGTTGAAAGCATAAAGCTTTGGCTCTCTGGTTTTAATGGTGAAAGCATTCATGTTGGAATTTCTTAAGTTATAATTTTTTTAGTTGAATAGAACACTTAGCATCCACTTTTTTAGTTGAAGCCGAGCTCACTTGACATCTATTGTTGCCAAGCATTTCCTTTGGATCTGTGCTTACTCAGCATCCATTTTCGTTGAGTATTATTTCTTTGAGCGCAGAGCTCACTCGGCACCTGTTGCCTATCACTCAACACCTTCAAGTGCCGAGCAACCTATCACTCGGCACCATCAAGTGTTGAGCAATCTGTGACTCAACACCTTCAAGTGCCGAGCAAAACTAGCACTCGACACCTTCATGTGCCAAGCAATTTTTAAGTACCAAGCAAAATTTTAGGTTTAGGGTTGTGAGTTTAAGTTTGATTTTATAATATTTCTCACAGAAGAAGCCTTGGTAGTTGGAAGCTAGAGCTTTAAATATAGTCATCACCAGTGTCTGAAGCTATGTATCTCGATTCTCCCCTCTTTTCTTTCCTAGAATATTGTGAAAGCCTAAATCTGCATAGCTTTGGTGAATGGAAAAGTTTTGAAAAACCCCTGTATGAAGCTGTGCACCGTGATTCTCCTCTCTTCTCTCACCTAGAATATTGTGAAAGCCTAAATCTACATGGGTGGAAGTAAATGTTGATCATCTTTGCCACTACTGCAAGATTAATTATTAATGAAAATGATCATATGGACGTGAAGGAATGACATGAGGAAAGGTTGTAGGGTGTAGGTTTAATAAGCACTTAAGAAAATCCCTCCCTAATAGTTTCTTGCATGACACCTGAACTAAAAATTGAAGCATAGTGTATAATACGAGATAAGCTTGCATTCTCGCTATCTCACATGGACACCACCAATCAAGATAAATCTTTAAAGGACATACATCCAATCTTAATTCTATTCCTATTCTACCAACGAAATATATCCTTAATCTTAATCCTATCTAATTTGACAATGCAACATATCCTTAGCTCAATCCTATCTAATTTGACAATGCAATATTTATAAATAATAAATAGAGAAAATCATAATCAAACCTACAAGGAGTTAAAAAGAAAACATAGAGATTTTTCAGAGGAATCTCGATTGTCCAAAGACCAAATATCAAAATGAGGTTAGCAATGAAGTGATCAGATAAAATTGGAGTGATCAATATATTTAAGAAGTCTGTGACAATAGATGGATCAGTTTCGAAGAATCAATAGAAAACAATACTACCTTGAAATATTGATTGATGTGAAATGAAATTATATATATTATCTATTAGGTAAACCATCTCTGGATGCAAGTAAAGAAATTTTTGGAAGCTATCATCACATTAATTTTAAACATGAATCATAGGGAACAATTAGTTTTTATGAACCAAACTTAGTACTCTTCTATACAAAAAATAATTTATAACCTTATGACAATTGAGAATTCATCGACTGAACTATTGATGATTTTAGACATGGATTGGAGAAATCTGATAATGTTAAATGTTGATGATTAGTCAATATCTTCCATACTCGGATTTGTTATGAAGAGGGTACATAAACAAAAAAGCCTATTCTTTTGGTCTTAATGAATCAAAGTAATGCTTGGGCGAATACTTTTAAATATTGGAGGATTGCATTCATTTGGATATTTGATTGGTACTAATTCATTGATTTAAGAAAATGTCAGTCAAGGAGAAATCTTAGGTCTTTAAGTGACATTAATGATAGACATAATATTTGTATGATGTTGACAAGTGGGGAGACTAGTTGATATCAACCAGGGATAAGAAAACAATCAAATGGTGTATAAACAAAACAATCAAATAGTGTATTAACAAAGAGTACACACAAATAAAAAGAGCTCTAGTGCAACATAGTTTCTATTAAGTTCAGGTAGGGTGATTTTTGTAGATAGCGGAGGAGGAAGGAGCAATTACAAGGTCTAATTATTTATTATTTTTTATCATTAAAGCTTCTTAAATATCAAAGAAAATCATATTGAACAAGTGCCACATAGTGGCTATGTACTTGCCCTAAATATTATAAATTTAATTGTTTATATGTAATGAATAGTTTTTATACTATTACATCATTTTATAGATTAGGGTATCATTAGAATTAGGATGAAAAAATAGTAGAAAAAGGATTAAATTCTTAAAGAAATTAGCATTGGAGAATATATTTGAAGTAATACAAGGATGGAGATGTGATTATAAGCTTGAGAGATCATAGAGAGTTTATGGTGGTTGTAATGTAGGAGCCATAAATTTGACTAATAGCAACTGGTAAAGTAATTTTTTCTAGGGACATATCTTTATGTTATTAGTCCTGCCTATTTATAGGCAAAGACTATAGTTTTCAATCTCTTCTTTCTATCAGTTCATACATCAGTTTCTGTTTAAAAGAGTAAACCATTTGTTATATATTATGGTTGTAAAATTGATGTCTATTAAAACGATTTTTGAATTTTTCCTTATAAAATTTCTAATTTTTCATTGGTGGAAGTTTTTTTTCTGATGAATTTTTATAATTTTTTATTCAAATAATTCCAAAAAAAAAAAAAGCTCAACAATCATGTCAATACATGAAGTGGTGGCAAGTGGCACAGAATTCTATATAGAGTATTTTGCTCTGGTTTGTAGGTGTACACATTGATATAGATTTATTTTCTCACTTGTATTTTTATAATTAGTTTTCTTAAAATATTATGAATTAAACTTCATTTGTAATATTATACAACCATTTTATTTTTATTTCTAGTTTTAATATAATTAGCTCTTATATTTTTGCTAGTTAAATTGTAACTATATGGCTGGTTTAAGCTATTTACAATTAGTATTATCCTTGTCAAAAATTCATTATTTGACATCAAGTTTTAATTTGTGACATTTTCTAAAATTTAGTTTTACGATGAATTTTCTAACTATTTTTAAGTTTTGCTTTTCCCTTTTCTATTTAAAATAATTATTTTAGTAATGGTTATCTTTCTTAGTCCAATTGCAATCAATTATTTGACTCCTAGTTGTAACAACCAATGAATGATATATGTTAGAAAGTCTTCGACAATTATATATACATATTTTTTTCCTTATTTCATACTTCATCATTTTTACACAAGGTGGGATTCCAGCTCTTTAGAGCTCATGTTGCTCCTTTTTTTTTTTTCACTCCTTTTCCTTTAAAGCTTTATTTTTTAAAATAATGATCAACTAAATTTTTTAAAATGACATGTTTCTATATTTTCAAATCTATAGTCCTATGAACTCCTATATCTTTGAAATAGGTGCTATCGTGGTAGGCCCCATGATTTCTATAAAAAAATATGATTTAACATTTTAATATATTACTAATAAAAAATAATTAAAAATATAATATAATATAAGTGTTTGACTTTCTAATATCTATAATAAAAATAATAATAATTAAATGATTTATTTTAAAAAATATGTATTAGTGATAAATTCATTATTAGATAATGTAGAAGATAAAGAGATATAATGGCATGTATAATATTTATGATACTGTATATATGTGTTTGTTTAAAAATAGATAAATTAGTTCTTTTCCTAATTTTAGATTATATATTCTATTTTAAAGTATTAATCATAATGAAAGATTATAAACAACTATAGTATAATTTTTGTGTATATTGTTCTCTATATCTATTTTATTAAATTGAAGTTTTTAAGTATACATTTAGAAATTTATTATGAATTGTATCATAAGCATGAGTATAAATTTAATATTTTCATAATTAATATCATGATATGAATAAAAAAATTATATGTAGAAAATATAAGATTTAATATAATTGGAACAAATAATTAAAGTGCAACAATATATATTGTAAATTAAAAAGAGAATTTTTTTATAATACATCACAAATTGTACAAGCGTAAATGAAATTCCTCAAAATTGTACATAGGCTTTACAAGTTTATAGTTGTACAATAAACCATTGCTTATATATATAAATTGTTGATTATGAAGTTTAAAGTGTAATTAGTTTAATTGTGGTTTATAAAAAAGGAATGAAAAGTCCTATAAAATAGGAGGAAAAATATCATGTGTCTTCCACAAAATTCATCTATAAGACCTCAAATATTTTATCCAATAATTAGTGAGACAAATAATTTAAAAAATTTAAGAGCTTAAAAAATGCACAAGTCTACTTAGATAAGAAGTAATGTTTTACAAATATTAAGAAAATTATTGTGTGTAATTTATAAATATTGGTTAAAACTAAATCATTTAATCACTAGATAAGGTCAAAAATTTATAAAGTGATGCAATAGTTGAGAGACTCACATCCTAATACACCATAGAGGGCATTATGCAGACAATCACATTCTTAGTGACTAGTAGTGTCCATCAATAGTCTATATAGGATGGACTAGCATTCAATCCAGGACAAAAAAAAGTGAGACCCTAATTTTTTTAAATTGAATTCCATTAAAGTTTGAGGTCCTTACTGTTATTAAATTGGGTGCTAATTTATTTGAACATTACCACTACTTGAGGTGCTCCATCTAAAAGAGGCTACAACGTGTTAGACATAGATAATACTGGGGTGGGGGTGAATCAGTATTCTACAAAATTTTGCTCACATGCATATGAAAGTAAACTAATAATATTGAATAGTAAATATAACCATGCATAAAGAGACTTCATAATACCATTATTTGTTAACTAGCAAAACCTTGGCCAAGGGAAATCCCCAGTGAGGATGATACCCACTAGATGATCCACTAAACAAAAGAATCTTGTTAAGGATATTGACCTTGTTAGGAGTCTATCAAGTACATATAGTGTCTCAAGTCTTTGTTAGAGAACTAGGCCTTGTTAGAAGTCTCAAATCTGTTAGAAGTTGGTTCAAACATATTAGGGCTTGGTAGAAAAAATACAATGTATGCAAGAGGAGACCACTGACCTAACATGCAATTATACAATAAGGTTCTTCACGAGAATAGATATAGAAACAATACCTTATCACTTCTGTAATTCACACTTTCTTTGATCATACATCAGATCTCACATCAAATAAGGCTCATATATCTTTCAAGCTATTTGTACAATAGTTCGCATATCATACAAATTGCACTTTATCTATGCATGGTAAGATCGTTACTTATACCTCACACATTAATAATTTTCTTCTCATTCAAACTTCATGTCTTCACAAGTGCTTAACATATTATAAAATATATTATGGATTTATATTCACAAAGTCAGCTCATCACGACCTACTAATTTTATTTTGTTACCAAAATAATTCCTTAAGCCATACAACTCAATTCTCTAACCGTACACATCTGCGCACCTAACGAATCATTATGACATTGTTATAAAGCTATCCTCAACTATGCATAAACTATTTCAAAGTGTGTCATTTGTACACATCATATCTATCTCTATACTACTACAAACTGTCTAACACTTAGACAATTTTCTATCTATATATGCATAAATGAAATGTTGAAAACATGTTTCCATGAATGAAAAATCACTAGACATCTAACTAACCATATTGCCAACACAAAAAGGATTAAAAATCTACATAGATATTCTTAAAAACAATACCAAAGAACCACTATAATCATCTCCAAATTTTTTGTGTCATCATCATAAAATAGTTCGTTAATAAAGAAAATTTTTCATTATTAGTTACCTCATGACTTCTACTATAGATTTACACATTTGAAAAATGAAGATCATGCCATATGAGGGATTTCAACATGCCAATTGTATCCTTTAGACAAATTGGATAAAACATTGTTTTACAAACCTCATTGTTGTAGATGTCTAGAAGGAGAATGAACTCTATTTTCCAAGAGTATGGGTCTTAATGAATACCATGATACATTTTGAGGAGGATGTTACTTTCCTGAGGAAAAATATAATAATTTAGATCTATACTGGGACTAATAAGGAAGCAACATGGTTAAAATATGAGCATGATAGCCATAGCTACTCATACTTTTTACTATTTATTCTACTTAATGAGTTCTTTTCTGTCTTCTCTAATAAATATATAATGAATTTGAATATATTTTTTCACATATATTATAATATGGTTTTAAAATACTATTTTAGACACCATGTGTCATCTTTTATTATAATTTAGAAACTTTTTGAGAAAAAGTATCTTTACAAAAAAAATTCAATTTCTACACACATTACCATTTTTTTAAATCTAGAACTAGTCGATCTCATTTTGTTTTTTGATATCTAATAAACATAGAGTTGGAGTATAAAAGTACTAAGTTGAGATAACTAATTTATTTTTTTTCCAATGTTAATGATCACAATAATGTTTAGTTGTTATAGAATTGTTATTGGTTTCAACTATAACTTTGATAATATATATTTATATATAGTATTATAGAGAACTATAATACAAATGCTTGCCAATGTCAATGATCACAATAATGTTTAATTTTTATAGAATTGTTATTGGTTTCAACTATAACTTTGATAACATCTATTTATATATGGTATTCTAGAGAACTATAATACAAAACACATTTCATTGGAGGAGTGTGAGCATGTTACCAAAAAACTATGCATCAACAGTTAGAATCCTATAAGTATCTAATGATTAAAGAAAATAAGTATCAAATCTAATACATTTCACATACACTAGCAAAAGTATGTTCAAATTCATAATTTTTTATCCAATATTTGTATTGATTGAACCCCTAGAAAAATCTTCCAAAGATTGGGGCCAAAAATTGTGAAAAAAAATCCCTAAAAGTTGAGATAGAAAATCATCTTTCAATATTGGAAATTATAGTAACATGTCTAAAGATAATATTAGAATAAATTCATAATGAATAGAAGAATATTCATCCATTGTTCTAACTTGTTTAAAGACAGTAATATATTAAATTTGCAATGAATAGAAGAATATTCTGTAATGATCCCATCTTTTAGCTCTCACATTCTCCAAAGTCTAAGTGGAGGATAAGAAAATTAAAGTTATTCAATTAAAATTAAAAGGTGACTTTGTATTAATAGCTTCTAGGGTATGTATTAATTATTGAAAGGATGGAAGCTTCTCGTGATTTAATTAATTATTGCCAAGGAGGAATTTCTAGGGTATGCATTAATTATTGGAAGGAGGAAGCTTCTAGCTCTTGCAATTAATTAATGTTTTAGTTCCTTCTAGAAGGATGAAGAAAAGGATAAATAGGGCTGAAAGTCTCATTGTGGAGCATGAGATTTTGGACCGGATGATTATGACTTGCATTTGATACATTTATGTTTGAGCATGCGACAAGGGCTTTATAAGTTTTGCAATACTAGAGCAAGACAAAGTTGGAGTTTCGACTCGCTTAATGAATGGGATAGTTTGTTTGTGCAGAGGGACATACAATCCAGTCATACAGACACAGAGGAGACATTCTTTGAACAAGACAACAACATGGGTGATCGAGATGATAGAACTACCAGTTTTGACCAAGAAAATGTAATATTCAGGTTACTGTGTACATTAGAGGAGCAAAATAGGAGAATGGATATGATGTTACATCTAATGGCTAGAAAGATGGGCATCAACATTGACGATTTGTATGTTGCTCTAGAGCAAAAGGTAGTTGATTCGTTAGGTGGGATTGAGACACATATAGAGCCACCTAGCTATGATGCTGGTGATATGGAGTCCATGGATGTGGGATTAGAAGAATGCAAGGATACTATCATATCAGCAGCCACTTCTATGTCAGTTGAACCATCCAACAAGATTTTGGCAATATGCATGCAGTTGTAGATGTGTGCTTTGATGATAGTACACCTGTTATTGCTAATGAGGTGAGTGATAGAGTGACATAGTCATATTATACTATCGATCAACAAAGTGTTGATGTTCACTTCTGTGATAGTACTATGTTCAACATGGATGCCACATTGTCTTATGACAATTTGATGTTTATGGTTGATATTGATCACTCTCCTGAGTGGAGTTGGGCTTTGTTTTCACCATCTAAAAAGATTTATTCTTGCATTGCAGCAGTTGGGAAGAAGAGATTTCATAGATCTTCTATGGAGCTGCCTTCTGGTGACATCTAGACTTATACTTCATCAGCTCAAGTTTTGGGAGCTAACTTGCAGGACATGTGGTTGGTCTTAATGATGTTCATTTGCAGTTTGTTTAATACGGATATCACATATTACTTCAATTGGGATCTAGGTGGAGGTTGGAGTTCATTATGGTACTTAATTGCTGAGGACAAGCAATTTCAAGGAGGGCGGATTTGTAATGATCCCATCTTTTAGCTCTCACGTTCTCCAAAGTCTAAGTGGAGGATAAAAAAATTAAAGTCATTCAATTAAAATTAAAAGGTGACTTTGTATTAATAGCTTCTAGGGTATGTATTAATTATTGGAAGGACAGAAGCTTCTCGTGATTTAATTAATTATTGCCAGAGAGGAATTTCTAGGGTATGCATTAATTATTGGAAGGAGGAAGCTTCTAGCTCTTGCAATTAATTAATGTTTTAGTTCCTTCCAAAAGGATGAAGAAAAGGATAAATAGGGCTAAAAGTTTCATTGTTGATCATTGGATTATTGTATCGGATGATTATGACTTGCATTTGATAAGAGCTTGGATGTGTGAATCACATATCTTTCTTGGCAATAGAGGACGTTCATCCTCTCTTGTAACATTCTAGATGTCACTCCCTTGGAGTTTGGCCTTTGGAATACATCTCTTTGTAATTGATTGCAACATTCTTAGAATTAATATAATTTCAGCAGTTGGTTGAGCTTTTGGGCATTCCTAGGTGTCCATTACATATTCATATCTTGTTCTATAACCTGTTTGAAGATAATATTGAATTATATTGGAAATGAATAGAATAATATTCATACCTTTTCTAACCTTTTTAAATATGCTATTAGATTAAATTCACAATGAATAGAAGAATATCTATACCCTATTCTAACATGTGATTGGCTTTTCATCACTACATGTTTTCTTTCAAAGACAATATACAATTTATGCTTTACAGTTTTATAGGCTCCCCTTGACAATCATCCCTTTTGATAGATAAGTGACTAATGATCTGACCTTCTAAGCAAATTTTCTGTATAGAAATGTTTGCTTCAACCTAAGCTTAATAAATATCTTCTCATGCTTTTTATGTTAACCAAATTTATTTACAACCTTATTTTGGTTTTTACATCCATGTATACTAAGTTTTTTCACCCAAAAGAAATTAACGATCAAGGCCTTCATACCTATATTACTCATTTTGTTATTTTTATCTTTTAGTAAGAGATAATATGGTTGCATACCCCTAAATTGTTGGATTTGCAAGAAATGAAAATATACATAGAGTACTTGACGAAAAGTTCAATAAAAATCTTCAGAAAACTGATTTACATTTACATTTTTATGTATTTAATAAATGAAATAGGCAACAAACCTTTATAGTCAAGAGAACTATAATCCTATAAAACTTCCATGCACATCATGCAACCTAAATATAAATAGTAAGATCAACACATTGCTAAATTTTTATGCTGGCCAAATCAAATAGAAGTACCAAAACATTGTTAGTATTCTATACTTTGCTAATTGCACTAAAATCATGGGTAGTTTTAAATTGCGAACAAAAGAATACAACTTTTGCAATAATGCCATATTTTTTTCTGTGAAATCTATAAGTATATTGAAATAGAAAACAAAATGTGTCGCTCCACAGAATGCCCCATGTCTCTTCTATATTTTACGTTAGATTGAAATAACGTTACATTGAAGTAACTGGATGTCTGGTAGAAATGATGATTCCACTAAAATCGATAAAATAGTGAAAAATTATGATACCACTTAAATTTACTAATAGATTTTTTCACTTTATAAATATATTAGGGAAGACATACTGGCAAACGTAATAGCCATTTTCATGGAAAACACTTCAAACATATAAAGCTTTCAACTCTAACAGTAGACACAACTCAATGCCTGAATCCATCACTCTAGAAAGGAGAACATAATATATTACTAAAATGACTAACGAAAATTTAATCACACACAATGTATCACTACTTCGTTGCAGAGATTTAAACAAAGTAAGTGGTATAGTGATGTTTATATCATTCATTCTGCAAACCTTTGCCCAATTTGGAACCCGCATCAGTCTAAATAATGGATCTGCACCACATCTGAATGACTGGAAATGTTCTTTTCCCGCTTATTTTTGATTTAGGATTTGAACGAACAGACCCAACAAGACTAAATTATTGAAAGTGGAAGCCCCTACTAATCAAAAGTCAGACGCCTGTGTTGTCGATAACTGTAAAGAGTTGATGTTACCATGTGCCATACCAAATGTATGGACAACAATTTAATTTAGTACGTCACATCTGCATGGGAAAATCTAAATGCCATGTGTACTCATATTTTCGTTGTTAGTGACAGCCACCTGCAATCATTACAATGCACTGCTTTTCACAGTCCTCTCTTCACAATTAGTGCCTTCTCTTGTCTCGATTTTTGGGGTTACTCCAGCCAACCTCTTCCAAAACCAATGAAAGGTGAAAAACTATTTTATATGGAAAATATTTGGTAAAGAATATGCAACTTTGTTATATGTTGTGATGAAACAGAATTTTATGAAATAAAACCTTGCATTCTAATTGGATATGGCCATAAAGTTTAATTACAATTTAATGTTCCACTCTTGGCAATAGTTTCGTGCTATGGTAGGAACTAAAAATAATGAGATGTATACAAAGTAAGAGATGTTTAGTATGGATGGGAGAATTGAAGCAAATCAATGAGTCAAAGTTACTAGGAAATATATCTCTCTTAACACATAAAATACAAGAGATGTGTAAGCAATGACACTTTAATGTCTACTAAAGCTATAACAATAACAATTGGCCACATCAATCATCAATTAAAGTATACTTACAATAAAGTACAAGATTAATGAGAAGATGTGATCTCAATTATCATCAAAGATTCTTTAAGAAAAGGATGTGATTTTACCTTTGGGTTCATTAAAGAGGCATTTTATTAATACTTTGTAGGATGGGGAATACATGAAGCAACATCAATAAAGTATTAATTTTCCATCAAGGAAAAAATAAACCTTGGAGAAGTATAATTGAAGTAAGGCTATAAGAAATAATTGGAAATATATATGAAATTTTTTATGAGAAACATAATTGTTCATGAATGTCAACACTTGTGATCATGTTTTAGAGTCTTATAATTAAATTATAAAGATAATTTTGTGGAAGACAACATATAAATTTTTGAACAGATTTATAGTTTACAAGTAAAAGAAAGAATCAAACACGGGGCATCAAATGAGATGTAAGATATGTGAATATCTATAATAAGAAGCTCATGGAATATAAATAAATTTAATATAACCCAAATTGGGAAATCATCAATGTTCTCATTTGAGGGTATTATAAGAGAACCAAACTTGAAGATGAACCTCTGTAAGACATAATGGTAGGCAGTAAAGTGATCATTATAAATTGAGAAGTGAATAGAGAGAAAAAAAATATTTATTCACAAGATAAGGTAAGACATGCAGTGGAATGGACTATGCCACATCATTCAAAGGCATTACGTAAGGCCTGCAGTGGAATGAGCATGAGCTACAACATACAAGGGTACTAGGTAAATCCTATGATGAAATGAGCATGAGCTACATCATACAAGGGCACTAGGTAAGGCCGATGGTGGAATGGGCATGAATTACATCATAAAAGGGCACTAGATAAGGCCTATGGTGGAATGGGCTTAAGTTACCCATCAATGAAAGAAGTTGAGTCTCAGTTTAGGCCACAATGTGGAAGTGTTGTTTCTACATTTAGATTCTCTTGTCAAATGATGGTAGAATTTGAGGCACTTATAGTTTGAATATCGAAAAATTTAGTAATAGAAATTGTATAGCTTAGTCTAATTTTTGAATATGTAATTTATTTGAGTATTTATATGACATTTTTTTGTTTCCTATGGATCTTTAGAAAACACATTTTCAAAATACATGTTTTAGGATAATACCATACTCATGTATGGACACCATAATTTGACATAACTAAATGAATTTTTGTGAATCCTTTTAAAAGAAGTTACCTAACACACCAAAGATCAATGAGAATAATTTTTCTCATTTTTATAGTTAATTTTTAATTGATAATTAAGCTAACTGCTAAAATCTCTTATGTACAGACACCGTAATTTATTCAAAATTTAAGTTTTTCAGTTTTTTTTTAAAACTTCAAAAGAATTTTGTGTAGAATGGTGACATGTAAATTAATTTAAGAAATATGAAAAATTCAAAAAAAATATTAAAGTTTTAGTGAACCGCACTATTTTATGTTTAGGTGGCACTTTTTTATTAATAAATAATGCAAAAATAAAAAATGAACTCATGACACTATAAAATTTACATTTTTAAAATGAGAACAATATGATCTATAATGGGTGTTTGTTTTGTCAAAAAAAAATTGATAAGGAAGATCTTATAAAAACTATGGCAATGTCTGAAATCGTCAATTAATTGCCATATTAAAAATTTGATTGATAAAGGCACATGCTTGGTTGGTCCCACCAAGCTTGTACCATGCCTTTCCCCAAGGAAAAACCTAATGCTAATGTGAATTTCCTACCCATTACTTTAGAATTGGGCACCCAATTCTTAATTCAAAAATTGGGTGCCTGATTGTAATTTAGACATTGTAAGAATAGAGCACCCAATAATTTAAAGTATTGTGTACCCAATTATTTAAAAATTGGGTGCCTAAATTATAAATTGGGCACTTGATTCATACATAGTCATTGGGTACCAAAAGTTGACCCAAAAATCACTAAATAATCATTATAATCATTGTTTGATAGTCCTAAGTTGTAATGACAAATTACTGACATATTATTTTACTTTCTTGTCATCCTTTTTATTTTGCAAGCTTTGATTGATTTAAATTCAAACTTGGTGTGAACATGGGATCTAAACAACAAAGAAAGAAGAAAATGTAAGTTTTAAGAAATGAGGAGATTACAACAAATAAAGAGAAGGAAGCACAACATCAACAAGAAAGAAGACAAATAACTAGAGAGTTGATCAATGTTGGGTCTTCAATTTCAAATATTATTTTAGAAGCAAAGGAAATTGAGGATACCATAATAGATGAAGAGTTGAAGTAGAGAACCCAATACAAGGAGATTCAAGCACACATTCTAATCAAACATTTAATATAGGTATGTGTCCAAACCCTCAAGTTTATTATCATGATGAAATTGGTGATTTTGTACAAGTAGGTTACGATTAAATAATTTAGGTTTTCATCATGACAATATATTTTTAAATGATCATGCACAAAAAACTCCAATAGAAATGCAAGCCACAAAAGAAATACCAATAAAAAATGAAAAATGAGATTCAAAGTCCAAATAACATTGAAAATGAAATTCCAATTGAAAACAAAAATTATATGAATGTAGACATAGAAACACCAAGCATTGAAGAAACATGTTTGAATGATACTAAAGTGTATGAACATAATTTCCATTTTTCTAATAATATGATAGATAATCTTCATGGATTGGTTTCATGGAGAAAGATTATGACACATGCTAATAGAATATATGGATAATTTTTTTATAATAAGAAATTTGGGTTTCAATGTTAGTTGATGTTGCAACTAATTAAAATGTCTAAAATGTGATAAAGTGATGAAAAGGTTTGGGATGTATGCAAAACTCAAGACTAAAAGCAAGACTTTAAAATAAGTCATATCCACTATTGATAGTGCCTTTAATGTTTTTGAAGTATTAGATAGCGTCCAATAAAGATGGGGGGCTTACCCCAACTAACAAAAAGGTTGAAGAATCAGCTGGAGGTAACCTCCCAGTTAATATACCCCATGCCATCTTTAAACTTCAAAAGAAAAAATATGTCCATAGCATAATTGTTGGTACTGTTAGTCCTTAATCTAATATGCATAATAGACTATAAAATTGACCAAAAAGTCCTAAACAAAACACTACTATTAATCAATACAAACATAAAAACTACAACCCTATGGGGTACCAAGTTCACAGTAATGAGCATAAAAATCACATAGAAAAAAGAACCAAAACTAGGGCTCGCTACCCTCTTCCTACCATTTCTTGTTCTCCTTCTTTTCCTTAGGAACATCCTTGTCCACATCCTCCCTCTCTACCTTAACTAGTTTGTCCAGGATGGTCTTTAGCCAGTCCTTTGCCACAAACTCATAGATGGATTGGGTGGTCTTAGCAGCTTTTCCTAGGTCCTTTTCCTCCTTATTAACCTACAAGAAGTATAAAGTTTTGGCCACATAATGCATGACCTTGGTAGAAAGTTCCTCCAAAGTTATGAAGCTATAGTAGATACTAGTTTGATTGTTAGTTAGATCCTTCATAGACTATTCTTTCCTTTCCAGTTTGGCCTTACTATGGTTGTGCTTCTCTTTCTTCCTATTATCTTTGTTGGTTTCTCTCCTAGGGAATCCCCTCCAACTTCTAGCTAGGGTAGCCTCTATGGTATTAGAGATATGGGAAGGGTTAAGAAGGCTGGGGGTAGGCTTGTTGTCTTGAGGCAATCTCTTCTTTCTCACAAGTTTGACATCACTGTTGGAAGACTTAGAGGTGGAATCATGCTTGGGGTGGGGGGGGGGGGGGGGGGGACTTAAAATTTTCAAACTAGAGATTTTTACTAGTTCTCCTAGTGCTCTATGTACCCTTCCTAGTATCTGAATGTGACTCTATGAGGTTGATTTTAACCTTAGGATCCTTTTTGGCTTCTAAGCTAGGGGTTTTCTTCAACTTCTTGTGGCTAGGGCCAAGGCCTAGGTCTAAGGAGACTTCGTAGGTGATAAAGGCCAGAGGGGTGTCTTTAATGCTATTAGAAAGAGAAGCTTATTTGAAGATAAGAATTCAACATGATGAGCAATAACAATAGCTTTAGTTAACAAATCAGCTTCTAACAAAAGCTTGATTAGTAACATAAGTGGATATCTTAATGTAAGTATTAAAACTTTAGTAAGAGTTGTAAAGAGAATGGTTAACTTTGAATGTGATCCAACAAATAGTTCATGGACTTCTAGTGGCAGACTCTCGAGATTTGATATGAAACTTACTAGTGAAGTCAAAAGTTTGGTTGAATTTTTTTGGTATGACAATACAAGAGTATCACCTCTTTCAAGAGATGTTCTTAAATTGAGAGTTAGATAAAAAAATAGTTGATCCACATCCTAAACAACTTTTGGAAATGACTCAAACTGAATTGTTCCAAAAAAAAATTAGTTGGTAAGATGTTAACTATTACCATTAGTCAAGAATCTTTTAAAATGTGTAAACCATGGTATGTAAGCATTAATAAGGAAAGTGTCACACATTGTAAAACTCATGTTCAATTTTGTTACCAATTATGATGTGTTTTGGTATATACATAGTACCATGCATATTAGAGAAATGTTGTAGGAATGTGGTATAAAAATACCACCTCAAACTATACAACATTTTATATCAAGTTTTTTTTTGTAAGCCACCTAATGAGCAATATTTTCTTTTCAATGCATGTCTTTCTGGTACATGTGATATGTGTGGTAATCATTCTTTTTTAGATTAATGTTTGCATGAAACTTCTTTGGCTACATTTGGAAAATAATTAGTTGATGTAAAAGGATTCAAAACTATTGAATATCTATTGAAGGATGTGAAGATTATAAGAAGGTTTGATCTAGTTACAGATAAAGGTAGTGTCATGCATTATGGATGAGTTTAAGAGTGTGATCATATGAAAATATGTTAAACACTCTCAATATGAAAGATGTCTTGATGGACAATTTTTTATACGTAAGAATAAGTTTCCAATTAGCACTATACTTTCAGTAATTGACTTTTTAGAGAACTACACACTTGCACCCCAAGATGAGGTACAATCACAATATTACAATTTAGTGCAAGTGATTTTTTTTGTTCGTATGGTTTATTGGCATGCACCTAATAGTATAGAAGAGGATCAAAAAATATTGAGAGAGTATCTATGAATGATAATAAACTTCATTCATATGAGTTTGTCCAATATGGTTGCAAGGTCTCAAATGATAATTTAAGAGAGATACAAATTCAAATGACACAGCATCTAATATATTATGATCATTGTATAGGATAATTCAAGAATGATAGAATATTCTATTGATTGAGTAGGAGACAGAGGAAGATTAATATCCAACTTATGTGCAATTTTTTTTTAGGCTAGACATGGTAAAGGAGAACATGATGGTGCTAGTGCATTTGTGAAGAAAGCCCTTTCAAGAGAGGAATTAATATTTGAGGAAAAAGACAAATTCAAAAATTCACATGACATCATGGAATGATGTCACAAATATTTATACATAGGATCAAGTGAGAACTCTATAATCAAATGCTTCTTCTACCTAGTTGAATAAAAGAATATCCTTTCAAGCTATGATTGTGATACAATTTATCAATCAACTAAATCTAATTTGTTTAGGAGTTTGGATTCTCAAACTTGGACTAAATGGACTAGGGAGCTTTCTTATTTTTGTCTTTTTTTCTTGCAAGTGAATGGAAAGAATACGAGAATATAGAATGCATTGAAAATTGGGAACAAAAATTATTAGCACATACTGACACACACACACACATTGAAGTTGATATAGTAAATGAATGCCCAAATGTTACATTCGCATTAGAAGACTATGATCATATTTTAGACCTCATACAACCTAGTATGCCTATTTTCATTAAATTTTATTATGATTGTGCTTCAATTTATATTATTTATTTATGTACATGTTACTAAGATAATTCAAGTACATGTCATTAATAGTATTATTAATTTATGTACATGTCATTAATATTTGTGTACTTTATCTTATCTTGTAGGATGTGTTTATGATGTCATTGCATCTGATGATAATGATGAATAGACAAGTATTGGCTAGATAGATGTGTCGGACCTAAGAAAAAATTGATATGTAATCAAGTAGATGATGATATTTTTGAGTATCCAATTAGGTCTATCATTGTAGCTGGAACCTAGTTACATACATACCTAACAAGAAGAAATGATTTAACAACATTTGAAGACTACTAATGAAAAAAGAAGATTTTACACTATTCTCATTTGGTTGTGGAAATGAATATAAAATTAGAAAGATACAAAGGGAGACCCACCAATAAGTTATTGTTGGCAATTTCAATGGAAGATCATGAGGCAATCATAGATGCATTGCAAAAGAGAGAGGATGTGGATGATACAATAGGATGACTACAAAATACACACATGTAATTTTTTTCATTATTGTGCTCTTTCTATATATGTACTTATATAATTTAAATGTGTGTATGTATTGTCTCTAGAAAATTAGAGAACTTATATACCTCTTATTAAGGTCTCAAGTAAAAATTATGCAAATTTAAATGTTTTAGGTGGACCCAACATCAATATCTTGTGCAATTACACATAGTGAGTGTACATTAAACATATTTATATAATACAGATAGGTGTTATAAATGTAAGCTTTTACTAACATTTCAAAAAATGCATATATTTTGTTTTAGAGGGCCTCATTTGAATAAATGTGTTTAACCAATTTTTTTATTTCAATTGAAACGTGTTGTAAGCAATTAAAAACATGACTTCACTTCTATTTATGTCCTTCATATTATGTTACATATATATGTGACTTCACTTTTTTCTTAAATAATATGAGTTTAGTTGTGTAAAATATAGGAGTTTACTTCTATTTATGTCCTTCGTATTGTTTATGTGTGTGTGTGTGTGTGTATCTATATATATGACTTCACTTGTGTTAAATAAATGACTTCACTAGTTTTTAAAATAGATGATTTGAGTTTTGTAAAATATAGGAGTCACTTCTATTTGAAAGTTATTGGTATGCACTAGATATTAAATTCTTTTTCAATTTGTAATCACCTATATTTTTTCCATTAATTTTGCATTCTAACATGTTTAAATTAAGGTTCCCAAGTTTAATTAAAATTATTTATCATTGTTCATACCGTATACTAATAATGTGACATAACATGAGTAAAAAATGTCATAGTTAAAAATAGCATCATATTTACAACATGATAACATAAGAAGATACCATACACTATCATGATAACAATTCATAAAAATATATAACATGATCTATGAAGTCAAAAAAATAAAATACAAATAGTTGTCCTAATACAAGGTGTATGATAATAAACAAAATGCATCATAAAAATACAATGTAAAGGTGCCAAAAGATGTAATATATCTCATTTGCAGTCCTCTTTACTCCATATAAAGAGGACTCAGATGGATCATCCTGTGTAACATGATGTGTCTCATCATGTTGGGCATCATGTGTGACATCGTGTGTGGAATCCTAAGAAGAAAATATGTACATGGGTGACTGCAAGAAGTTCGGTCACAATTCCATGGAAGTTAGATCTACGAAATTGTACTTCTCAAAAATGGGTACCCAATTTTTTAAAAATCGGGTACCCATTTCTAAAATTATGCTTCGGGCACCAGAGCCAAATTTTAAAAATTGGGTACCTAATATGCAAAATGGATCAGGTGCCCGAGCCACTTAAGTATTGAGTGCTCACCTTTTTAAGAATCGGGTACTCGAGTTTTAAAAAATTGGGTACCCGATTGCTTAGAAATTGGGTACCCGATTGCTTAGAAATCGGGTACCTGATTTTTCACAAATCGGGTACTCGATTTGTAAAAGTTTATATAAGCGCTTTTTTGGCATTTTTGAGGTCATTTTCATGACCTCAAAAATGGGAGCCCAATTAGAGACGCATACGAGAGCCCATTTTTCAGCCCTACCGACTACCCCCTTGCTGCTAGTTTTCGATACACAGGTATTTTAATATGTTTTATACTATTTTACTTTATTTTTTTCAATTTTCAATTTAATAAGTATGTTAATTTATTGTTTTTTCACTTTTAATATGTACGTAAAATTGTAAATTTACATTGTTAATGAACTTAAATGTTTAAATTTTTGTATTTGTTAATTAAAATATAGTTTCGTAAATGTTTATTTAAAAAATTATTATTTTAGATGTTTTGAAATGTATTTAATTTATGTATTTATTACAATGTTGAATGATTAGATTAGATGTAAATTTATTGTTTAAACATGTAATTTTACAAATAAATATAACCTCGACCTAAATTCATTGCTTAAACTATAATATTGACCTAACCATATAAATAAAACCCTAAACATATATAAAATACTTAATCACATAACAGCCCGCCAAGGGATCCAAACAAAAAACTTATAGTATTTAAAATGATTTTACTTAAATTGTATTGTACTTTGTTTCATGGATCGAAAATGAATGATGTAAACTATTTTATAAATGTATATTCTTCCAGTCTTTCATACCCTGTGACATGTACAGTGGATGATTGTGCATTCCGAATTAATTTAACAAGCGGCATTCAAAACAAATGTATATAAATTATTTAAATGGATTGAACTGAAGTAGTTAATATGAAGTTTCATGTGGATGTGTTAGTTATTTTACTTTTAGTAGTTTATAATTATTTAAAAATGAAATGTAAATGTGCTCATTAAGGAATGCAATCTCTTATGTTTTTTATAAATGTAAATTATTGTATGTATGTTATTGCTTGCTTAGTAAAACTTTTGATTAGTTCTTTGGATCCCTTGGATGGGCATCATTTAGGATTAGTTCTATAATGTCAATTTGTATTGAATTTAACTCTAATCATAACCCTTACTATCATCTTAACCTTAATCTTTATTTTCTAAAACCTACAACAGATAATATATAAATAATTAAATAACTTTCCTATCTTACCTTTAGTACTAATTTTATAAATGTCAAACCCTAAGATTGAAAGGTAACCCTGGCCCTTAACTAATTAATATTATACTTATAAACCAAATTGAATTAAACCATGATCATAAACCTAATTATATATCCCAACTTAAGAGTAGAAACCTTGAATTTAACCTTAAAAATCCTTTCCCCAACCATTAACCAAATTGAACCATTACCCTAGAAGATTGAACCAAGTTAAACATCGACCTTAAGACTATACCAAATCACAG
This sequence comes from Cupressus sempervirens, assembly GCA_028749045.1. NCBI lineage: Eukaryota > Viridiplantae > Streptophyta > Pinopsida > Cupressales > Cupressaceae > Cupressus > Cupressus sempervirens. The sequence continues at coordinate 301,555,254 of CM053785.1, read as the reverse complement.
TAAACTAGAACTCAATAATATATTGAACACTTTAAAACAAAATTCAAACCTAACTTTTTTGAATCACTATTGGTTTTTAATCTAAAAGCTCTAACTATAATTCTATATCTAAAATCAAATTTAGCACTTTAAAACTTAATTCAATTTATTAACTCTTGTCCTAATTGAAACCTAAGCATGTAAACCTAATCATATAGTACAAACCAAATTGAACCCTAATCCGAAAACTAATTAAACATTGATATCAAGGTCTCAAAATGATACATCATAAAAAAATTAGAAGAGACTTGAACGAATCAGGCATCTAATTAACCCTCCTTGACCATCAAGAGGTGGAGGTGTCCACATCAGTGCGAGTAGGAGCTCAGACTAGACCCTTGGATGGGTAGCTTAAATGTTTATTACCTTTGTAGAATGGAAGGCCACATAACAAAATATTTCCTTATTCTATAAAAAGAAATACCCACCCCCTAGTGATATATATAGTAAGATCTTTTTCCTAATTTTACTATCAATTTTTTTGGTTAGAAGATGATGATTGTTCAACATGATTTAGAAGATAGGGATAACATGAGAATCATCATTCCTAGAATGAAGATGCATTATTCCAAGTGATAAATCCATTTCTATCATAAATCAACTCCTCCATCCAAAAAATTAGTAATGAGAAATCCCTACGTCAAGTAATCAATGGAGGGCTCATAAAATTGATCAAGTGATCAATAGAGGGCTCATAAAATCCCTAGGTCAAGTAATCAATTGATCCCCAAGGGGAGATAAGAATCTCATTAAAAATTAGAGACAGGACACTCCTAAATGCATATCATACAAAATAATTATTGCCAAGGTCTTAGCCTCTAGACTAGAAGATATCCTACCCAAGATCATTAACCCTACACAAAAATGTTTTGTTAAGGATATTTATGCATATTGGAGAACTTGATAACCTATTGGAAGACTTTGGATTGAGAAGCATTTCTAGGATAGAGTGTAGGCATGCTCAAGCAATTGATTATGAAAATGTCTACAAAAGGGTGGAATGGAGTTTCACTATGATGATGTTGCAAGCCCTCCATCCAATATTAAATGTCAAATGGTTTCCTCTCTTATGATTGGTGTCAATGTTTTAGTAAAGAAATTAATGGGGTTAGATCATAATTTTTAGGACTCTCTAGATCAATTATGAAAGGGTGTCCTCTTGCATCCTCTTTATTTTTTATTGTTGAACATTGACTCATTACATTATCTCCTTAGAGATAACCAGTTGTCTCTAAAAGTTAGAGGATCTACTATCCAAATAATTAATAAGTATCTAATGTACATAGTTTGTTGATAATATATTTATATTCTTTTTAAGCTAGAAGAGTGCAACACGAGTCATTTAATGATCAAATTAGACCTCTTTTCTTTGTATCGGGTAGTAAGATTTATGTCTCTACATCTATCTTATTGGGGCTAAATATTGAATCCCCTACCTTGTGTAGTAAATATGGTATTGGATGGAGATTTCATAATTAAGTGGTTAGGTACCTAGGGATTCCATTTGTAGTAAACCCTAACATATAAATGAAATGTGTCTTTATATCAACAAGATTTTTTTTGGAAAACTCAACAATTGGAACTCTAATTATCTCACTTTGGTTGGTAGAATTCAAGTATGTTAAAAGATTCTCTCCTTGAATATTGGGTGTAAGTTTTTCTTCTTCCTACTCATTTTATTTAAATCAATTTGGTCTTCTATATAAATCTATTAAGACCATTTTGTGGATAGCCAAGGGATTACTCTGGCAATAAAATGGATAGCCAAAGCTTCATAAGGTAATGAATTATGGATTATGATTAAAATTAGGATTATTATATGGTTAGGGATAGGGTTCACATGTAAATTAGTTCATTACCTAACATGATCTACACTTATAGTTTGCATTAAAAAGCGGATAATAGTTAGGATTCAAACTACAATCATAAATATTTTTTAATCAAATCATAATTCTATCTCTAAGCTTTCATTAGATAATTGTAACCTTAACTCTCATCTTAGGACCATAATAAATATCCGAAACAGGTAAATATAATTTTAACTAAAACCATAATCCTAGGTAAGTTCCCTAACATTAAAGGATCGCAATCATTATAATAATCTTAAGCTTAGCCATCATGAAAACTGTTAACATATGAAAATTGTAAGCCATAACCTTGTCAAAATCTTAACTTTGTTTCATTCTAAGACATGAACATGTATAATCCATAATGAGTTCATACTTAAAAATTTAGTATTTAATGTTTAATTTGACTTAAGTGTTTAACTTTATTTATTTAATTGATATGATTTTAATAAAGATATGCACATTTATATAGATCTAGTTGATAAATTTTATATTTAAATTTAATTAAATAGTAATTTTTTCATGTATTATGTTGTGATGTATTTTTGATGTGTTTTATGTTTTATGTTGTTTAAATATATATGCAGATTATATTTGATAGACCCACCACCACCCCCTCCCCCTCCCATACCCCCACCTCTGCCACCTCCATCTCCACCTCCACCTCCACCCACACATCCACCACCCACCATGGATGAGCTCCACAAGACCATGAGGCATAACCTCAATGACCTCATGAGTGATATAGAGACTATCCAACGTGAGAGGCAACCCCCCCACCTACTACGTCTTGCAAATAGCATGCAAGGCGTGGTTGAATCCATTCATTATTTTGATTTAGACATCAATTCATTTGGATCATGGAGGGAAAGCATGTGTGCCTTCTACTCTGATGGCTTATCATACAGAGAGGTTTATAACCTGCATATAGGTAAAGGAAATTTTCAACATTATTTTGTAAACCCTAAGACGGGTGAACCAATTAGTGATAAGAAGCCTCACATTTCCATTAGGTGGTGTACACATCCGTGCATAGAAGAATATTTTTGGGAGCAATGGTGGATGGTATTTGACCATCCACCACACGCTAACCATGAGGTGCCCATGTACTTCCTTAGGAATTTATGGGCTGAGTTTGAGTTGGCTTTGAAACCCAACTATTTTGATATGAAATCATTTTAAGGGGTTGGTAGAGGGATGCCTCAGGATAGGCCTGTGGCAAAGCTGAGTGACAAAACAAGAAACCGTAGGTGAGCTTAGCCCCTTGTACCTCTTCCTGCACCTGTTGTGCCTGCTCCTCACCATCATCATGCAATTTCATCTGCTTTTACCCATTTGAGTGCCCTTTCAAGCAACTTAGTACTACAGTGGATGCAGGCGGTGCATGCTCCTCCACTTGGACATGTTTGTACTAGCTATGGAGGCATATGCACAGGCCCCTAGAGCGATCCTGGTGCAGCACATGATGGCCATTATGCTGAGGGTGTAGATTTTGATGATGATGTATACGCTGCCCATGGTGATGGTAGTGACGAGATAGACGTGTCATCATTTGTTGACCTCATGCAGCAGGGAGAGCCTGGAGAGAGTCAAGAGCATAGGTAAAATTTTAATTTCAATATAAATTATATAAATTGCACATAATTATTTACTTTCTACATACATGTGTAATTTTATTAACTATATTAATTTGTACTTTTCAAATAACAGAGGATGGATGACACTATTCCTCCTAGGAGGTAGTATAGTCTTTTTTTGAGACCTACAGATTTTGGCATCCCTTATACGGTATGCACTTTGAATTACACTGTAAAAATGTACATTCAAATTTGAATTTAATAGCATGTGCTCATATGTTCTTTTTATTTTATTTTGTAGGGATTGTCTGCATCTACACATACTGATGTTAGTACAAATCCTACTCCAGTTACCATTGGGGCACAACCTCAAATACATGTGGTATGAACTTTTGACAGAAGACAAATAATTTGTATTATTTTTATGTATGTACACTATAATTATAATTATAATCTGAACAATTTTGACTCACATGTATATATATTTTATGTGTTTTGATTTTACAAATAGGAGCCATATCATACTTATCCATATAGGCCTCGGTATAGTATGTTTTCGACTCCATCTTATGATTATCGTGCTAGCATTCATGTAGACACATCTGTAACATTGGCTACCACTCAGGTATGATATATATATTATATATACATGTGTTAAATTTATAGTGTATAAAAAATGTAGGGTACAGATTATGTACTTTTAATTATTCATGTATATTTAATTTTAACTAAACGTTTATGTATCCATAATTTTAGGACTATGTCACCATGAGTGTTGCTGAGAGCATGGGACATAGCCAGATGGAGGTACCTATATCATCATTTGAGGTCAGTATTGTGATTTATGTACATAATGTATAGTTGATTATGCTCTAAAATCAAATTAAAAAAATGTATGTATTGTAAATTACAAGACCTCACCACTGCTGCATTTGGTAGTTTTGACAGTGCGCCTCCTCCCATTATTAAGGGACACCAATCTCATGTGGTATTTATTTTATTATGTAGTGAATATTTAATTTATTTGCAAGCTTGATTTTGAGACCCATTTCAATTAAGCATGTACATGATGAGACATGCCTCATGTTACACAGGGTGATCCATCTACCTCATAGGGTGTCCAACATGATGAGACGACTCATATTACACATGATGATCCATCTGAGTCCTCTTCAGGTGGAGTAAAGAGGACATTCAATCAGATAGATTAGGTCTTGTTGGCATTTATAGATTGTGTTTTTTTTATGTATATTATATATGATGTATACACTTTGTCTTAGGATAGTTAAAACTATATGTTAGACCATGTACTATTTTTTTATGAATTCTTATCATGCTTTTGTATGTAGTATATATTATTATGTTTCATCATGTTTTAAGTATATTCAAACCATTTTCTTTATTCTGACATATTTTATTCATAAACATATGACACATTTTGTAAGTATATATGCAAGATGAACAATAATTTTAACTATCTATAGAGCATTATTGGATAAATATCACATCAAATTTATGCATTGAGATTCATACAAATAAAATTGACCTACTAGATTAAAAAATGTATTGATAATGTACCTAACAATGTATCATAAGTGATCTTAATGTGTTGTTTGGTAATGTAAGACTCATTATCACCTAATAAGGCCTATTATGTGGTACTAAACATATGAATACTTGTCATAACCTATAACAAACATAATAATCTATTAGGACTCCTATGTTCCCTTAAGACACACATGTATGGATAACGTATCTAACAATGTATCATAAGTGATCTTAATGTGTTGTTTGGTAATGTAAGATATAATCAATACAATGAATACAATGAGTAATGATCTAACATATAATCAATACAATGAGTAATGATCTTTAAATTATCATGTGCAAGTGACTTGATTTTAATATTACAATCAATAGTAATTTGAAACTTCAAACAAACATTAATTTAAACATGCTTGAATTTAAACAGGTTTGTGCTTTTACCCCATGTACATTATTATTAACTTATAATCTGAACAATTTTGACTCACATGTATATATATTTTATATGTTTTGATTTTACGAACAGGAGCATGGATATCATACTCATCCATATAGGCCTCGGTATAGTCTATTTTTGACTCCATCTTATGATTACGATGCTAGCATACCTGTAGACACATCTGTGACATTGGCTACCACTCAGGTATGATATATACATTATATATACATGTTTAATTTATAGTGTATAAAAAATGTAGTATACAAATTATGTACTTTGTAATTATTCATGTATATTTAATTTTGACTAAACGTTTATGTATCCATAATTTTAGGACTACGTCACCACGAGTGTTGCTAAGAGCATAGGACTTAGCCAAATGGAGGTACCTACATCATCATTTGAGATCAGTATTGTGATTTATGTACATAATGTATAGTTCATTATGCTCTAAAATCAAATTAAAAAAATGTATGTATTGCAAATTACAAGACCTCACCACTACTGCATTTGGTAGTTTTGATAGTGCACCTCCTCCCATTACTAAGGGACACCCATCTCATGTGGTATAATTTATTTTATTATGTAGTGAATATTTAATTTATTTGCAAGCTAGATTTTGAGACCCATTTCAATTAAGCAAGTACATGATGAGACATGCATCATGTTACACAAGGTGATACATCTACCTCACAGGGTGTTCGACATGACGAGATGACTTATATTACACATGATGATCCATCTAAGTCCTCTTCACGTGGAGCAAAGAGGACATTCGATCAGATAGATTAGGTCTTGTTGGCACCTATAGATTGTGTTTTTATGATGTATATATATTATTTATGATGTATGTACACTTTGTGTTAGGATAGTTAAAACTGTATGTTAGACCGTGTATTTTTTCACTTCATAGATCATGTTATGATGTATGTTAGACCATGTACTATTTTTTTATGATTTCTTATCATGCTTGCGTATGTAGTACATATATTACTATGTTTCACCATGTTTTAAATATATTCAAACCATTTTCTTTATTATGACTTATTTTATTCATGAACATATGACACATTTTGTAAGTATATATGCAAGATGAACAATAATTTTAACTATCTATAGAGCATTATTGGATAAATATCACATCAAATTTATGCATTGAGATTCATACAAATAAAATTGACCTACTCGATTAAAAAATGTATTGATAATGTACCTAACAATGTATCATAAGTGATCTTAATGTGTTGTTTGGTAATGTAAGACTCATTATCACCTAATAAGACCTATTATGTGGTAGTAAACATATGAATACCTATCATAACCTATAACAAATATAATGACTTATTAGGACTCCCATGTCCCTTTAAGACACACATGTATGGATAATGTACGTAACAATGTACATCATAAGTGATCTTAATGTGTTGTTTGGTAATGAAAGATATAATCAATACAATGAATAAAATGAGTAATAATCTAACATATAATCAATACAATGAGTAATGATCTTTAAATTATCATGTGCAAGTGACTTGTTTTTAATATTACAATCAATAGTAATTTGAAACTTCAAACAAACATTAATTTAAACATGCTTGAATGTAAAAGTAATGTAACAAAATAGGAGGTCATTACTTAAATTGACAATTAATTTATAATAATTTATCAAGTGCACATACCTTTAACTTTCAAATAGAAGTAAACTCTCATTTTTTAATTAGTTTGTACAACATATTTCACAATATATGTAAGACAATGTCAATGATATATTTATAGTTCACTGAACTCATTTGAAACATAAAATTGGTTGAACACATCTCTTCAAATGAGGTCTTGTAAAATAAAAATGTAAAACAAAAACACACATGTTAATAAACACATAAATTAATATTTAAGGTATCTGAATTATGTAAATATATGTGTAATTTGTATGTACTTACTATGTGAAATTGCACAAGATGTTGATGTTTGATCCACTTTAACATTTAAATTTGCATAAATTGTAATTGAGACCTGAATAAGAGGTATATAAGCTCTCTAAATTGGTATTGAAAACACAAACATACATGTAATTAAATTATATAAGTACATATATACAAAAATAATACAATAATGAAAAAACTTACATGTGTTTGATTTAAATGTAGTCATCCCACTGTACCATCTGCATCCTCTCTCTTTTGCAATCCATCTATGATTGTCTCATGCTCGTCCATTGAAATTGTCCATAATACCTTATTGGTGGGTCTCTCTTTGTATCTTTCTAATTTGATATTTGTTGCCACAACCAAATGAGAATAGTGTAAAATCTTCTTTTCAGTTTGGTAGTCTTCAAATGCTAGCAAACCATTTCTTCTTGTTAGGTATCTACGTAGCCAAGTGCCAGCTACAACAATAGACCCGATTGGATACTCAAAACCATCATCGTCTACTTGATGACATGTCAATTTTTTCTTAGGTTTCACACATCTAGCTAGCCAATACTCAGTCTGTTCATCATTATCACTAGGTGCAATAACATCATAAACATGTCCTACAAGATAAGATAAAGTATAGAAACACTTTAATCACTCGTGTACATATGCGAATTATATAAATTGAAGCATGAGATTGCAAAAAAATCTAATTAAATTGTGCATACTAGGTTCTATGAGGTCTGAAATACGATCATAGTCTTCTGATGCAAAAGTAACATTCTGGCCTTCATTTACTATATCATCTTCAAAATGCGTGTCAATAGGTGCTAATGATCTTTTTTGCCAATCTTCAACCATTTTGTATTCTCACATTCTTCCCATTCACCTGCAAGACAAAATTGGCAAAAACAAGCAAGCTCCCTAATCCATATAGTCCAAGTGTTAGAATCTAAACTCCTAAATGAATTCCATTTAGTTGAACCACTAATTGTATGACAATCATATCTTGAAGGGATATTATTTTCTTCAACTAGGTAGAAGAAACATTTGATTGTAGAGTTTTGACTTGATCCCATGTATAAATATTTGTTACACCATTCAACAATCTCATGTGCATTTTTGAATTTAGCTTTTTTCTCAAATTTTAATTGCTCTCTACTAAGGGCTCTCTTCACACATGCACCAGCACCATCATGTTCTCCTTTACCATGTCCAACCTCAAAAAAACTCCACACATGTTGGATGTTAGTTTGCTTATGTGTCCTACTCAACCAATAGAACATTCTAGCATTCTTGAATTGTCCTGTACAATTATCTGACCATATCCAATGTGTCATTTGAATTTGTCTCTCTTTTAAATTATCATAAAAGACCTTGAAATAATATTGGACAAACTCAGATGAATGGAGTTTATTATCACTTAAATAAAAATGGTACTCTCTCAATATTTTTCGATCCTCCTCTATATTATCAGGTGCATGCCTATAAACTATATGAACATAAATTGTTACTTGCACTGAATTGTAATATTGTGGTTGTACCTCTTCTTGCGGTGCAAGTGTGTAGTTCTCTACAAAGTCAACAACTGAAAGTATAGCACCAATTGGAAATGTATTCTTACATATGCAAAATTGTCCATCAAGCCATCTAAAATATTGAGAGTGTTTAACATATTTTTGTATGATCACACTCTTAAACTCATCCATAAATGCATGACAACTAACTTTATCTGTAACTAGATCACACCTTCTTCCAAACTTCCCATCCTTCAATGGATATTCAATAGTTTTGAATCTTTTTACCTCAACTAATTGTTGTCCAAAAGTAGTCAAAGCATTTTCATGCAAACATTCATCTAAGAAAGAAAGATTGCCGCACATATCACATGTACTAGAAAGACATGCATTGAAAAGAGAGTATTGATCATTAGGTGGCTTGCAAAACAAACCTGATATGAAATCTTTTATAGTTTGAGGTGGTATTTTTATACCACATTCTTGCAACATTTATTTACTATGCATGGTACCATGTATAGATTGAAATATATCATAATGGTAACAAAATTGAATATGAGTTTTACAACAACATGTGATTCTTTCCTTGTTAATCCTTACATACCATGGTTTAAACTTTTCAAAAGATCTTAGACTAATGGTAATATTTAATACCTTACCATCTACAAATTTTTTAAAAAATTTAGTTTGAGTCATGTCCAAAAGGTGTTTAGGATGTGGATAACGTATTTTTGACCCAATTCTCAATTTAAGAACATCTCTTGAATTAGGTGATACTCTTTTATTATCATGCCAAAAAATTTCAATCAAACTTTTGATTTCACTAGTAAGTTTCATATCACATCTTGGGAGTCTACCACTAGAAGCCCATAAAATATTTGTTGGATCACATTCAAAGTTAACCCTTTTCTTTACAGCTCTTTCTAAAGTCTTACGATTCACATTAAGATATCCACTTATGTTGGTAATCAATCTTTTTTCAGATGTTGATTTGTTAACTAAAGCTATTGTTATTGCTCATCGTGCTGCATTCTTATCTTTAGACCGAGTTCTCTTTCTGATAACATCAAAGGCACTAGCAATAGTGGATACAACTTGTTTTAAAGACTCATTTTTATTATTGGGTTTTGCATACATTCCCAACCTTCTCATTGCTTTTCGCATTCTAGACATTTTAATTAGTTGCAACATTAGCTGACATTGAAACCCAAATTTCTTATTATATAAAAAATGCCTATACAATCTATTAGCATGTGTCCTAATTTATCTCCATGAAACCAATACCTTAAGATTATCTAACACATCTTTAGGAATATGAAAATTATGTTCAGACACTTTACTATCATCCTGACATGTTTGTTTAGTAGTTGGTGTTTCTATGTCTACATTCATGCAATTTTTATTTTTAGACACTTTACTATTTTCACTATTATTTGGGATTTGAATATCATTTTCAAATTTTCTTGGCATTTCTTTTGGGGTAGGCATTTCAATTGGAGTGTTTTGTGCATGATCATTTGACAATTACTTCTAATGAAGAAAATCTAAATCGTTTAAATCGTAACCTGCTTCTAAAAAATCACCAATTTCATCACGAGAGAAAATTCAAGGGTTTGGAGGCACACCTATATTGAACACATGATTAGAATGTGCACCTAAATTTTCTTGTATTGGGTTCTCTTCTTTGACTTCTTCATCCATCATAGTATCCTCAATGTCTTTCTCCTTTGAAACATTGTTCAAGTCTCTAATTCTCTATTTTCTCTCTCGTTGACGTTGTGCTTCATTCTCTTTATTTGCTGCAATCTCCTCATCTGTCAGAACTCTTGCTTTCTTCTTTCTTTGTTGTTTTGATCCCATGTTTGTACCAATTTTAAATTTGAATCAGTAGCCTGCAAATTGTATAAGAGGACAAGAAAATAGATAAGCATGATGAAATTCAGTGTTGTAGGTCGAAACTGTTGTTCAATCATTTCAATCATTGAAATTGGATTGGTGGGGCAGCTTTTGGGACCCAATGGGTACATCAAAAATGGGTACCCATTTTCTTAAAAATTGGGCACCCAATTCTGTAAAAATTTGGTACCTGTTTATAAATCAGGTACCCGATTTTCAAAAAGTCGATATAACAGTTCAAAGCAATCGGGCACTTGATTTGTGAGACATGAGCAGGAATTTGGTATGGCTCCTGACTTTTGCATGGGGTTTTGCCTTGGGGAAAGGCATGGCATAGGCTTGGTCCCACCAAGCCATGCCTTTGTGCTCGTTTTTTTTTCTAAGGTATTTAATCGACAATTTTTGGTATTGTCGTAATTTTTTTATAGTCATTCCTATTGAATTTTTTGACGAGACAAAAACCCATTATAGGTCTTGGTGTTTTGATTTCAAAAATGGAAATTTTATAGTGTTATTAGTTTATTTTCTATTTTTCCATTATTTATTAATCAAAACTATCTCCTAAATGTTAAAAATGATATTCACTAAAACTTTAATAACTTTTTTATTTTATAATTTTTCATAAATTAATTTATATGTCATCAATCTAAATACAATTCTTTTGATGTAAAATTTTTTTTTTGAAAAAAGTGAGATTTTGATCAAATTATGTGGTTCGTACACGAGAGGTTTTAAAATTTACCTTTATAGCCAATTAATAATTAATAATAAAAAAATTATTCAATAAATTTTTTTGAAAAAAAATTGTCATCAATCTTAGGTGTATTAGGTAACTCCCTTTAAAAGGATTTGCAAAAATTCATTTATTTGTGTCAAATTATGGTGTCCGTACACGAGCATGGTATGGTCCTGAAACAGGCATTTTGAAAAAGTGGTTTTTAAAGATCCATACCAAAAAAATAATCTATCATATGGGTGCACAAATAAATTACATATTCAAAAACTAGATTTCTAACTCCTAGAGTTTTTTAATATTAAATCTCTAAATACCTCAAATTTTGACATCAATTGACAAAAAATTTCAAAAACAGGAAAAACACTTCCACTTTTTGACCAGAAGTGAGACCCAACTTCTTGCACTGACCTACATACTTAATTTAAATGGGTTTCAAAATATAGTTTACAAATAAAATTAAATATTCAGTGCTTCTTTAAAATTTTACCATGTTAGATAGGTGTCCCTTTGTAAGAGGAGGAGGTGTACTCTTATAGCTACCAACTGTGGTAGTGGTCAAGTCCTATAAGAGAACACATAAATTTTAAAAATTTCATGAATATCTTAATGAACTATATATAAATGACAATATTGACCTCAAAGGATGATGTTTGTAACTCCATATGGCTTAGCCTTATACTCCCACCAACACTCATGTGGCAACAACCTCCTAAATTCATGTATACATAAACCTTTAGTCAAAATTATATATACATGAATTACAAAGTATGTTTAAATTAAAAAGTACATAATTTACACTACAATTTTTTGAAATAAAATCATATATATATCATACTTGAGTACTAGCCAATGTCACAAACGAGTCTAGATATACACTTCTACCATGATGATCACATACTCCAATGGCCTAAAATTACAAAACATAATGATGAATTAGAGTTGTAGATATAAGTTAGTAGGCATACATATGCAACAAGACAATCTTGAAAATGTACATACAATAAATATTTGAGGCCATGCCTCACTATCAAAAGCACTAACATGTCTAAAATGGCCAAAAGCTAAAGAAATAAAAAATAAACTATACTAAGGCCTAGATGGAATAGTACCATCCATCCCCTCTTCATAAAACCAACATACATTATCATACATGAATCAAAGTTGAAGATAAGTTAATAACAAAGTGTACATAAAAATAATAAAAAGTATTTTTGTTGAAAAGTTCATACCATAGGTATTTGAGGTTGTGCCTCACTGGTGGCTAGATCAAGACCTATAGATGCATCTAATTGTGTAACTAATGATAATCCCTACAACATCAAACAAAAATAATACTTTTTCAAATATTATTAAATTTGAGTTCCAATGTACATTATTTTATGTTTAATTGAAAGTGCATACCATATAAGGGATGCCAAAATCTAAAAGTCTACAAAAAGGACTATATTGTCTCCTAGGAGGAACAATATCATCCATCCTTTGTTAATTGAAAATGAAACATAAATTATGGTTAATACAACTATGCATGTGTAGAAAGTAAATAATAATGTACTTTATAAATTTTAATTAAATTTTTACCTGTTGCTCTTGATAATATCCCTCCCCACATAGAAGGTCAACAAATGAAAATGCATCAATATCATCACCAACACCACCATGAGAAACATATCCCACATCATCAAAATCACCACCCTTGGCAGTATGGGCATCTTGTGTTATATCTCCATCACTCTTGGGGGCTTTGCATATATCCCCACAACTAGTACAAATGTGTCCAAGGGGACATATATCCCTCAACTGCATCCACTAATGTACTAAATTTCTTGAAAAAGAACCCAATGAGCTAAGAGCTTATGACATTGGTCAATGATGGAGAGGTGTCATAACAACTAGTGCAACAAGATGAACAAGAGGATAAGGATGTTAGTGATTCCTCAAATTATCATTGAGCTTTGCCCCAGGTCTATCTTGAGCCATCCCTCCACCCACCCCCTGAAATGGTTTTATATTAAAATGATTAGATTTCAAACACAATTCAAACTCTACCCATAATTTTTTAAGACAGTACATCAGCACATCATGATTGGTATGTGGTTGATGGTCAAATGCCATCCACCACTGCTCCAAAAAATACCATGATATGTGGGGGTGTGTGCACCATCTAATAGAGATACAAGGCTTCTGATCACTTTTCTCTTTACCTATATTTGCATTCTTAAAAAATATTTTAAGTGTCCTTTATTTATTTTTAGTTCATAGACCTATCTATAAGACAATCCATCATAATAGAAGGCATGCATATTTCTCCTCCATGATCTAAAGCTATCTATTTAATAGTCTAAGTAAAGTAGCTAGGGGGGATGGGTCTGACTCCTAAAAGTATGTATGTATTCCATGAGGTCATGGAGGTTGCAGATAATGCTCTCTTGCAACATCTTTGGGGTAGGTGGTGTAGGAGGATTAGGTGGTTGTGGAGGTGTGGATGGAGATGGAGGGGGGAGTAGGTCCTCACTAAATATGCCATCCATAAATATAATTTGAATATATGCACATACAACATAAAAATTAACAAAATTACAATTTAATAAAAAAATATAAACCATATAAATCAAATTACATGCCTTTAATACTATTTAAACATCTTAAAATACATATCACAGTTAGGGTAAGGGTTTACGATTATTTAACAAAAGCCTATTCTATCCTCTAGGTTGGTACTAATGTTTAGTGCTAGGGTTAGGGTTAGGTTATGATTAGGTTTTAATAGTTAAGTTTATGATTCAATTTAGTAGTATAGTCAGTGTTATGATTATGCTTAGATCTTTGGTTCTAAAGTATTAGGATTTATATATTACAAATTAATGTTTATGTATTTATATTATGTTTTCACTTTACTTGCACAAAATTTTCCTTTCTTTATATAAATATTTCATAAAGTATTAAATTTTGAAAAATAGAGAGATGATTGGACAAGTGGTTTAGGAGATTACTAGATTAATAAAATATTTTAATTGATATTTAAATAAACATTAATAATTAACATCAAATTGTGTTTCCACACTTAAAATTAGGATCAAGATTCTATCAACCTATTAAATTTTATATATTTAGTTAACCATAATATTGTGGGTATAGAATCCATAACAGATGAGTGATTCACCATAAATAGTACATATTATTACTTTTAATAACTTCATGGATGAGGTTTTGATCATTGAGGTTTTGGATAATGCATGCCAATACCTACAAAAACAAATTCTTATATGATATTTTGGTTTGTGTTATACATATTTCCATTGATGTCAACCTTAGATCTTACATTATGTATTATAGCATTTGATGATGAAAATGCCTAAGAATAGTTAAAAATAGACAATATTTTTTTAATTAAGGTAAAAAAATAGTTTTACAAGGAGATCCAAAACTACCAATAAACTAAAAACTTTGAATGATAACTCTAAATTAACAAGGTGAACAAAAAATATGTAACCCTACAAATATAAATAACTTGCACATAACTTAAAACCCCTTTGAAAATGTTGTATTAAACCAATGTAACAAAATTAGTCTTATTTCAAATAAATACATATTTTTAATGCTATGGTTATGGTTTAGGTTATGATTAGGATAAAAGTTAAGTTTATGATTTGAGTTAGCAATATAATGAGAGTTATTATTATGCTTACACTTTTGGTTCTAAAGTGTTAGGGTTTATATTACATTTTGAGTTATGGTTACACTTGATATATGGATGATAATTTTTTAGTTAGGGTTTAAATGAAAAATCTTGATCCTAAATGTCGAATCTCAATTTTCTAACCAATAGTTCTAAATACTAAATCTAAATCTAAATAGTAAACCCTAAATCCTGTTCTAAAAAATATTAGTTATGAATGCTAAACATGAACCCTAATTGTAAATGCTAAATCATAATTGTAACCATAATCATAAATTCTAAATCTTTATAATCCTATATTCTAAACCCTAACCCTTTAATACTAAATGTTAAACTCTAATCCCATTCTTTTAAAATTTTTATCCTAACCCTTTCCATAAATCCTAAACCTAGGTAATTATAATCTAAAATTGAATATAATCCATGATACTAAATGTTAAACCCTAGTCCTAAATGTTAAATACAATAACCTTAATCCTAGATCATCAAATGATAACTAGGGTTAGTGTTTAAGTTTACAATAAAGTTTATAGATTAATATTTAAGAGTAATTTTTTAAAATTGAGATTATAATTAGCACTTGGTGTTTAGTTTTTAGGTTAGGATTTAAAATTATGGAACTTAACATTTACAAAATTAATTTGTACTATTGAGCATTAATATATGTTAATTAACATTTAGGATTTGATATATTTTATTAAATATTTGCAATTTAGAATTAAGGTTACAATTTAGCATTTAGGATAAGGGTTAGGCTTAAATTTAATATTATGATCTAGCATTTAGTATTAAGTTCAGGGTTTAACATTTAAATTTCAATTTTAACATTTGTAATTAGGGATAGGATTATGGTTTGTATTTAGAGTTAGCACTTGCTTACATTTACAATCACCATTTACTAATCAACCATGTTATTTTATTTAGTCAGGGTTTAAATAGATTATGGTTAAGTTTTGGGTTTGGATTTAAAACAACTTAAAGTCTTTAGTGTTTAAAATAATATAGAGGACCTAGAGGACTATAGGATACGAATGCAAATTTTTACATTTTTTTGGTTTTCCAAGTTTATAGTTTTCAAATTTAGATTTGTTTTGTGTAATGAAATTTATTTTTAATTTTTTTTCCTAATGCTAATGTTATATTTTTACTATTTTTCCTAATGCTAATGTTTATGTTTTCTACTTCAATTTTATGTTTTTAATTGAAATTTAACCTATAGTTTATGTTTTTATTATCAGTTGAAACTATAATTTATGCTTTTGTTTTAAGTTTACATATTCTACATTTTATATACTAAATTTGTCAAAGAAAACAATGTTTAGAGTAAATATAATATGAATCTAGAATTACAAACATAAAAGTATCAATTAAGAACAAAAAAATTTAAATTGACCAAATTTTAAAGCAAAAAATTGAAAGCAATGAAATAAAATAATATAAAATAGATTAAACTACCTAGAAGAGTGAAAAAATAAGGAGTGGGGGGGGAGGGGGGGGGGTGAGGGCGGTGGGGCGTAGGATGTCTAAAATTGGGCTCTCACATTCAACAATCATTATAAAAAAAACACAAAATACAAAAAAACCCCCCAAAAATTAGGTTTTAAGTTTTTACAAATCAGGCACCCAATTTTAAAAAATTTTAGTCATTTACCTCCAGTATCCTAATCCATATTTAGGAATTAGGAACTCAATTTTTGAAAATTGATAGGGCTCTCAAACCATAATGGGTAACCAATTCTTAAAAATTGGGTGTACAATTTGGAAGAAGTCTCATTTTGTGAAAATGACTTCCATAGAATTGAGACTCATCTTCTCACTCTTACCCTTACATCATACAAAGGATCTACCTTGGGAGTAATGATTAGAGTGAAGGAATTACAATAAGTGGGAATGGTGAGGCCCACTACATACACCACTCCATATGATATGGGAACAAGGAGTTAGAGTATCTTCCCTAAGGCCTAGGGTTGGGTAGGAGGGCACCCTATTGCAATTCTTCCTCTATATGTAGAAGGATATATTATTATCTGAGTAGACCACCTTGTATAGATGCCTAATACCTCCCAGTGAGGCTAATTTATTGTGAGAGACCTTTCTTTGAAATTTGTATATAAATGTGTACTAATGATTTATGGTTGCAACATTTGAAATAAAGTACAATAAGGAATTACCCTTAAAATTTATAAGTTATAGAGCTTAATAAATGAATTCTATATATGTATATAATGTGTTTACATTGTGTATGCATCATGTCTTCATGCATCATTTGTCTACATTGTGTATGCTTCATGACTTCATGCTTCATTTGTCTACTTCATGTTTGCTTCATGTATTTATGCATCAATATGTATACTTAATATTTTCTTAAATCATATTTTATGGAATTAACTTTACATAGAAATATTTGTATAAATTGTCTTTATTTGAGGACAAGCAAATTTAGAGAGCATATTGATAGTATGTATAATAATAATATTAAATTATTATATATTATGATCATACATATAGTATATCAATTTAAGATATAAATATTTAAATTATTATATATTAAATATATTACATAAAATTAAAATATAAATAATATATAATTATACAAATAGATAATAAATAAGCATATAGTTTAAATCAATATAGTAAATGGAAATCAAAGATTATCATTATTATAAATATATTATATAGAATATATTAGATATTTATCAAATATATGATATATTCATATTATATGTATAATTTTTTAAATATAGATTAAACATCTATCAAATGATATTAAATACCTAGAAATAAATAGACATATGAAAATATCTATATAACATTGTATTTATTACAAATGCATTATAAATAAATATTAACATGCTATAGATAAACTTTTGTCATTTGTCAAATAAATGTGACCTTTGGATAAATGTGATGCATATGTATAACTATAGAGAAAATATGCCAAGTATTGGAAATAGGAAGAAATATTTTTAGAGGAAAAAGGAAAAAATAATTTAAAATGTGAAAATGTTAGATTGGGGACATTACAATATTAGTAGAGAAATCTTATCCAACATTTTGAGAGAACATTAATTGGGTATCTTGATTAAGAGTGCCATTGACATGCGGCTTGTAAAAATTAACTCTTACAAGAGACATTCTAGGTATGGTAACTCATTAGATACCATAATAAATGTATGTAATGGAAACCAAAACCTACTCTATAAGAGGTAATATTAGATCAAGAGAGCACACTAAAATAACATCAAAGAACCCATGCCCCATTATTAGTTCTCTAAAAAATGTGACATTGATACAATTTTTTGTTCCCATATCTCATTATTTTTATGATCATAAGTTTTTTTTTATTATTTATTAGGTTTATCCACATCATCTTACTTAATAATATTATTTTATCACAATTTTTCTTAATATACTTTAAATTATTTATTATTTAACTTTGATTTTAGCTTCATGTTGTAGTTTGAATTTTGTTTCCCTTTATCAATTTTCTCCTTTCTTATTCTTATTATTCTTAGTACTAAATTATCTAATTATATAAATAAAGGGGAAAAATACAATCCTACTAATTTTTCTCTCTATAAATGACTGATGATGTAGAATTTCATAAGAAATATTGATATAATAATTAACTACATAGTTAATTTCTAAAAACTTTCTTTGCAATCATTTACATCAAATTTAGTACCATACTAACTACTAGAAAATTTAACATTTTACAACCTTTTCTTATTTAATAAAAAATTGTTAAAAGAAAACTTTGAAGATGACAACATGCTTTGGTCTTAAACAAAAATTTAGAACAATAAAAAGCAACATAAATAATTATTATATCAAAATTCTATTATTAAATACTTTTGGAGCATATACATTTCAATTGGTGAAATAGGGATTGACTAGCATTCTCACCAAATTCTATGCTAAATCTATTGTTAATCTTGATCAAACTAGAAACTCCACCCAAACAATCATGTCTACCTTGCCATAGGGTAAGAGCACCATCTCGACCAACTTTATTATATATTTCATCACACATCTATTCCACTTTTCACTTCTCAAGCCTATGGCCATGAGCAAAATCATCATTGCAATCACCATGTGCACCTTGCCATAGCTTAGGAGCGTCAATTCAAACCATTTTATTATAGAATTCATAATATATCTATGCTACTTGTGCTATAGACTTCAGATGAAATTAGAAACCCTTAATTCTTAGGTCCTTGGTCATAGTGAGGAGCACCACCCCAACCACCATGCCCACCTTCCCAAGGATTAGGAGCACCACCCCATCCACCATTTCCCCCACCTCCTCTTGAACCAGGAGCACCACCATTTCCACCTTCCCAAGGATTAGGAGCACCACCCCAACCACCACGCCCACCACCACGTCCACCTTGCCTACCACCGTGCCCACCTCCCCGAGGGCCAGGAGCACCACCCCAGCCTCCCCAACCACCATGTCCACCACCACCCCTTCCTCCCCAAGGTAAAGGAGCACCTCCCCAACCACGGTGCCTACCATCATAATGATTCTCTTCCGCCACCACGCGGTCAATCAGGCTCGAAACAAATATAAGAGCCAGCAAAACATAGCACACTATCTTCGAACCAGACGCCATTGCCGATTCCAAACATGCACAGATAAACGACCTCCCTTCATGAGAAGCTGAAGAACGGTATTTCTTATTTATAGGCTTCCTCCACCTAAGTGAACGACTCATGTCATCTACATCACCGTCAGTAAAACAGCCACACATCAGATGATAATTTTAACAGAGGATATTTGTTATTATCCTCATCAACCGTTTCTTCTTGGTTTGACCACAATCCCCTGTCGTTGGCTAAAAGAGTCGCTAAGAGATTACATTCATACGCAGCCTTTCTTCTGAATTAGAAATCAACCCTCCCAATTTGACATAATTTAAAGATTTATTAGTTTAGATATTGCGGGCTTTCTGGCTGTGTTCTCTCGTGTATATATATATTTATAGAATAATAAATGATTATTATGATTGTATTTATAAACGACTCTAAAAATACCTTTTTCTAACTTCTCAGACGTGCTTGGATCTATTTGTTATATGCGGTTACTTAGAAATTTGTTATGTGCATTTAATAATTTTTTAGTTTTTTCTTGGACAAGTCATTTACACGCTTTCGCTAGGCTTCTCCAATTTTGTTTATGTTGGAGTAGTATTGAGTTTAATTTATTTTATCTTTATCCATTCATTTATCTTTTGTTTATGTTGGAGTAGTATTGAGATTAATGTGTTTTATTTTTATTTATTCATTTATCTTTCTATTAGTCAAAAGGAGTAGTAAAAATTTCAGTTCTTAGATGCTTGATTTCTAGGTATTAGTTATACTGGCATTTGCACTTTTGAAAAGAACAAGGGTTAATCTGATAGTCTTACATATACTTTTGATGACGTTCTAGAATAGTTGGTACCATGTTTTTTGTTATAATAAGTTTTGCAGTTCATGTAATATATTTGATAAAATGTTTCCATTTTTACTACATTTTGTTCAAAGTGTGATAATATTTAGGCGAGTTTCCTTTTTTTTTTGGTTTTTTTTGTTTTTGTGAAAGTGTTGTAGCCACATGTATATTTATATTTAAAATAATTATGGCTCAAGGACACATGAAGGGAAGAAACCAGTAACAAACCTTTCAATCCTAGTCCAATTACAAATAAACATTGCATTATACTGAAGTTCTAATATAAAGTCACAAACGAACCCACTTAAAAAAGTTTATTGACAGAATTAAGATAGGACATGTATCCATGGCACACAAAAAGCCCCCATAATAAAGCTATTTTATATTTACATCATCATTACATTTCTATCTTCCATCTTAATTTTTACACAAAACATACTATCTATCGTGTTGTACACTTCTCCTACTTTCTTTCCCTGAGCAAACCTTCATTGATGTCCTTTTTCTCATTCCAGCCCCATTTGCTATAACTAGTTGTATCTTTTCAAAACAATTCTACATACTATGTCCCTCACATCTAAAATAAATTCGATAATTGTATATGGATTAGATTGGATTTAGATTATCTATCAAAGGTGAAAGTGGGTTAAACAATAAGCCTAACTACAAATTTTACTCTAGACATAGCATATAATTTGGTATGTAAATGATATAACTAATCTTACCAAAAGCTCCATTAACAAGTATTTCTTCTATCCAATTTTTTATTTTTTTTGAAGTATTAGATAACAACCAAAAGAAAGTGGGGTTGATCTCGGAGTACAAAAAGGCTCAAGGATTAGTTAGAGGTTACCTCCCACTTATCTAACCGATACCATTTTTATACTTCAAAAAAAAATAAAGACAAGCTCCAAAATAGAGCAATCATTGCCATCATTCCTATTACCAACCAACAAATAAAATGAAAGAACATACTAGCAACAAGGGGACATATTGCCAATATCATCCTAGTACCTGATCATATACATATATAATAAAACACCATAGGGCACCAAGTTCAAAGTGATCCAAAACATAAAAACTATATAAAAAACATAGGCTAGGCTAGCAACCCATATTCTTTCCCAGTTCCTAATTCTTCTTCTCCTTAAGCTCTTCCCTATTTACATCCACCCTCTCCTCTCTGATAAGTTTATCTAGGAGTGTCTTCAAAAAATCCCCTACCAAGAAGCTATAAATGGAGCAAGAATTTCATTCTCCTTGCCAAAATCCTTCTTGTCCTTATTCATCTATAAGAAATATAGAGTACTGGCAACCAAATGCATGACCTTCATGAAGAATTTAGCTAGGGTGTCAACTTTTTTGCAAATGCCATAATGTGTTTTTCTTTGCAAAGAAGTACATATTTTTCTAGTTTCCAATGATGCATTTGACTGTTGTCTTTGCTTGTGTAAGTTTTTGCCATACTTATTGCAACTAGGTCATTTAATTATTTTAGCAATATTTTTTTGTGTTTTAGCTTTATTGCCTTGTTAGTATATATAAGTGCATAGATCTATTAGATTCTATGTTGTCATTAGTTGTGAAGTGTAAATATGTACGAGTCATTAGATGCCCCAATCATTTTGTGTTGGTTTTTCATCTTTCACATTATGTAGTGGTTGACAAAAATCTACAGGCATGTTATTCTCATCTTCTTGTTGAATTTTTTTTTGTAATGTAACAAGTTTTATGAATCGGTCCCACAATAAGCTAATAATCAAATGTGATCTATAAATCAATTTTCCATAACAAAGTGTAGCTATGCTAGGTCACCATAAAGAATAATCAATACTCCACCAAAGTATACATGGTGTCCATGGGGAAATGACACGCATAGATGACTATCAATTTTAAGGAGAATCTTTGGGCTTGTAAGCTCATTTCATAAAAAATAATGCTTTAAAATAAATAAATCTTCTTACTAATTAAAAAAACCACATGATTCAAAAAGAGAGCTCAAACACTCTGAGGCTATCTTTGCATTTATATTGTTATCATTGATGAGTATAAACACACATTTGTTCACCTTCTACATATTTATCTTATCTTATCCCCCATACCTCTCTCTCTCTCTCTCTCTCTCTCTCTCTCTCTCTCTCTCTCTCTCTCTCTCTCTCTCTCTCTCTCTCTCTCTCTCTCTCTCTCTCTCTCTCTCTCTCTCTCTCTCTCTCTCCTTCATTCTATTATTCAGTTTATTCACTCTCCTCCTCATGCTACCTCTCACTTCTTATACTACCCCAATATCTCCCTATCTCTATCATTCCCTAAGTGAAATGGACAACCTATCCTTTTAATAATGAAATTGAAAATTGACTTTGTCTCATTATCACTATCTCTTCCACTCCACATTGCTCCATATTTGTACATATTATTATCCCTTCTTCTCCATATCTCCCTCTAGATATCCATATCTTTTTATCCCTTCCTCTTCATATCTCCATACCTCTCTATTTTCACTTCTCCTCTCACATTCTTGAAGAATCTTGAAAACAATCATGAGGTGAAAAACTAAGTAAACAAAGCTATCACTTTATTTTGTTTTGTTTACAAAAGGAAATATTCCATTCAAATATAAATTTATATGCATTATAATATAAACTTGTGTTTGATATTAATCTATAATCAGTCTAGTTCATTATTTTAAAACTTTCAATATTTACTTTCATGATTGAGTGAATATGTTTTCATTTAGGTTGGTTAGTAGAGTGAGAAGTGGTATTCTATTCATTCTCTATAGGCATATTCCTCAAACACATATAATAATCCTAACACATCATTCTTCATAGTGGATGAAGTTATCGACAAGGATTAATCACTTCTCTATGACATAATTACAAAAAGTTCAACATTAAAATTACATGTGAAATAACTTTATGTTTCAACTAAAAAATAATAATGTATTACTACATCTAAGATGTTATATAAATATTATAAATTTATTAGAAAAACAATAATATATTATAACCACTCAATCAATAAATCTTTTATTTTTGTATTTTAACCTTTTTAAAATCTATTACATCAAATTATTATAAACAAATATATTTTCTTATTAAAGATGCTAGGGCTTTGGCTTGAGTTCCTCTTTTATAAAGTCTATAGATTATTGGATACAAATATCATATATATAAATAAATGTGATTTGTAAAGAAGTGGAAAGAGTTTTCTAGATTATTAATAAAAAAAATTGATTATTAAGTGAGCTGAACTTACCATTGATTATGCTTCGATCAATGACCATATTTATATGTTCAATACTAATGACTTGCCAACACAAATAGTTTTCACTAAAGGGGCCAAGTGAACAACACTTTTTCAAAATTGGCTAATTATGCCAATTCTCATTCAAAATAGGGAGCCATAGGGGAATGGACCAAAAAATTCCAAGAACTAAAGCCAAAAGGACAAGACTAAGGGAAAAAATAGACAGGGTTCCCATTTTCAATACTAATGACTTGCCAACACAAATAGTTTTCACTGAAGGGGCCAAGTGAACAACACTTTTTCAAACTTGGCTAATTATGCCAATTCTAATTCAAAATAGGGAGCCATAGGGGAATGGACTATAAAATTCCAAGAACTAAAGCCAAAAGGACAAGACTAAGGGAAAAAATAGACAGGGTTCCCATTTTTAATGGGGCGATCAATGATTAAGTCTTAGAACTACTTTTCATCATCTCAATTAGTGATTAGGTTAGAACTACTAATATCCATATCTTAATAAACTTATGATAAAATTGTCATAAAATATTTTATATTTGAAATATGTCAATTTTAATGTATGATAATGTTTCTATATTTCTAATTAACCTATTCTATTAAGAATTAAGAGTTAATTTGTAGAACAATAGTCATTAAACATCATAGTTTAAAAGAATGTTACAATTTTGAATATTATAGATACTATTATTTATAAATCCTTTTGAATTAAACAACTATATTATCTACTCCTTCAAAAATTGATACTTCTAAATATAAATTAATAGATTGACATGTTTTTACAATCAACAAATTTATTTAAATTTTTTAAATATTAATAATAAAAAACCATGCATCTTTGCCACTTTGCAATGCTACTTCCAATTGAGAATGCAATTATTGAATATATCAAATTTAGATTTTTCAAAAATTCTAAATACTAAATTTAATTAATGTACACTAGTTGCATTATGGAAGAAAGACTTCATAATGAATATTTATCAAAGAACTTTGTCATGGATTGTGAATTTGATTTTGTGAGGATATCTTGGGAGTCTATATTTCTAAGAGAGTACAACCAACATATAGTGGAGTAATTAGGAATTAAACAAAGATGACATTTATGGGAATATTCTTGAGAAATATTGTTAGTGGGAATTAAATATGAATATCCTTGGTTGAAGTAACGAGGGACTAAAAGGAAACTGATAACAAGATGGAAACTTTTCACCTTTAAAAATATAGAAATTTTGTAGCCAGTTTCCCCATTTCATAGTGTTTAAGAATGCCAAAAAATCAAAGCAATCTAACATGAAGTTTGCTAGAAATAAGCCTATCGGCTTAATTAGTGAAATATAATATTTCTTAAGTGATTTTTCATCTTATATCTAATATTTTAGTTATAAAAGTATATTAGGTTTAGATTTATGTTATATTATATAAATTTTAATGACAAATATTTTAGTGAATATTGTTTAAATTTTTATCTAGGGTAATACAATTGTGAGAGAGTAGTAATAGCACATGATTTGATAATAAAACATCTCATTTACAAATTGTACATCTCACATTCAATCCTCCATTCTTCTTGGCATTCATCCTCTTTGTCTTTGACAACTTGTTCACCCTTCAAGAATTCATCCTCTTAAGCCTTCTTACTTAGTATGCCATCTATAGACTCTTCCCTTTAGCCACTATATGATGTAACACCCTAGACTTCTTGTCCTTCTCAAGTTCTCATACATGAAACAATTTCTTCTAGCCATAATATCCTTATATAGAGAATTTAGGTCTCTTGTCACTTAACCACAATCATCCATTCTAGGGTTAGGTTAGATTCATTGAATCTACCCACTTTTTCATTTTATTCCCTTCTAGAAACTTCCTCTACAATCCTCTTCGAATTTTCCTCAAAATGGTTTACGTTGAACTCTATGTCACTAGATCATCATAGTTATCTTCCACATGCTTTATACAATTCAAGAAATCAACTTTTTCAGCTCAGATTCTTCATATCTTTGATCCAACACATTTTACTATCACTCGGCAATAACACTCTATTTTCCTGGCAAATACCATGCTCAACCAACATTGGGTTGCTTGACATACACTAAGTAATTCATGGTGCTCAGCACATACTAAACTTTCTTCACTTGGCACCAACTAGATTTCTCTCTTCTCAACACATACTAAACTTATTTCTCAGCTTCAACTAACTTTCTGCTCAACCTTCACTGACTTTCTTAGGTTCCATAGTTAACTCAGTAAAGCTTGGTAGACACATTTCTTTACTTATGCTTTTTGTAGTCTTTTCTCAAGCATCCTTTTATTATTTTCTTAAGTAGATAAATAATACACTATATCATTAATGTCTTTCTTGGTCTTAATGCTCCTTTTATACACCAAATAACTGAACCTTTCTCTAGGTTCTCTTCTTATCTTTTATTTTCAAATCCTCTTCATCAATCAATAAAATGATAGCATTCAGATCAAAGTATGCAATTGTCTCACCAACAAGTAGTAGATTGGACATCAGTGAAAAAATAATGATTGTGAACTATAATAAGTTTCATCATTCTTCTTCATTTCAACAATCTCATTTCAACAATCACTATTTAGCATTGAAGACAAACCAATAGGAACAAAAATACCAAAAAGAAACTTCATACCTTTTATTGAAATCTCTCCCTCTATCAATATGTGTGCCTTCCTTTATATACTTTGATCTTTGATTTCTCTCTTGTCTGATCTTGTCCCTCTTTGACAATCTTTCTCCTTCCTTCTATGATCTAATCTTTCTAATATCTCCCTCATTCTGATATCTTTGTCTCTCATTCTAATATCTCTCTCTTTGACACCCATACATGTAGATATAATCAATTTAGGTTCTCCCTCTATTACCTTGCATTTGATTGTAAATCTTTTGTTTCAGCTCCTTCTTTACTTCAAGTAGGTCCTAAAGTAAGATCCACTGCATCAAGTTGTAAAATATGTCATTCAACTCATTTGATGTAGAGGGCTACTCTTACTTCATAAGTATCTTTAGATAGGGGTATCACCAATATTTTTATCTCTAAGATATTCATGTGCACCCTTAGGTAAAGCTTTTGTGAATATATCAGCTATCTATTCATTTATATTTTCATATTCCATTCTCACTTCTTTATCTTGAACCAACTCTCTCAAGTAATAATACTTGATTGCAATGTGCTTTGTCTTTGTATGCATCACAGGGTTCTTAGATATGTTTATTGCACTTGTATTATCATAGTAGAGTACCACAAGTTCAATGATTTTCTCCTTCATTCCTTTGAGTAAGTATTTAATCCATACATTGATGCAATTCATTGAAGCAACAACATATTCAACTTCAATAGTAAACTATGAGATATAATGTTGTCTCTTGTTGGTCCAAGTAACCAATCTTTTTTCTATGAAAAATGCTCCACCACTTGTACTTTTTTTGTCATCAATATTTCTAGCCCAATCAACATATGTATAGGCT
This sequence comes from Cupressus sempervirens, assembly GCA_028749045.1. Lineage (NCBI taxonomy): Eukaryota > Viridiplantae > Streptophyta > Pinopsida > Cupressales > Cupressaceae > Cupressus > Cupressus sempervirens. Next base: position 301,527,887 of record CM053785.1, on the reverse strand, counting down.
CTAAATTCAAACTTTTCATTTTTCTTGTAGTAGAGACCATAGTCTTCTATTCCTTTCAAGTATCTCATAATCCTTTTAACAACCATTAAATGATTCTCCTTAGGATTTGTAGAAAACCTTGCATCAATCCCAACAACTAGTGCAATGTTATGTCTGTTATGAACTACATATTACAATTTGTCAATCATAGACATGTACATTGCTTGATTTACTTCAATAGAATAATCAATTTTGGATAGTTTGTGTCTCATCACCATAGGAGTAATAATAGGTTTTGAGTCTTCCACAACAAAAAATTTCAATATTTCCTTCACATACTTGGATTGAGTGATGTAAATACCATATCTCATCTAATACATTTGCAATCCAACAAAAAAATTATTTCTCCAAACATAGACATCTCAAATTCTTTCATCATTTCATTTGAAAATGTCTTACACATTGCATCTTTTCATCCAAATTAAACATCTATCAAATGCTATTAAATACCTAGAAATAAATAGGCATATAAAAATATCTACATAACATTATAATTATTACAAATACATTATAAATAAATAATAATATACTATAGATAAACTTTTGTCATCTGCCAAATAAATGTGACTTTTGGATAAATATGGTGCATAAGTGTATATATATAGAGAAAATATATGGAGGATTAGAAATAGGAAGAAATATTTGCAGAAGAAAAAGAAAAAATAATTTAAAATGTAAAAATGTTAGATTGGCGAGATTACAATATTTGTAGAGAAATCTTATTCAACAATTTGAAAGAACATTAATTGGGAATCTCGATTTAGAGTACCATTGACACATGGCTTGTAGAAATCAACTCTTACAAAAATTGATAAAGTAACATAAAATTGAGGAATTTTATGAGGAAGAGACATTCTAGGTATGGTACCTCATTAGATATTAGAATAAATGTAGGTAAAGAAACCAAAAGCTACTTTATAAGAGGCAATATTATATCAAGAGAGTAAAATAAAAAAAACTTCAAAGAACTCCTACCTCATTATTAGTTCTCTAAAAAAGGTGACATTGATACAATTTTTTGTTCTTATATCCCATTAATTGTACAACCATATGATTATTTATTTATTTATTAGGTTGATCCGCATCATCTTACCTTTTAATTTTATTTTCAAATATTTTTTTTAATATACTTTATATTATTTATTGTTAAACTTTGATTTTAGTTGATGATGTAGAATATCATAAAAAAATATTGATATAATAAATAACTACACAATTATTACTAAAAACTTTCTTTGCAATCATTTACATTGAATTTAGTAACATAATATCTACTATAAAATTTAACATTTTACAATCTTATCTTATTTAACAAAAAAATGTTAAAAGAAAGCTTTGAAGATTACAACATGCTTTGGTCTTAAACAAAAATTTAGGACAATAAAAAGAAACTAAATTAATTATTATATCAAAATTCTACTATTAAATACTTTTGGAGCAAATACATTTCAATTGGTGAAATAGGGATCAATTGACATTCTAACCAAGTTCTATGTTAAATCTATTGTTGATCTTGATCAAACTAGAAACTCCAGCTAAACAATCATGTCTACCTTGCCATGGGTTAGGAGCACTACCAACCAACTTTATTATATATTGCATCACACATCTATTCTACTTTTTTCTTCTCAAGCCTATGGTCATGGTTAAAATCATCATTGCAATAACCATGTGCACCTTCCCATAGGTTAGGAGCACCAATCCAAACAACTTTATTATAGAATTCATAATATATCTAGGCTACTTGTGCTATAGACTTTAGATGAAATTAGAAACCCTAAATTCCTATCTCCTTGGCCATAGCAAGGAGCGCCACCCCAACCACCATGCTCACCTTCCCAAGGATTAGGAGCACCACCCCAACCACCATGCCCACCTCGCCTATCACCATGCCCACCTACCCTAGGGCCAGGGGCACCACCCTAACCTCCTCAACCACCATGTCCACCACCACCACCACCCCACCCTTACTAAGTTAAAGAAGCACCTCCCCAACCATAGTGCCTAGGATCATAATGATTCTCTTCCACCACCACATAGTTAATTAGGCTCCAAACAAATATACAATGATAACTTTAAGAAACCCCTCCCGAAAAAAAAGCCTAAAATGCTAGCGAATCCAACATTTTGTGGGCAAGAAAATTTTAATATCGAGGGTGATTTTTTTGTTCCATATAGGAAAAAAAAAATATTATATGTTGGTGAGTTTTTTTTGCCCTAGCAAAAATCATTTTAAATGTGGCAAATTAATGTTTGTTTGGCTAATGGATAAATAAATGATGGCTATTTTTTCCCTTGCCAAAAATGAATTAATAATGTCAAAGGAAAATTACTTGTTTTGTAGGAAAATGAATAATAATGGTCTTGGCTAATCTTCAATGGTAAACTGAAAAATTGTTCAATCTAAAAGCAAAATTTGCACATGTATTGGCTAATGACTATATTGACTACTAAGTAGTCACTTCAAGTTTAAAGTTTTGTACTATCTTAGGTGTATTATTATTAATGCCATAACATCATTACATTAGTGTCACTATTACCAAGTTAGCTACTATCACTTTTGTATTGTTAACAGTAAATACAATAGTTTTATTGATTGTTGATTAATTGGAGATCAATGATAGAAGATGCATCTCGGGGTCACTTGCTTGAAAAGACCTAGAGTCACATGAAATTCTCTAAAATAGAGATACGTGGAAAGTTTTGCATCAAAATCATTACTCAATGTTAACCACTATCGACTGTCCGAAATTAATGCCAGTACATTTTGGCATTTTCACACACTTGAAAATTAATAGGAATACAAAAAAATAAGATATGAAAGATTGCAAATACCAAAGAATTAAATACAACTGCAATTAAATAGCCTCTTCAATTCCTCTTTAATTATCATTTCTCATATTCTTCAACGTGAATTCAGTTTGCAGTTACACTTTGTAGAGTTTCTTGAATCTTAGTCACGGATTTGCCAATTTGCCTGAAATGCACTACAATAGCTCTACAAAAGCCCTTTTTGGTCAGGATTCCTGATGATGTCCTTGCCATGGTTTGCAAACTAGATGCCCAAAGCCCTTTTATCTACCATCCTATATTCATGGTACTTGGCCATGAATTTTTGAGAAATGGTAAGAGGTACTATATGTCCACGCATATTACCTCTCACTTCCTCATGTCTTTTCTCAACCTTGGAGGTAGTCAAATAGACATGTTGATACTTCTACATAATGTTTTTAAGGAAACAATTTTAGAAGATGATTTCAAAATTCTTGTATTGGTCGAGCAGGTACCGGGGTTAGGCATTGGCATCCCTTTTGAAAACGTAGTAGACAAGTGCTAGGAGGAAGGCATAGGGTGCATTATACATAAGCATCCTTCCCTACTCGATATGAACAAACAACAATTGACTCACCATCAGAAGTGGGTGCATCTTGGAAGGATTTTCTATAGAAGTGGTTGTTGTTTGACGACATCAGTAAGACTAACTTCACATGGTTGGACGAGTTCAGTGACATCATCTTCTCCAATAGATTCCTCATGGAGGGACTTGAAGACCTTTTGGATTAAAGGCTTCAAGCCCTCAGCACCTTAGCCCACTAATGCTTCCAGCCTTCCTAGTTCCCTAGTTCCCTGTTCCCTATTTCTTGAATATTATTTCCTTAACAGTTGCCCTTAGGGCAATTTTTTTTAAAGATATTTGTATTTTCCTCTGAATTGGACCTTGCCCTTTTTTGAAAATTGCAAAATAGTAAAACTAGACTAATTTAATCAGCTCTTTTGAATATTTATGCTATGAATTAATATTATTTACATTGTATAGTCTAAAATATTATCAACGAAAATAATAGTTTCTGGCTTCTCAAATTGTTGTTCTTGTTAGTCTATGACTTTGTTTAATATAATTAAATGTTAATAGTTATAAAGTTAGAACTTATAACTTAGAAACAAAAAATAGGACTTCAAAAATCTTGATTCCCTTTATGGTTTTATATAATATATTTGATTAATGATTTATAGTAAAAAAATGTTAAATTGAAAATTATCTAATTAAAAGAATTGTAATTTCTAAAACTATTTTTATTTAGTCCGATTGGTTAAATTAAATGGAGCAATAAGAGCGAATTTCAAAAAAAACTAAAGATTATACCCTTAACAAAGTTAAATATAATTTTGATAATTTAAATTTCAAATTTTTATTTCATACCTATCTTGTCACCTATTCCTAACATTTTTTCATTATGAAATTTTTTAAATGATGAAGAATAGTTTATAAAAAATTATCACAATTTTTAATATATGTTAATGATTTATAGATAATTAAATTATATTACATTTTAATTTTGAAACTAACTAATAAATATGAATAAAAATATAGCATTTGTAATTATATTTTTAAATTGTAATTATTTTATTTATATTAAACTATTATCATTATTATTTCATATCTTGCACCAATTTTATTTTATAAAATTTAATATGTCTTCATTGAATTTTTCATATCATCTTTACGATAAAAAGTTTATGATAGAAAAGAAAATCCTTTATTTATATTATATTAAAACTATTATAATAATTATTGTAAATTATAATATATATATATATATATATATATATATAATTAAATTAATATCATGATTTTGACATGCTCAAGCTTAAAAGTAAAATAATAATAATTAATAATAATAATTTCTTTAACAATATTTGTTTAAACATTTTTCTCTATATTTATTAATATGCTATGTAAATTCTTTTCAATGATCCCAGCTCTATTTCGAGCCAAATTTTATTAGATTGAAGATAAAGTCTATTTCTACCTAAAATTGGGACACGTGTACTTGAAGATTCTACCTGAAATCTTGACCATTGCATAAAAGAAAGATTAATGACCCGAAATGAATTTCAAACTAATTTGCGGAATGTTTTCCCATATGCCTAGATTCATCTAGAATTGTGACATGTGTCCACTCATTGGAAGACTCGGTTAATATCATTAATAATTATATTTATAAAAAATTATTACAATTATCAATATATGTTAATAATTTGTAGATAATTAAACTATATTACATATTAATTTTGAAACTAAATAATAAATATGAATACAAATATAACATTTGTAATTATATTTTAAATTTCAATTTTATTTATATTAAACTATTTTCATTATAATTTATTACTAGTACTTGACGGTAGGCTTAGGCCTAAGAGCTAAATATTTTTAATTTTCAATGTGATTCATTAACGTTAATATTTTTATTTTTTAATGTAAGTACATTGGTTTATATTTTATATTTTAATAATATATTTTTTATAAATTATAATATATTTTTTGTCATTCAATTAAAAATAATATTACTTATATTAATAATTATTTAAGATTTATTATTATTATAAAAATATTATTATTATTATATTATAATTATTTATTATATAATAGGACATATAATATAGTTATTTATAATATAATATAATATAAATATAACCATATGATATATATGTAATAGTACATATATATCAATGATTATATTTATGAATAAAATTCAAATTTAAATTGACATCATTACAGAAAAATATAATTATATAACATTTTTATTAATTAAAATATTTCATATATTATAATAAATTTATTAAATTTAAATTAGATTTATATAAAAACTAAAGGAAAGTACTAATCCAACACTTGTTTCATATCTTGTACCAATTTTATTTTATAAAATTTAATATATTGCCATTGAGTTTTTCATATCATCTTTACAATAAAAAGTTTATGATAGAAAAGAAAATCATCTCTATAATAGAAAAGAAAATGTGATTTATTTATATTATATTATAACTATTATAACAATTATTATAAATTATATTTTATATATATATATATATATAATTTTTAAAATATAAATAATTAAATTAACCTAAAATTGGGACACTTGTACTCTAAGATTCTACTCAAAATCTCGATCATTGACTAAAAGAAAGATCAATGGCTTGAGATAAATTTTGGGCCGATTTGGAGAATGTTTTCCCATGTGCCTAGATTCATCCAAAATCGTGACACGTGTCTGGTCATTGCAAAGCTCAATTACATGTCAGGACTCAATTAATTTATTAATAATTATGTTTAGTCTTTTAAAAAAAAATTACTTAATCCCGACTCACTGTCATATCTTCATTTTAAGACAAAATTTTAATAATTATTATATAATACAATGTTATTAAATAAATAATAAAGTTATGTTAAAACTAATACTAAAATATAAAACAAGAAAATAATACTAATAAAATAATATTTAGTATGATATTTTAAATAATTAAAAAATAATAAATTCTCAATGATTAGAGAAATAAATAAAATTAAATACAAGAGACAATATTGTAGAAAGTATGTTAAATTTTAAAATACAATTTAATAATAAATAAAATAAACATAAATAAGTAAGCAAATAAATAATATAACATAGACTAATTTAAATTAACTAAATTTAATAAAAAGTCAAGAGATGTTTAACAAATAGACATGACTCCTTAAAATTAAGATATAAAAGAGAGGAGAGTTTATTTTAGAGAGGAGGACAAAAAAAGAAAGGAAGAGAAGAGGAGAGGAGTTCAAAAAGGGAAAGTGGATTGTACATACTATTATCAAAGTACCTAAAATCATTAATTACTTAATACTTTTGTTTTAGCTTTTAACTATTAATCCTCTATGTTTTTAGAGTATGAAATTGAAAGTTCTCTAAGTCAAGTTCGATATGATAGGCTTTTCAAATTTTAAATTTTTAAAGACTGGCAAAATTCTATTTTGTGTTCTGAAGACTGAAAGTGTGAAACTTAAGTATTAGATGACAACACCAATTATCCAATCTCGATTCTAGGTATTTAAATTTTTTTAAACTTTTATTATTGCAATTTGTAGGAATAAAAATCTTGATTCTAATTGTCTTAGGTTTACACTTTAAAATTATTTTAAATAGGGCCTAAAGAAGAATTTTGTGTAATAACTAGTAGTAGTCATGGGAAAAAAAAAGTCAAAAACCTCTCGTATGAGTGCAAGCATAAAGGAAAAGAAACACATTATAGAACTTAGGCAAGTGCTACAAACCCCAAGTTATGAAAAACTAGAAAGAGTTTTTCAAGATTCATTTATTAAGGGTTTAATAAATTTAGACTCCTCTACAAGTGTTACATTGGGCATAGACCATAAGCCTTCTTATGAGTATGATATTTTTGTGCCATGGGTTCAGAATACTTTTTTTTTTGTTATTATTTTGTCTAGGATTGGATAGTAACAAGGAAGTGGGGGCCAGTATTCTTGAAATGATTTATAATATCCATTGTCGAGGTTAGTCAGTTGAGAAGGTAGATGTAAGATATAATTTTTTTTAGCATATTGTTGAATCTTGTTGGAATTATAGATGAAGTAACTGAGAGGGGGGGTGAATCAATTACCACAAAAACAAATCCATAGATCCCTTAGATGTCTTAAATAACTAGTTACTACTGATACTCGGTAAACACTTCACAAAAATGTTGTAACTTGGTAGATTAACTTGTTTCTAATCTTTAAGCATTCATAATTATTAACATACACACAAAAGAAAATAACATGAACACAAGAGACACCAGATTTAACGTAGAAACCCAATATGGGAAAAACCACCAAGTAACTAGCTACCAATTTTTCACTCTTCTGAAGTGAGCCCTATTAGGAATCAACCCTATTAAAGGTTACAAAACACACTATTAGGTGTGACCCTATTAGAGGATTTAATCACCCTATTAAGAGTGGCATTTTTAGAGGTCTTTAGAACAATTCAACTGAATTGTCACCTTGTTAGAGGATTTACAAAATGGTTGCTAAACCAACTCTGTTAAGAGATTTTGAAATCACTGTTACAATGATTAGAAAGTAACAATGAATTGACTTGAATAAGATGCAATTGAATTTGCTGATTACAGATCCATTAGATCCTCCTTGATCAAATATAGCTTTGTTGCTCCTCAATGATCTTTGATCATCCTTCAAAATTCTCTCTCTCAATAATCAGTCCTCCTTCACATTCACATAAAATCCATCACCATCACACTTAGAATTCACAACTTGACCTCTTATATATACCATTCAGATTATCAATTCGGCACATTCACAAGTTACATTTACCAATAAACCATACATCATTCAGCTATAAATATTACATTAAAAAAATAAACTTTATTTCACAAAACAATAAAATCCTTCATTCGTTAACCCTACTCGATAAACATTGTTCTAGAAACAATTTCCTAAGTTAACCATCTCAACTCAGTTAACACTGCAAATTCTATGAAATCCTTTGGATGCCGAGTGAACTCGGTAAGAACTAAATTTTCTTCATTAACCATGAGAGCTTGGTAAGAACTATTCTCTACCCTATTTTCCTTTGATGATCGAGTAAGCTCGATAGTCACTATATTGCCTTGCTTAACCTTGAAATCTCAATAACAACTATCTACACAAGGTAAAACTTGAGAATGCTCGGTAGACACTATAAACCTTCTGAGCTTGGTAGACTATAGCTGATAGTTGATATGATATTTGTGTAACATCAGAGACAACACACAATTGAACAATTGTATCCAACAGAATCTATGCAACAACAATAACTAATGATTAAAAAAATTACAACTATAGGCAAGATGAAGACATTTAGGTTCATAAGTTACTTGTGCTACCTTCTTTTAGCAAAGCATCACCCAATATTTTAAGACATAGAACAAAAAGCTTGATATTGAGGTCTATAAGTTTGATGAGAAAACCCAGAAGAAATTAGAGACTCCAAGTTTAGTATATGAGTGGACACATAAGATGAGGATGACTACTACAAATAAAAACTACAACCATTTTGTAAACTTCTTTTTGGCACCTATTTACCAAAAAATCATAGGTACTTCAATGCCTAGATTGCCTATGTCTTGTAAAGATTTCATTCAACTGGGAGGTTGGATGTTTAGTTCTTCATGGAAGAGTACATTATCTTAAGGTTTTACAGTTTAGTGGTTGAACCCTGCAAACTTCAAATGCATGTTACAGAAAGGGTTTTTGCAGTGGAATATGTACGATAGATGGAGAGTGTAGATGAACTTTTCAATAGACAATAAAAGAAAGTGATATTTCTTTCCTTTCCTTTCACAATTGGAGGCCTCACATTTGAGAGAAAGGCTTTCAAACTAGCAAATAAATTGGTTTTTTTTTTTTTTGTCTTTGATTTTGTTAGTCACTAGAATTATGATGCACTGAACATAATAAAAATGAGACTTATTGCCAGTGGGAACTCTATGAGAAAATATCAACATTAGGAGATGCCATTGATAGAAAAGTTTAAAAAACAAAGATTCATTGGATGAGGTTAAGAAAGAGATGGAGAAACATGCAATAGAGAATAATATAATTTCAATGCAAGATTTTTCATCCCAAATTATGACATTGCATAAATCATGGCCTTTGACATACTTAAATTTTTATGAGAAAGCATCTAAACCTTCTAAGAGGTCTATTCTGAAAGCAATTAAAGAGGCATGCACATCTGCTTTGTGGTGTCAAACAAAGATGGCTAATTTTTGGAAAATGAGGCAAAATTTGGGTGAACCAAGGACATTAGTTGGCTTTGATGAAATTGAGGAGGCTGAACTTTTTAGCGATTATTGGAATAAAGAGCATCCAACTATACTATATGATTTTGGTAGTGATAGTGATAATGAAAGATAGAAGGACCTCAAGTCTAATGTCGACATTCCAGGTATTTAGGATTCTGGGTCAACTAGTGGTAGAGATATTGTTAAACATCAAATGAGTGATTTTTTTAAACAAACATATAGTAAAGGGGCAACTGTGATACAAAAAAAGGGTTATGTAGGTATAGGGCCCATTGGTGCAAGTGGTGAAGGGATTTGGAATCTAGTTCTAGTACCAAACCCACCTAAAAGAGGATGTGATCCAATCATTAGACTCTTTGAGATTGAAGATGATTCATCTAGAAAGGGAAAAAAAAATATACTTCTACTTTTGAAAGTCATCCTAACACATTATTTGTTAAATCTTCTTATCCAGTTGTAGTTGATCCCACTGGCATTGACACTAGCACTAGTATGGATGAACCTTGTGAAAAAAAGAAAAAAATTATGAGAATTACACCGCCAGCAATGTTGGCATTCACTTCACTAATGTATACACCAGTGGCTTTCATACAAAACCCAAAAAACCAAAAATGCCAGAATTTGGAATGGGCCATCTTCAGTATATTGGAAATCCTCAAAATACAATTGTAGGTGGAGTAAGTTTAACTAGAGTTGGATGAGCATACAATGATAAAACTGATAATTCACCTTTCAAACACTCAATTGTGTCAGCAAACCTAGATTTTAGTTTGAACGAGTTTGCATCAAAGTTTGAATAGACAATCAAAAGAAATAAGCAAATTATGAAGACTTTGAAAAGTGATGCAGTTGTTGAATGTCAGGGACCTACTAACAGAATATTTTCAACATATGATCCAAACAATGAAATGATGAACTTCATGGCTATTATGTCCTTGGGTAGAGATAATAATCTACCAAAAAATGTAATAAATCGTAATGATATAAAAGTTACTAGTCTTCAAATGGATTTGTCAAAAGTGAAAAATATTGACAAAATCAATATATCAATAGAGAATAACAAAATGGTCTACTCTATACTTCTGAAAGTGGAGAGGGAAAACAAAAGGCTTACAAAAAAAATAGAAAAGTTACAGGTAGACTTTGATAATTTGAAGGCCAAGGAGAAAGTAACAGACAATAGTTTCAAAGAATACAAATTAGGATAAAGAATTCTTCTCCTATAGAGGCAATTGTCCAACAAGAAAAGATGAATGAATAAGTGCAAAATTTGAGTAAAGAATTGGAAAAGTGCCAAAAAAGACTTCAACATGAAAAAACCTCTACTACACAGTTGTTCAAGTCTATAGGGAGTAGTGCATAGGTGAACAATAAATTAAAAATTGACCTAGACTTTGCTGTCAAGGAATATAATAATTTGAAGATTGAATTAGAGAATGAAAAGAAAAAAGAGGAGTCTAGGAGAAGGATGATTTATAATTTTCAAAAGGAATTCGGGAATGAGAAGAAAAAAGAGGAATCTAGTGCAAACACAATCCACAATTTGAATAAGCAATTGGAGAATATGGGAAAAAAAGAGGAGTCAACTACAAAAACAATCCTTGATTTGAAGAAGGAATTGGAGAATGCAAAGAAAACAGAGTCTAGTGCTACTATAAGCACTAATACAATCCACCATATGAGGAGGGAATTGGATAATGCAAAGAAAAAAGAGGAGTCAGTTGCAAAGAAAATCCTCAATTTGAGAAAGGAATTGGAGAACGTGAAGAAAGAGGAGTCTACTCAAAGGCTCCATGATTTGAAGAAGGAATTGGACAATCTGAAGAAAAAGGAGGAGTCTACTACAAAGACAATCGATGATTTGAAAAGAGAACTCGAGGATGAGAAGAAAAAAGAGGTAACTACTACAAATACAATCTAAGATTTGAAGAAGAAATTAGAGGAAGAGAGGAAGAGAGAAACTAATTAGCAAGGGCAACTAGAGGAAATATAAAAAAAGAGTGAAAAAGAGATGTTTGAAATGAAGAAAAAGATGGAGAATGTAATTGCACAAAATAGAACAACCTCTTCTGAATACCATCATGTGAAGGATACTATAATAAATATGGTTAAGCTTATCAAACAAGAAAATTGGGACAAAATAATGAAGAAAAATGATAGTTCATTTGAATGACTTGATTTAAATAGCAATCTCAGACTTGTCTTTGAAAATGTAAAAAATGATGTTCATGGTAAAAGATGAATCTTCACCAATTCCTTAAAAAATCTTGCTTACCAAATTTTGAATAAAGTGTGGAGATCTAGTGATAGGGATTTGGCAAACCATGGAATAAACAACTGCTTGGATGCCTCTGTAATGACCATTGGTGTCTGTCATAATTGTGAACAAGTAATAGAAATAACTCAAGCTCTCAAATATGCTTCCAAATATTTGATGAAGATGAATCACATCATACTAAACTTGCTAAATGTTGGATTATCAAATCTAACTAACTTAGGTGACAGATTCATTGGAAAAAAAAAATACATAAAAAATTTGTTGGACAACATGAATTCTGATTTAGGCAACTTACTTGAGGAAACCACTCCAGAAAGAATTGCAAGTTGCATCAAACCACTATCAACAATGAATGAAGTTATAGATAAATTCCTTAATTCATGTAAAACTATCTCTCAGAAGCATTCATTGTTGACGAGGTTACAATTATTTAGCTACAACTTCAAACAAATGGAGCTTCCAAATGATGTAGAATGGAGTGCCCTAAAGAAACTCATTGAAGCTGGGTCATCTTCTCAAACTAAAACTATTGCTATCAGTGGTAGACATAACTAATAGCACTAAGAAGTAACAACTTAGTAAGTGATATTGCTACAATCATTTTTTTACTTGTTGCTCTTTAATTTCAAATTTTGATTTTAATTTCAACTTTGTTTAATGTTAATTGTTATAGGAATCAAGAGCCAGCATATCAGGATAGTTGGGCAGCTAGGCACTAGCATACTATTACTACATAGAGTAGATGGAAAAAATTTCCCTACTACTTGGGAAAATTGTACAATTGGCAATGTGGCAAATTGGCAATATGATTGTATACCAAAGTAACAAGAATCAGAATCAACAAGCTCGAATAAAATCATGAATCAAATCGTGGAATCGTGTGAATCATTGTGATTCTTGGAACTGCGTTGCATACACATAATGTGTTACGTAGTAATATTCTTATTATATATACAATTACAAACCAACCTATAGCTTTTATTTCTCCCTTGCATCTGCAAAAGGGAATTCAAGGTCAATGGTCATTTCAATTTGACATCGAGTCACTTGCAAAGGGTTGTAATTGTTTGTAATTGTTAAATGTATTATGTTATAGGCTAATTTATAATTATAAATTATAATACAATTTTTTTTTAAATAGAGCTTATTTTTTTTAATGTATTATGTTACAATTTCTTAATGAAACTAGAATTAATGCAAATCTCAACATGTAAGCTTGTAACATCAACATGTTCAAAAAAAAATTTAAGCATCTATAAAAGGACAATGAATGAAGGCTATAAATTGACTTCTACAAACATAATTAATTAGTAGATAGAGCCTTAGATCAGAGCTACTACTACTAGCCTACTGCTTGACTCATGCAAAAGTTAGAACTTGAGGTTGAGAAGCTATTATAGTTGCCAATCTGCCTGGACCATCTCAGCATCACTATCATTAGAATCCTTCTCATTTATTGAATATAATATTTCATTGTTCGTTGTGTTTTCTTTAGATTCACTATCAACATCAATATGCATGCCAAAGTCAACATCATCTCCATTGCTTCCAATATCAAGACATGAACCAATACCACCACCACTTCCACTACCACCGCCACTTGCACTACCACCGCCAGTGCCAGTGCCACTGCCACTTGGGTTTGAAATGTTGGAAATCCCTCTTCTTTGGCATTGGTTTCTTCAAATGTTGAGAGTCCTATCATAAGGGAAATTATCTACCTCATACCTAGAATTATAGAGCCTCAAACAATTATCCAATTTTTTGTCTAATTTGTTTCTAACCTTTGACTTCAAGAAGCCCAAAGTACTAAAAACTCTCTCTTCCTACACTGAACCCAATATCATTGACAAACATAAATTGGTAAGCTTGAAATATTCTAGTATTGACTCTCCCAACTGATTGCTCTCCCTCTTCATTTGGGTTCTCCATAAGATCATATTGTTCCCTCATTATGTTTGCAAAAGAATATGATTGATCTCTTAGTCAAGATTCATCAAAAATTCCATTTATAGTTAATTCATTGATTACTTTAGGTTTGTAAATTTTTTAAATCAAATTCATCATCCTTTTTCAAAAATTATTTGGATAGTTTAGAGACCAATATTGTGGAAAAACAATTTATAGTTTAGAGACCAATATTGGGGGGAATTTGAATCTAATTTCTAATTAAAGATTGTAGCAAACTCACTTGATAGAGTCAAGCACAAAGTCTTTGATCTTCTTGAAGTCTTCACTTGTAACACATGAAAGTACCTTCTCTAGTTTTGATTCAAGTTAGGGTTGACACAGGCATAGTACTACATTGGTATGTCAACTCTATGTACCCTAGCATAAACCTCATCATTTGCACCAATATGTACAAATTTCTGAGGATTGTTCAAATCTATGATTTCTATCAGGTGAAAGGAGAAACTTGTGTCACCATTTGCAATATTTGGAGGGGTTATGGCCAAAATAGTTTCGGTCGTAATGGTTACGGCCGAACAAGTTCTAGCCATACATACGTGGCAAGTTTTCCCGTCGACGTGGTATGCAAGGTTACGGGAAAAACACTTCCGATCGAAATGGTTTTGACCATAACCACCCTATTTCAAATGACTCAAAATATCATAAAAATAGCCAAAAAGTGATTGACGATAATTTTATAAGCTAGAGGGCATCCTAGGTGGAAGCCACACAAGCAAAAATAAGAACTCCTGCAAACTTCTCACTTTGAAGGCCAATTTGACTTACTAAATTGAAGTTTTTTTAAAAACTAAAAATATTTTTTTGTAGCTCTTGGAGTCAAGATTATGATTATATATTTTTTTTAAAATTTTTATTATGGATAATATTTTATAATTTGAAAATAGTACAAGTAGGTATTTTAAGATTTAGGAAGATGTCTATACAAAAATAAGAAAAATATAGTAAATCATGTTCAAAAGTTATTATTTTTTAATGTTGCACTAGAGGAGAGAGTTTTCTTCAAGAATATGTAATTTTTTTTTAAAAATATGTAGATTTGATGGAAAAAGTTTGATGGGAGAAAAAAATTGTCAATTTCTGATTACTTTGACTTTGACCAGTTATAACTTGAAAAATACTAGCCAAATTTCAATTTTTCTTCTTTGGTGCACTACGTATACATGTTGACTCTAACATATTCCAAAATTAGACCAAAATATGAAAATTTTCATATATTTGTTTGACGAGAAAAAAACTCTATATTTTCAGCATTTAAAAAAAAATAAAAAATAGACTTTAAAAATTAAAAAATAGATAAAATTTTCACTCAATTTTTTTCAAAAAAATTACAGACATAAACTTCATCTAATTTTACACATTTCATTAGTTTACATCATCTTCAAATTCTAAGCACAAATGCTACTTTTATGTCATTAAAGTTGAAGACTCTAAATTCTGATATCACTTCTCCTTTATAAAAGGTGACACAAGTTTGTGCTTTTACCCTATCCACTTTGCAAATTTTGATTCATCTAATGGTAGTAATTGATACATAGTATCTAAGCTATTACATTTCATTTTATAGATCTTATTATATTATGTAGTGTACATAGCTCTTTGTTAAACCTTTGTTATAATATTTCTTATGTCCTGGAGCATGGGGAGAATAGCTACTAAAGTTAAGAGTATCTTAACATTATTTAGACTTGAATATAGCTGAGGGAATCTATCTTGCACAGAGTGGATTAGTCCAAACAATGAAGGATATTCAAAGATTACTTGATGCACTAGTCCAACCAAGGAGATCCATCTAGTATCATTGTCTTTAAGAAGCTTCCTCCGATTAGTAAGTCCTTGACCAAAGTGTTGAAATTCTCAAACTCATTTTGGACTTTGACAAAAGTATTGATAAATCTATTTGATTAGAGATTCCACTTTACTTACACAACTAAAATTTTTGACAATTCTAAAAGCTAGATTCATTTGATGGGCCATGCAATGAATGGGAATAGCATAGGGTGCCAAATCATTCTTGATCTTTTTTCAAAGACCACCTTTATGATCATGCATAACTAAAGTTCCATCCACTCCAACACACACCAAATTTTTGGCAATCTCGATTTTATCCAAACCTTGACATTCAATTAGAGTACTCTTTAATAAATCATATAAATTTTCAGTTGTTGCACTGCAATTCAATTTGCAAACAGATAACAAAAATGGTTGATGATAAAGATTTTTTACAATATAAACATGCATGCACATCCAAGTTGAAGTATTATCAATTATTGTAACTTCATCTATAGATAGTGCAATGAACTTTGATTGTTTTATTTTTTCCTTCATAACTTCTTTTCCAACATGTGCAAGACATCTAATCCATTCCCAGCCACCGTTTACTAACCAGTGATTGTTCAGATAGTTTTGAAGTTTGAAAAAGCACAATAAGGAAATAATTGAAGGGTATTCCATCATAGGATGTCATCTACTCAAAATATAAAAGACCACACTTAATTGAACTACTTTTCCCATATTTTTCACTTCCATTGCTTTCCCAATGAAATCTTCGATGGAACCTTTTACTACAGAATGCTTCTCCTATATTTGCTAGTGTAACTCATATATTTTGGCATTCCCTATATGCAAATAGTTGTCCTTTGTTTTCCAAGTTAGCATGGATTTTTCAACTCCATCTATAGTTTCCTCTGTATAAACTTTACCAACATGCTTTTCTATGCTATCAAGTTTAAGCTGCAACCTCTTCTCCTTCTTTGTTATCTCTGGGAAAATCTGACCTCTGCATTCTATATGGGGCTCACTATGAATTGGATTGACCATTGGTTCAATGAATGAGTACTTTTTCACCCATTCTAACTAAAAATTCCTTTTGGACAAATCCCAGCGAGATTGATCTTTCTTTAATTCCAATTTTCTTTTCCCCTTTTGTGCATGAACATGATTTATGGAATCACTTTTGGTTTTCTCACCCAATTAGTCTATGACTGACTCCAGCTCTATAATATTAGTTTTTGACTCCCTACTCAGGGGAAGTGCCTCCAAATCATGTTCAAACTTGTTCTCAACTGAGATATCAGGTTCACCAACTTGAACTTCAATACCATTTGAGTCTCCAACTTGTGATGAATCTCCTTTTTCAATAAGCACTAGAGATCTAACTTATATATCTTGTAGGTTGCCAACATTTCCACCACCAAAATATGCTGCTATACTTCTATGGTTTGGTAATGGTGGCTTCTCTTGGCTTTCAAAAATCCTACCAAAACCCCTATCACCCCTCTTGTTTGACATTGCAAACTGATAAAGGCTGCAAAAAATAAATCAACTTAGTTGTTGAATAAAAGACTCAAATAGTGACAAGTCAAAGACTATGAATAGTGACAGTAGACTAGTTAGACTACATATAATAACAATAATATGATTTATTCTCCAAAAAATGGTACTACTGCTATGGTACTATAGTCTATGGTACTACCCAATATAATTCACAAACCTATAAGCTATCTTAGCATGTCAGATGTCGAGTCACCAGTGGATACTGGATAGTAAAATTAAAAAATAACCAATACCACTATACTAGTATGGTAGTGCTACTGTCGACATAAAAAAAATATTAACTCCCTTGCCTTTTATGAAAACTAGGGTCCACAAGTCAATGGGCAATGCACTCAACACTTTGAAACTTTGGTGGTAATAAGAAATGCTAGTCTCCAGACTAGTAAATAGTAAATTGTGTAGAATGATAATATCTTATAGTCCAATCTAGGTTGGTGAATTATGCAGGATTAACAAACAGGAATTTCAAACATAAGTAAAGCACATATTCCTATGCAAGCCCACAGTATGAAATAGTTGGCTAAATAGGGTTGGTGGTTGACACATGTCAGGAAAATGGTAGGTGATGCCCAACCCAAGAAAAAATTATTTGGTTGTAGTAATGGTGAAATAACATGGGCCAATAAGAAACAAACATGCAAAAGCTAGTGAAATGTTTAAAATAAATGTATCCAAAATGTATATTGCATTGGCAATTGGATCGATATTTTTGACCAATCATGTGATAACTAATGGGAAACTACCACGGGCATTAAACCCAAATCTAATAAATATCCACCGATGCAGTTGGCCTACATTGCATGGGCTATTTGCCAAATGATGATCGACCCATGAGATGAGATTGCCAAAAGGAAAATATTTACCACTAAAGTAATCTCTACAAATCTAAGACCCAATAAAACATAGTAGACTATCTTCGAACTAGACGCCATTGCCGATTCCAAGCATACACAGATAAATTACCTTCTTTGAGAAGTAGAAGAATGGTATTTCTTATTTATAGGATTGCTCCACCTTAGTGTACTACTCATGTGATCTACATCACCATCAGTAAAACAATCACACATTAGATGATAATTTTAGCATAGGATATTTGGTATTATCCTCATTGACCATTTCTTCTTGGTTTCACCACAATCACTTATCATCAGCTAAAAGAGTCACTAAGAGATTACATTCATACGTGGCCATTCTTTTGAATTAGAAATCACCCCTCCCAATTTAACATAGTTTAAAGATTTATTAGTTTAGATATTGTGAGCTTTGTGGTTGTGTTCTCTCATATATATATTCCCATAATAATAATTGATTATTATGATTGTATTTATAAGTGACTCTAAAAATACCTTTTTCTAAATTCTCAGACATACTTGGATCTATTTGTTATATGTGGTTACCTAGTAATTCTCTTGAAATTATGCATTTAATAAATTCTAGTTTTTTCTTGGACAAGTCATTTACATGCTTTCACTTCTCCAATTTTGCTTATGTTGGTGTAATATTGAATTTAATTTGTTTAATCTTTATCCATTCATTTATATTTCTATTAGTCAAAATAAAATTTCTATTCTTAGATCCCTTGATTTCTAGGCATTAATTATACTAGCATTTGCACTTTTGAAGAGCACAAGGGTTACTCCGATAGTCTTACATATACTTTTGATGACACTCTTGTGTAGTTGGTACCATGTTTCTAGTTATAATTAAGTTTTGGAGTTCATGTAATATATTTGATAAAATGTTACTACATTTTTTTTAAAGTGCAATAATATTTAGGGGAGTTTCACTTTTTAATTTATAATTGTATATGGATTACTTTGCATTTTAGATTTTCTATCAAAAGTGAAAATGGATTGAATGCAAATCCCACCTACTAGTTTTACTCTAGATATAGCATATAATTTTTTATGTAAATGATATCACTGATCTCACCAAAAACTCTATTAACAAGTATTTCCTTTTTCCAAATATCTTTTGTAAGCATAATGTGTTGTTCTTTGCAAAGAAGTACATATTTTTCAAGTTTATCATCATGCATATGACTATTATCTTTTCTTGCATAATTTTTTGTTATACTTATTGTGACTAGGTGATTTAACTATTTTACCTTTTTTTTTCTTTCTTTTAGGTTTACTACCTTGTTAGTACCAAATAAGTGCATAGATCTATCAAATTCTCTGTCATCATTAGTACTAAAGTGTAAATCTATATGAGCCATTAGATGTCCAAATCACGTTGTGCTAGTTTTTCATCTTATACATTATGCAATAGTTGACAAAATTCTACTTGCATGTTATTCCCATCTTCATGTAAAAAAATGTTGTTAATGTAACACATTTTATAAATTGGTCCCACAATAAGTTGTTAATCAAATATGATGTGTAAATTAATTTTTGTAAGAATTTTCCTTAGGGAAAAATTCACCCAAGATCAAAGAACTCAAGCACAAGCACAACAGTAGGCCAGAAAGAGTATGATCAAAATATCGATATATATTCAATTCAATGTGAAAGTAAACTAGGAGTTCTTATATATAAAGGCCTCTAGAATGCTTCTAGAATGCATAGGAATCAGCAACACGATAAGTTATACAACCAGACACATGTCCACTAGGTGTGGGTTAACCTCCATTAATCAAAGGAGTAAGTGCAATGATGAGAGGATAAGCCTACAAATGTGTAGCATGCAAAATAATGTTGTAGACAACATGTGCTGAACTAGGAGTGTGAATGACTATGTTGTCCTCATGAAAACTAAATTAACTATGAAAACTCTAGTGTTCTAGACACCATGTGCTGAATTAGAGTTGCTTACTTCTATGTTGTTAACATGACAACTCATAAAAGTATGCAAACTCCTAAGTCTCTCAATAAAAAAATAAAAAAATAATGCAATATAATAAAACAATGCATTAACCTAAGTAAACTCAAGTAAAGTATAAATAGTGAATGCATATTTACACCAACACCCCCATAGGCGAAACTTAGGGGAATGCCCTTAAGCTTATGAAGACTAGGATGAAATGCAAGATGGGTCTTGGCTACTAGGCCATATTAGGTACCCATGTACATAATGAAATGAAATCTCTCATAAAGCAAAGAAAGAGGGAAAACCTCATGGGAAAAACCCTCCCCCAAAAGAGAGATGAAAAGACAAGATGCATGGATGGATAGAGTAATCAAGACCCCCCCATTATGACATACATAAAGTATATACAAAGGGGAAGAATGGGAAGAACAAAATCTCATAAGAGGAAAAGGTCCCCACTCCCCAATAATAATGAAGAGGAAGTGAGATAAGGTAGTCCCCCCCACCCCTAATTAAGAATTCCTATTAGTGATAGCTACTCCAAGGTAGAAGCTGGTCCAAGAGTGTTAAATGATGTTCCTCACCTTTGGAATAAACAATAGCAAAGGTACAAGTGATATGTTTCCCTATGTGTAGAAAGAATCCCAATGTTCAATGATGCCTCTAAAACCTACTCAACTATCCCTGTGTTGATGTTGATGGTCACCCCTTCCAATACTGCTAAAAAGAATGAGTGTAGATCTGACAAGGATGGATGTAGAACCTATCCCAAAGAACTCATAGTCTCCTCAAATGATAAAGACACCTCCTGCAATTTCTATATATAAGAATCGACAATCATATCAACTAGTGAAGATCGATCATGTAGAGAATGGTCATGAGGGTTAGAGTGAGCCCTCACAAAAATTATAGAAGGATTAGCTTCATTAAAGAGAAGATGTAAATCATCAATTATGTCTCCCAAGTCTGCTATGTATGACTACACAAAAAAACCTAAAATATTTTCTATGTAGTCATCCCCTATTGTTGGAGCGAGAAGACAAGGTGTACCTTGTTGTGCTAGACCATGTGGACTATGTTGATGTCATGACTACTCACTACAATTGTCGATATAACCCCATGTATCTAAATTTGTTGAAGCACTATCGTTGGTGTCACTATCAGTTTCCATAGTGTATGAAGTGTGGAGAGGATTAGCGGATAAGCTAGGTGAACTTCCCTCAAAGTGTACATACTTCTCCATAAAATCCTCATGTATATTAGGATCCATAAGTCTATATGCCTTAGTATCATCTTCATATCTAATGAAAGTACAAGGCCTTGGTGGTGGTGCCTTCATTCCTTGGAAGATATGTTTGTCCATGTTGGACAACCAAAGACTCTAAAGTGTTTCAAACTAGTTTTCTACCACACCATGCCTCAAAAGGAGTCATACAATCTAAGGCATTATGAGGAGACCTATTAATTATGTGAGTGACACTTCTTATAGCTTTGACTTCAAGTGTTGGATCAAGAGACTTGGCTTTATCATGCAATGTGCCATGGACTTACGAGTTCGTATCCTCAGTGTTGCAACATCTATCTTGTGCAGAATGAATGCTGGTGGATTCTGAAGATTAATACCATCAAGTTTGTAAAAGTCTTTAAGTCTTCTATCCAAATATCTTCTTTCATTGTCCATCTATGGAACCTTGATAGCTTTCCTTGATTTCTATTCAACATGAACCTTGAAGGCTTGAAGCTTTTCCAACACTTCATTCTTGTGATGAAGAAAATAGATCCATGTGTAGCATGAAAAGTCACTAACAGAAGTAAGGATGTAGCAGCCTTGGCTGACTGATGTCATTGCAAAAGGACCAACTAAAACCATGTGAACCAACTAAAGAATAATTGGAGCTCTTGAAGACTTCCCTTTATCATATTTCTCCTTGAGATGTATATCCACTAAACATAATGAACATTCAACCTTAGAAAAATTTGATTGGTGGTAGACCTTTGACCATGTTTTTGGAGCAAAGTTGTTGAAGATAGTGGAAGGCAAGATGACCAAACCACTCATGCCATAATTTAATTTTTGGATGTCAGTGTGTCAATAAGACTTGATAAGGATACTTAGGCACATAGTGGGAGAAGGAATGAAGCCTCTTTTCATGATTGACTTTTCCCACTACAACCAATAAATCATCTTTAAGACTATGCACCATCATTGAATCTAGAAGGAACTCAACTTTGTTGCCATCTCCAAGTTTAGTGATTTGGTAAATTGCCATCTCTAAACTCATTGGATTTGTTAATATAATCCTAAATTGTGTCAAATTTCTTTGGATCCAATAGAAGTAGATCATCCTCAATCTAGTATCTCTTTTCCTCATCCACCTTACCATACAATGCTTCAAGTTTTTCCCAAGTAGGTTTGGCTTCCTTGAAATTGGAAATGTGCAAGAAGAGATCTCTATGTACATAACTCCTTATAATTCTTAAAGCCTATTGGTCTTTAGTTCTCCAATCATCAAGTGTTGTGGCATCTGTGGGTTTTGCAATTGAACCATCAACATAAAGACTTAGACCTTTTTCCATTAATCTACTCCATACAATATCTTTCCATGTAGAATAATTGTGTGAAGTTAGAAGTGGATATTTAGATGAACCCATGATGTAAAAAATGAAAAGAACACACAAGAGAGACACAATACACCCTCACCCCCCCCCCCCCCCCCCACTTTTCACTCAATCAAAAGACCCCCCAAAAAAAGTTTCTTTTGGAACTTTATATGTAGTGCTCATACAATAGGCCATTTGTCAAAATGCATAAAGTAGACTTTTGATTTTGCTGTATACAACTACCTTTTGAGGCCCAAATCTGTCACTAAGCACTATAGCTTAGATGTACAACAATTTTGAAAAGTAATCAAAGCAGTATAATGTAGAAAAGGCCCTAAGTTTGAAAGTGATATTTTTGTCCACATAACCCTATAATCTAATTGCAAATCTAGAAAGTAGATGAAAAATAATGCACTTTCAAAAAAAAGGAAACCTGAAAATGTGTTCAAATGAGCCCATACAGAATATTTGAAGTTGCAAAATGCAAGATTAAATAGGTATAGTCACCAAAAAATGCAATTTCTAACAAAGCCTTGCACCAAAACCAAAAAAGAACACCACCACTAAAATTTTTAGGAAATTCTATCCTAAATAAAAAATAAAATACCCCTGATTTGGAGTCTAAAGGACTGAGTTATGGCCTCCCAAAGTTGGGCTGTCGAATTAAAATTGCATCTAGAGAAGGGTCTAGGTAGAAAAAAGTGAGCTTAAATTTGATAGTCAAATGGTCATCAGAGCGATTAAAAAATTCCTAGAAATGATAGTTAGATGACTATCAAATTTAATCTTGTGAAATGCTAATGTCAGGGGAAAAAGTTCACTAGGGTGACATGGTAGGCTGACGGGGCATACAGACAGTATGATCAAATGATGTCACTATATAGTTTTGCTGATGTTGGTGTATAGTCACCTACTTACTAGGCTACAAATGTGGTGGGTGGTGTTAGACCTACACTAGCAAAGTGGGCTATGTGGTAGGTGTACGACATCCATGTGTCAAACCACGTAGCCACTAACTGGGACCTAAGTGGCATCAAGGTGGCAAAGTGTTTGGTGGTTCGTCTGGCCAAAGGCAACATATGGTAATTGCAGAGCTATCTATGTGTTTGAGCTAGGGTTCTCATGGAAAGAGCGATTATGGCCATGTGGCATTATATGACCAGGCACCAAGAAAGTGAGCATTGATGACAACAAGAACCAGAAGGTAAAGCCAATGACAAAAAAGCCATTCATAAAGGGTAGTTGTATGAAATGTATGGATGTTTGATGTGGCAAGTGTATGGTTGTTGAGTCAACATAATGTGGACACCTACATTTCTTAGCTGTGTGGCATACCCACAACTAACTGGGTTGATGAGGTGTGGGCCACATATATAGACTAGGTTGTTCACTTGGAAGTTTTCTCCTAATGCATAGAGGCTTGCAAGTGTCCACGTGAGGGCTGTTGGAAGCACTCGTCAGGCTGCATGGCGTTACGTCAAGGTGCTACATGGACAAGTGTAGTGGCTAAAATCTATGAAATGCATGCCATATATAGGAGTTCTGGTGATGGAGTTTAATCCCACATCTATCACGGGGGGTTCTCACCATGGTTTAAAATGAAATACCACAAGTCAATAGGCAAACAAGCCCACCTTGTGAGTTGAGGGTTGGTCACTGGAGGCTTGGCTAGTATAGTTTGTTCCTGCCAGAATTGGTAGTTTGTGCCAAATTTAAATGCCGACCACCAAAATTTGGTTGTGATCGTAACTTTAAATTGCTGAGCACTATAAAAGTAAAATAATCCCAAACTTGCAAATCAGACCTTTGGGTGCCAATTTTCACATAAAATTTTCCTCAAAATTGACTATGGCCTAGTGTAGGCAAATTTATAGACAATTTTCATCGAATCAATGTTCTAAACACAATGGCGAGGTCTATTCTGGCTGTAGATGCTCCCAATGACTATGATACTTCGGATTTGGACTGAGCTGTTGTAGAAACAATGGTCTCAAATGACTATGTGAAGAGAAATTCTCCAAGCTTTCATGCCATGTAATAATTTTCCTTAGGGCAAAATTCACCCAAGATCAAAGAACTCAAGCACAAGTGCAATAGTAGACCAGAAAGAGTATGATCAAAATATCGATATGTATTTGATTCAATGTGAAAGTACACTAGGAGTGCCTATATATAAAGGCTTCTAGAATGCTTCTAGAATGCATAGGAATTAGCAACATGATAAGTCATACAACTAGGCACATGTCCACTAGGTGTGGGTTATCCTCCATTAAGCACAAGAGTAAGTGTGATGATGAGAGGATAAGCCTACAAAGGTGTACCATGCAAAATAATGTTGTAGACACCATGTGCTAAATTAGGAGTGCAAATAACTATGTTGTCTACATGAAAACTCAGTTAGTGATGCAAAATCCAATGTTGTAGACACCATGTGTTGAACTAGAGTTTCTTACTTCTGTGTTGTCAACATGACAACTCATAAAAGTATGCAAACTCCTAAGTGTCTCACCAAATAAATAATAAAACAATGCATTAACCTAAGTAAACTTAAGTAAGTTGTAAATAGTGAATACATATTTACACCAACAATTTTCCATAACAAGGTGTAAGCTAGGTCATCATAAATAGTAATCAATACACCATTTAAAGTATACATGGTGTCCGTGGGGAAATGACACTCATAGATGAATATCAATTTTAATGATGATCTTTGGACTTGTAAGCTCATTTCATAAAAAAAAATGTATTTGACATGTTTAAAATCTTCTTGGTAGTAAAAAAAATCACACCATTGAAAAAGAGAGATGAAACACTCTCCCTATCTTTTGTTTTATACTATTATCATTGTCTTGTATAGACACAGATTTGTTCACCTCCATGTCTTTATCTTTTCTTACCCCCCAGCTCTCTCTCTCTCTCTCTCTCTCTCTCTCTCTCTCTCTCTCTCTCTCTCTCTCTCTCTCTCTCTCTCTCTCTCTCTATTATTCATTTTAGTCACCCTCCACACCTCTCTCTACCTCACATTCCTTATCCTACCCTAATATCTCCCTATCTTCATCATTTCCTAAATGAAATGGACAACCTATCTTTTTAATAATGAAATTCAAAATTGAGTTTGTGTTATTATAACTATCTCTTCCACTCCTCATTTCTCAATATTTGCACATATGATTATCACTTCTTCTCTATATCTCCCTCTAGATATTCATATCTTTTTATCCCTTCCTCTTCATATCTCCATATTTCTCTATTTTAACTTCCTCCTATCAAATTCTTGAAGAATCCTTGAAAACAATCTTGACATGAAAAACTAAGTAAACAGAGCTATCACTTTATGTTGTTTGGCATACAAAAAGAAACATTCCATTCAAATTAAATTTATATGCATTATAATATAAACCTATATTTGATATTAATCTATAATAAATTTAGTTTATTTTTTGAAAACTTTCAATATGTACTTTCCTAATTGAGTGAATATGTTTTCATTTAGGTTGGTTAGTAGAGTGAGAAGTGGTATTCTATTCACTCGCTATAGCCATATTCCTCAAACACATATAATAATCATAATAAATTATTCTTCATAATGGATGAAGTTATCGACAAGGATTAGTCAATTCTTTATGACATAATTATAAAATGTTCAACATGAAAATTATATGTGAAAGAACTTTATGTTTCAACTACAAAATAATAATGAAATAATACATCTAAGATATTAAATAAATATTTTATTAGAAAAAAATAATGTAGTTAAATCACTCAATCAATAAACCTTTTATTTTCATATTTTAACCTTTTAAAAATCTATTGCATCAAATTATTAAAAAAAAAATCTTATTAAATATGCTAGGGCATTGGCTTGAGTTCCTCTTTTACAATGTCCATGGATTATTTGAAGTACATATCATATATAAATAAATGTAATTTGTAAAGAAGTGGAATGATTTTCTTGATTATTCATACCAAAAATTGATTAGTAAATGAGGTGAACTTACCATTGATTATGTTTCTATCAATAACCATATTTAGTCATTCAATGCTAATGACTTGTGAACATAAATAGTCTCCACTGAAGGAGCCAAGTGAACAAATTTTTTGAAAAATTGGCTAATTATGCCAATTCTCATTCAAAATAGGGAACTATAGGGGAATGAACCAAACAATTCCAAGAATTAAAGTTGAAAGAACAAGACTAAGGGAAAAAAAAGAGGGGGTTCCCATTTTCAAAAGGGTGATCAATGATTAGGTCAGAACTAGTTTTCATCAACTCAATCACTGATTAGTTCAAAACTACTAATCTTCATATCTTGAGAAACCTATGATAAAATTGTCATACAATATTTTATATTTAAAATGTACCAATTTTAATGTATGATAATATTTCTATAATGTTAATTAGCCTTTTCTATTAACAATTGAGAATTAATTTGTAGAACAATAGTCATTAAACATGACAGTTTAAAAGAATGTTATGGTTTTCAATATTATAGATACTATTATTTAGAGATCCTT
Source organism: Cupressus sempervirens (assembly GCA_028749045.1). NCBI lineage: Eukaryota > Viridiplantae > Streptophyta > Pinopsida > Cupressales > Cupressaceae > Cupressus > Cupressus sempervirens. The sequence goes on along the minus strand of CM053785.1, from coordinate 301,500,718 downwards.
GTGAATTAAACAACTATATTATCCATTCCATTCAAAGATCAATGCTTCTAAATATAAATTAAAAGATTGACATGTTTTTGCAATCAACAAATTTATTTCAAATTTTTTAATATTAATAATAAATAACCATGCATTTTTTATCATTTTGTAGTGCTACTCCAAATTAAGAATGTAATTATTAAATATATCATATTTAGATTTTTCAAAATTTCTAAATATTAAAATTCAATTAAAGTATCGGTTGCATCATGGAAGAAAGACTACATAATGACTATTTAGCAAATAACTTTTTCAATGCATTATAAATTAAATGTTGTGAGGATAGATTGGCAATCCATCTTTTTAAGAGAGTACAACCAACATATAGTGGAGTACATAATTGTTAAACAGAGATGTCATTTATTGGAATATTCTTGAGAAATATTGTTAGTTAGAACTAAATATGAATACCATTAGTTGAAGTAATGGGGGACTAAAAAGAAACCAATGACAACATGGAAAATTCACCTCTTAAAAATTAGAAATTTTGTAGCCAATTTCAATGCTAAAAATTCAATATAGTCTGATATGTAGTCTGTTAGGAATAAGCCTATAAGTTGAATTAGAGAAATATAATATTTCTAAAGTTATTTTTCATTTTATATATCTATTATTTTAGTTATAAACTATATCAAGTTTAGATCTATTTTATATTATATAAATATTATAGACAAATATTTTAGTGAACAATGTTTAAAATTTTGTGTTATTTCTAATCAAGTTAGCATAGAGAAGGCAATGAATCCATAGTAGAAGTCACATTATAACACCCACATTATAATAAAGGCAGAGGACAACACCATACCTTTACATCTTGAACCACACTAACTAGCCAACAATAAAATAATTTAAAAACCACATATCACCAGAAGTAGTATAGGTTAACTTGCATCAGTCACTATCAAACAAAAATAGAAGTGACTTCTCTATGCAACTATTATCTATAGTATTTAAAATAAAAGTATTGCCATAAAAACAACAACTATAACTGCTATTAAAGTTCAAAGTTATATAATTCCTAGTAGGGTGAAGCTATAATGCCCTACAAGGGAACCCGATAAGACTAGGTATAAGTTTACTAAGTTTAGTAACAAATTTTTTAAAACATTTATTTTTCCCCGAAAGGGTTTCCTAACAATTAAGTTTCTAGATTCATTACTTTAAGGTATATAATCTTGATTAATCAAAGAAAATCCCACCTCTAAGATATGATGAAACATTACGATATTCACATAACAAAATTGCACATTACTAAGAAAATTAAGATCACAATACAAGGGTAGAACATATTTATAAATAAACACTTGATGCATGATACTTTCTAACTTTTCTAAAAGAATAACCACAACATTTTCAATTAACAAGTTTTAAAGAGAAGGAGATAACCACCATATCTTTATATATCATTCATTCCTAAAAAAAATCATCCTTTCCTATCTATCCACTTCTTTTACATTCCTTTCTTTAAATACATCAATAATTTTCCTTTACAATATGTACCATTTCAAACTACATCATGTATAATATAATTACGAGCATCTTCAAAATAACATCTTCAATATAATCATGAGCATCTTCAAAATAAAAAAATAAAATCATTTTCATATTGTATTTTGATCATACTTTGTTGGTCTATATTGTGCTAGTGCTTGAGCTTCTTGATCTCAGTGTGATTTTTCCCTAAGGTTAATTCTTACATGGTATTAGAGATGAGGGAGATTCTCTTCACATAGCTATTGGAGACCATTTTTTCTTCATCTCTTGGAGGAACATGATTGATATCTAGAGTATTTGCAGTTATTGGGAGCATCTAGAGCCAAAGTGGACCTCAACATTGTGTTCAGAGGATCAATTCAGTGAATTTTCACTATAAATTTGCCTACCCTAGGCCATAGTCAAATCTGAGGCAAAATTTGTTTGCAATCTAGAACCCGAAGGCCTGATTTGTGAAATTGGTATGATCTCTTTAAGTTTCTGCTATTAATTTTTATATCTAAATATTTTTGGATCTCTGCATTTTTTCTTTTCAGATTTGTATTTTATTTCCAAAATTCTATGAAAAATTGGTCTTTAGGCTAGTAGGAGAGATTTTTTGTAGGACAAGATTGGAGCTTGCTAGTGCAAATTAGATATTGGCACCATATTTATAAGGTCAAGAAACCCCCAAATCAACTTTTGTTTCATCAAAATTGGACATCTTAGGTGAAATCTAGATTCAATTGATTTTTGGAGGTGCGATGGAGGTGATTCAAGAAAAATAATTATAGAGGTGATTTTCAAACAGCGATATATCCCTCATAGGGACTCCTTTTTTCTTTTTTTCTTTTTTTTTTTTGTTTTGGGGTAGAATTTTGTGATCTACACATTAGTGCAAGATGTTTGAGATCTCTTTTCTTGAATTTTTTTGCAAATTGAAAATCCCAATGTTTGCTACTTCAAAGGCTTAGTTCAGGCTCATCTGGACACATATTCAGGTTCCATTCTTTTTTAAAGTGTATAATTTTTCATTTACTTTCTAGATCAGCAACATATTATAGGCTTGTGTGGACAGGAATACCACTTTTAGAAATAGGTCTTTTTTTGCATTATTTTTCTTTGATTAAACTTCAAAATTGTCGAATATCTAAGCTAGATTGCTCGGTACTAGATTTGAACTGAAAAAGGAGGTTGTAAATAGAAAAATCAAAAGACCACTTTTGTCTATTTTGACAAGTGGCCTATTGTAAATGCACTATATATAAAGTGCCAAAAGCATCACTTTTGAGAGGGTTCTTTGATTGAGTGAACAGGGGGGGGTGTCTTGTGTTCTTGTGTCTCTCTTTCTCTCTTGTGCTCTTTTAATTTTTTGCATCATAGGTTCACCTAAAACTCAACTTTTAACTTCACAAAATTATACTAGATGAAAAGATATTGTATGGAGTAGACTAATGGAAAAAGGTTTAAATCTATATGTTGATGGTATAATTGCAAAAACCGTTGATGCTGATGCACAAGTTGATTGGCAAGTTAAAGACAACCAAGCTTTAGTAATTATTATGAGTTGTTTTCATAGAGACCTCTTCTTCCAGATTTCTAGCTTTACGGATGCCAAGGGTGATTGGGAAAAAATTGAAGGTTTTTATATAAGGTGGATGAGGAAAAGGGATTCCAAATTGAGGACGATCTACTTCTATTAGATCCCAAGATTTTTGAGACAATTCAAGACTATGTCAACAAAGACAATGAATAAAGAGCACTACTCAAGGATTGTGGTAATTCCATGAAGGATGATAGATTGATTCATCACATCTTGAAGAGGCTACCTTTAGAGTATGCATCTTTTGTTTCAAATTAAAACACTCATAGATTGACCATTGGAAGTGCCTTCACTAAGCCTTCATTTGATGCATTTGTAGAAATGTTGATGTTGGAACAATCCAAGTTGATAGATATGGGAATTATAAAGTCATCCAACTCTATAACATTGGTGGCTAGTAATGAGAACCAAACAAATCAAGGTGGAGAAAGTTTTACCAACAACAAGAAAAAGCAGTGGAAGCCAAAATCACAATCAGAGACACAAAAATCTCCCTCCTCACAAGAAGGAAATTATTCTTCAAATGAGAACGGAAACAACAAAAACAAGGATAAACTATTTTGTGCATATTGCAAGAAACCAAATCATGATGAGCATCATTGCAAGACTAAGAGAATAGATGAGTTAGAAAACATACTTAGGAAGAACAAACTCAATGTGCCAAATGCTTCCAAGGATTCAAATCCTTCCACTTCATAGGGAAAATGGCAAGCATTTATGGCAAGTTCAACTTCTTCAAGGGAAAGGATTCTTGACTCAGGTGCCTCATATCATATGGGTCCTTCAAAAGGACACTTTTCTTCATTGAAGTAGTCTAAGGTACCTCACATCTTTGAAGGTAATGATACACAAGTGGAAGTTGAAGGGAAAGGAAAAGTTGAGATGGAAAATAGAGAGTTCAAACATCTTCTCTGTGTTCCCAACCTTAGCACTAATCTCCTTTCAATCTACCAAATCACTCACTATGGAGGTGGCAATAAAGTTGAGTTTCTTCCTAATTTATTAATGGTGTGCAATCTTAAGAATGATTCATTGGTTCCAGTGGATAAAGTCAATCATGACACAAGGCTTTATTCTTTCTCCCACTTTGTGCCTAAGTCTCCTTCACATACCTTGTTGACACATTCACAATCACAAAGTAAATTATGGCATGAGCAGTATTGACATCTTGCCTTCTGCTATGTTCATCAACTTAGCTCAAAAAATATAGTCAAAGGTCTACCTACAATAAACTTTTCTATACATAAATGTTAAACTTGTTCAATGGTTATGCATCTAGAAGAAAAATATGTCAAAGGGAAGTCTTGGAGAGCATTAGTTGTTCTTGAGTTAGTTCACATTGTTCTAGCAAGCCTTTTTTCAGTGACATCAGTTAGCAACGATCACTATGTGCTCACTTTCATTAATGACTTTTCATGCTACACATGGTTCTACTTTCTTAATCACAAGAATGAAGTGCTTGATAAGTTTCTAACCTTCAAGACTCATGTTGGGAAGCAATCAAGTAAAGCCATCAAGGTTGTTTGTATGGATAATGAAAGTAGATATGTGAACTCAAGACTTAGAGACTTTTGTGAACTTGAGGGTATTGATCTTCAAAATCCTATAGCATTTATTGCACAAAAGAAAAGTGTTGCAGCAATGAGGATTATAAATCTTAAGCCAATGGCAAGTTGTATGATTCAAGCTATGTCTCTTGATCCATCACTTGAGGCAGAAGCTATAAGTAGTGCCAATCAAATCCTTAATAGGTCTCCTCATAATGTCTTAGATGGAATGACTCCTTTTGATGCATGGTGCAAAAGAAAACCAGTTGTGGAACATTTTAGAGTTTTTGGTTGTCTAGCATGGGCACACATATCTTTAAGGGAATGCAATGCACCACCACCATGGCCTTGTACTTTCACTATATATGAAAAAAGTGTTAAGGCATATAGACTTATGGATCCTAAGACTCGTGAGATATTCATAGAGAAGAGTGTTCACTTTGAGGAAAGTTCACCCAACTTATCCTCTAATCCTCTATATACATATACATTATAGAAAATAATAGTGAGAACAGTGATATTGATTCAACAGGTTCAGATATGGGGGATCATGTTGATAGATATAGGTTGGGGTCACAACATCAAAAAATTCCACATGCATACATTGCTATAGTGATAGGTCCATGTAATTTAGTTCAGTTGGGTACACCTTGTCTTCCAATTCTAGAATTAGGGGATGACTACATGACAGATATTTTAGGTTTGTCTGAGAAGTCCTACATAGTTGAGTTGGGAGACATTATTGATGATATACATCTCTTTGCTGAAGAATATCCTTTTTTAGTTGGTGTGAGGGAACACTCTGACCCTCTTGTCCATTCTCTAGATGATAAGTCTTACCAGGTTGATATGATTGTGGATCCTTATGTATAGTAGTTGTAGGATGTCTCTTTATCATTTGAAGAGATAGCTGGTTCCTTGGGATATGTTCTACATCCATCGTTTCTAGATCTGAACATGTTCTTTTTAGTAGTGTTGGAAGGGGAAACCATCAGTATCAACATAGGGACAATTGAGTAGGTTTTAGAGACATCATTCATCTTTGAGATTCTTTCTACACATTTAGGAAGGATCTCATATGTACCCATGCAATTATTTCTTTCGAAAGGGAGGAACATTATTCAATAGTCATGGATCAGATTCTACATTAATCTTGGAGCAGCTATCATTGATTGACATTCTACATTTGGGGTGGGGGACAACCTTGTCTCCTTTCTTCTTCTTCTTCTTCTCTCTTATGGGGTAGCGACATTTTCCTCTTATGGGGTTTTTTTCTTCTCATACTTCTCTATTGTATGTACATGATTTATGTTGTAATGGGGGGTGGGGGTGTCTTAATTACTCCATCCATCCATGCATCTTGTTTTTTCATCTCTCTTTTTGGAGGAGATTTTTTTCCATGAGGTTTTCCATCTTTATTTATTTTTAGAGAGATTTCATTACATTTATACATGGGTACCTAACATGGCCTAGTAGCTAGGACCCATCATGCATTTTCATTATAGCTTTCGTAAGCTAAACTAAATCCCTTAAGTTGCACTTAAGGGGGGTGTTAGTGTAAATAATTGATTATTAGCAAACTTTACTTAAGTTTACTTAGGTTAATGCATTATTTTATTATTTATTAGTTAGACACCTAGGAGTATGCATGCTCATATTAGTTGTCTTGTTGAAAACACAAGAGTTAGCAACTTTAATTTAGCACATGGAATCTACAACATAGGAGTTTGAATATTTATCTGAGTTGTCATGTAGAGAACATAGTTGTTCACACTCTAATTAAGCACATGGTATCTAAAACATCTTTTTATGTGACACACCTATGTAAGATTATCCTCTCATAATTGGACTAACTTTTGTGCTCAATGGAGGATAATCCACTCTTGGTGGAGATGTGCTTAGTTGTGAGTCTTATCATTTTGCTAACTCATAGTCATTCTAGAAGCCTTTATATTTAGGCACTCCTAGTGTGTATGTATATCAATTTATTTTCATATTTTTATTTTGATCATACTTTATTGGTCTATGTGCTAGTGCTTGAGCTTATTGATCTTGGTGTGATTTTTCACTAAGGAAAATCTTATAGAAGTGACTAAATAGAAGAAGAAAGCTATGGAAGACAAAGCTATGATTGAAGAAGAAAAAATAATTTTGAGAAAAGGACTGGGAGAGAAATCATTAGAGCTTACCAAGATTTCCAACATGCAATTGGATACACTGAGTTAAATGATGAATGCCACCTATTAGCTAAATGTTAAGGACATTGATGTAAAAACATTGAAATTGCAAAATGAGCAATTGCAAGGTCACCTAAAAAGGGAAAAGGAATTTTTTGAAAGTTTCAATAAACCAAATGGAGCCATCAAATACTTTGAGAAATTTTTGAGATCCCCTAGACCTAACAATGACACATCTAGACTAGAATACACAATCACTGAAGAAGGAGAGTCATCCAAAAGTGCTAAAGAAAGGAGCAACAAAGGTAATAATTCCAAACCTACTTGTCATAATTGTGGTTAGAAAGGACATATTGATAATTTTTGTAGGAGCAAGACTATAAATTAGAATTTCAAGCATAAGAGCACAATTCATTGCTATAAGTGCAAAAAAAAAAGGCCATAAGGTACATGAATGCAGAACTATAATCATGCACACAAAAATATTTGAAGGATATTGTTATAACTATCAGAAGTATGGACATAGATCTTTTGAGTGTGGATCCAAACTCATGTGGTCATCAAACATGCAAGAAAAGGTAAGGAACAATGGCAACTGTTAGTCAAAAGAATAGTCTTGACAATTGAGTGTCAACACACTTAACCATTTTCACTATATATGCAGAGTACACAATGTATGCTAAGTGATCTAGAATTGTTCAGATGTCGAGTGATCTAGGAACATTCATGTGCTAAGAAATACAAGATATAATAGATGCTCAACAAAATAGGATATAAAAGGTGTTGAGAAAACTAGGATATAATAGGTGTCGAGCAAACCAGAAATGTAGTGGATGCTGAGCAATCTAGAAATAGTATGTGCCAAGCATCAAGAATACAATATGTGTCAAGTAACTCAGGATTAGCATAAGAGTTTGTGCCATCACAAACTAAGATGTAAAATAGTTTTTGAATAACTCACAAAAGGATAAGAAGATAAGATCCAATCCTTATAATTACCTATGAAATCAACATACAACCAATTAGAAAATTGGAGACAACATGCAACCAATAGGTGAATAAAAAGGATTTGAGTGGGAATTTCAAGTTCATGAATGCATAGCAAACCCTAAGTCCACAATATCTTTATAAGGAGACCACAACACCATATTGAAGTTGTTGAAGAAGTTGTTGAGAGTGCTAAGACAAGAGTTGAGAAGGTTATTGATGGAGTTATCAAATTGCAAAATAGAGCAATCAACAAAGGTGTCAAGGACTTAGTGAAATGGATTGCAAATATACATGTAGTTGATTAGAATAGAGCAAGGGATACATTCATAGATCAGATCAAGTAGGTATTAGAATGAGAAGAGTAGATCTAGTACCTAAATCCAGAAATTTGAGATTGCATTCAATCAAGTCAAATGTTCTAATGCTCTCTCACAATTGTATTAGAGGTTGAAATCCTATGTTGATAGGTTAGCTTAATAGGTAGGTAGGAGAACCTTTGGAGAAGGTCATGAAAGTCCTATTAAATTAGGTGGGTTTAACAACCTATTGTAAATCCTTTAACAGGCTGGCACTTCATGTAAGTGTTTGTAAATCCTCTAATCAAGTCACTATTGACACAATGTGAAGCCTTTAACAGGGTAGGCCTTTCATAGGGTAGGCCATCAGAAGTGGTTGAACATTGATTGCTATAGTGATTTTTGTGGGTATCATCTCCACCCTAGTTTTACCTTCTTATTCATGGATAGTTTCTAGGTTATGAATTTTGGTGTTATGTGTTATTGCATGTGATTGATTTTATGTTCTTTTATATGTTTACATGCATTTTTTTTTTTTTTTAGTTATATGTTTAAAGGATTTAAAAAAAAGGTTAAAAAGGTGTGGTACTTCTAATTCACCCCCCTCCCTCTCAGAAGTACTCTTCCCATTTGAATATTCTAACAATTGGTATCAAAGCATTGGTTCTCACAAGGAGAAGCCTAACAGCTTGGAGAAAAAGGTTGGAAGATGGAAGTCTTGAAACTTGGGAAGATCATTGGCAATCAGGTGATTGATGTGCAACTAGCTCTACACAAAGTAGAGAAAGCTAGGGAGGAATTGAGAAAATCCTTGAAAAGAAGGAAGGAGATAGCCATAGCTGAAAATGACATACACTACAAGGAGATTGATACCACACAAGTTTTTTCCAATGGATATTTCAAGGAATTTGATGCAACAATAGCAAAATTAATGGAGAAAAATAGAGCACAAGCCAAATAAATTAGATTACTCAAGCTTGAACAAGAATCACAAGCCATAATGCTTTGTGAAGTGACTAAACAAAAGAAAAGAGCTATTGAAGAAAAGGCCATGATAGAAGATGAAAAGAGAAATCTCACCAATAGGCTAGAAGAGAAGACAATTGAATTTGAAAAGATCTCAAACATGTAGCTAGACACTGTAAGCCAGATGATCAATGTTCATCATGAGCTAAACATGAAGGACATTGAGATCTCCACCTTGAAGATGTAGAATGAACAATTGTAGAATGAATTGAAGAGAGAAAAGGAAATAGCAAAAAGTTACAACAAACCCAATGAGGCCATCAAGTATTTTGAGCAATTGCTGAAATCACCAAGGGCTAGTAATGATACTTCAAGACTTGGCTACATCAGCACTAAACAAGGAGAATCATCCAAGATTATAGAAGAAAGAAGCAACAAAGGTAAGAACACTAAACCTACTTGTCATTTCTATGGTAAAAAGGGACATACCTCTAATGTGTGCAGAAGCAAGAATAGTCATCAGCATGATAAACCTACAAATGCAAACTTTTGTCACAAGTGCAAAAAAGCAAGGACATTCAAAACAAGACTGCAAAACCAAGACCATGAGCACACCAAGATTTGCAAGTCACTGCTACAACTACAAAAAGTATGGATATAGAGCATTTGAATGCAGATCAAAGCCTATGTGGACACCTAATCAGCTTGCAAGAGGAATCAATCATGCACATCACTACAATTGGGATTACAATACTAGGTATAGTTGTCACTATTGTCAAGAGTATGGACACATTCTTGAAAATTGCATAAGGACACATTTCAAGGGAAGTTACAATAGGTGGCTAAACCAAACTACATGTTTTAGTTGCTTGAAGACTGGTTATATTAGTAGAAAGTATCCTACAAAGTCAAAAGCACCAAAGACTGAAGTCAACAAAGGAAAAGAGAAGATTGATGTTGAACAAATAAGAGGACAAATGAACATGACATGTAAGAAGAAAGGTGAATGCAGCACATCAAATAGAGAGATCACTTCACCCAAAAGGTCAAGTGATGAGACCTCATCCAATTAAGCACAAGACAGATACATGGGGTTGATACATATAAAGATATATCATACATCAGCCCAAGAAAACATAGAAGTATTGCAGAAAGAAATATGCATGAGAAAAGATACCAAGTTAAAAGTTAGAAGATGATTCCAAGCTAGCTTTGGTTGCCAAGTAAAACTTCAGTATATGCCAAGTAGAATAGACTTGTGGATGTCAAGTAAGAGATGTTAGGGGCTACTGAGTAATTGAAAAGTTTAGCTGATGATGAGTGAAATTAGATAGTTCTTGCTGAGTAGATGAACTTTAGTGGAAGCCAAGTTGATAAAATCTTTGGAAGTTCAGTGTATAGTTGTAAGCAAAAATATAATAAATGCTAGTTTTTTAACCTAATAAAGGTGAAAATCATTCATTTTCAAGCCATTTGAACAAAGAAAAAAGTCAAGCAGAGCAAATAGGTGATCACACAGTGATTTAGCAGCGATTTGCAATGATTCCAACCACAATTCAACTCCAGTTCATCGATCAATAGGTATTTCACTCAAGTGCTGAGCGATGTAGAACTTGAAATTTTATTTAATTTTAAACCCTAGTTTGGTAAATAGTGGCATCTGGGTCAAACACCACTAAGGGGAAGGAAAGTCATGAAATTTAACTTGTCAGTAATGAAGTCAAATAGCTAGAGTTTAGGCCCATCCCTAAAGTTACCTATAAAAATGACCTTGTTGGTGCTTTTTTAGTCATTCCAAACAAAGTTGTAATGGTCCAAGACATTAGAAAATGCTATAACTATAAGATTGGAGCCATAGGTGACTTAGAAATTTTCAATGCCTTTGATAAGCTATGAGACAAGGGCATATTGAAAGATGAGTTTCAAATAGTTGAAAAGAAGGGTTTAACTAAAGCCCTAGTTTTCCCCATTGTGTTTAAGACTGAATGGATTTGTATAGTGTTGAGTCAAATTCATGATGGGTCATTCTGGTTAGAAATAGGGCCAATGAAGGGTATGAAGAAAATTGTTCATACGGTTATTGGTTTCCCAACCCTAGATCAGCTCGAGACCTTGAGAAGTGATAAAAAGGAGGCCATAGAGAAGAACACTAGTGCTAAATGGAATAATAGGGGAATGACCATTGATACCGTTACTAGTCCACTACTTGATTTCGTTGTTAGAGTCATATCTCACAAATTTTATCAATCAAGTAGATTAAACAATGTGCCATGCATAGCAGTGGATGTAGCATAAAAACTTGTAAAGAAGGACCACACATATGATCTAGCAAAGCTCATGCTACAACTAATCGATGAAAATTTGGGAGCCATAAGGAAATCAAAAGGAGCCCAATGCAAATTTGGATCACTATTAGTCTACATATTTTTCTATGTTATGAAGGAATTTCCATTAGTTAGAAAGGTTAGATGGGATCCTAACAAGACAATTGTCACACAAATCAATGAATTCATTGGTCAAATGGGAGACAATTTTGATGCTCAGATGACAAGTTTATTTGAGGACTTCAAGAAGTCCATGAAACAGAGGATGAGGATACTAGTCTCACTAGTTGAGCAACATGTAAAAGACATTTTCTTTCTTGTGGATATTGATTACACTTATATACAAATAGTCATACCTAGAGTGAGATGGCTTAGGCCACTAGGTTATGGACTTGATGTTGATTAGGCCTTAGCAACAATAATAATACTACTTGTAAAAGATACTGACAAGGCAGAAAAACATTTTGGAACTTATGATGTTGTTAAATCTAGAGTGGTGATGAAGCTTAAAATGCCCACTGTAGTGAAGAAGAATGACAAATTGATCAAGAAGATCAAGAAGAGATTTGGTATTGAAGCAGCAGGCACAACAAAGGAAGAGGAAGCAGATGAAGATGAGGATGATAGTGAAAATGAAGAGGATAACCCTAAACAAGAGCCTCTACAATTGACACAAGGCCTAGGTGATGACAAGGAAGAAGGTTTAGAGGAAGAAGAAGCTAAGGAAGCACCTATCAGAACCAAGGTCACTAAAAGAAAGGCTAAAGCTCAACCTACTCCTCAACCCAAGGCAAAGAAAGTGACAAAACCTAGAGTAAAGAAGCCTACTACCAGAGCCACCACCAAAGGCACTACTCAAAAGGCTAAAGAAGAGGTAGAAAAGAAGAAGAAAGCCACCAAGAAGATTGATGAGGAGCCAAGAAAGAAAATAAAATATGTAGCTCAACCTAACTTAGATGAAGAAAAGATAGAGTCAGATGATAACAGTTAGTTCAATGTGGTATGCCATCCACCTAAGTTTTCAATTGATAAATTATGTGCAAAAATTAGTAATGGAGACTTAAAAGATTTGAAGAATTTATATTTCAATAAGCTCACAAAGGAAGAGAAAAATGAAATAGAGGAATGTGTGTATACAATGATGGTAGAGTACAAGCACACACCTCTAGAGCTAGATAGCTCAATGTCCAAAGAGTTGTATAAAATAGTAGAAGACAAATGGCATTTTTGCTTGGAAATGGAAAAGGAAATAAGGGAGTCTACTTTAGCCAGATTGTTTCCTGATTTGACTAAGGGTCAAATAACTAATGCAATCAAGAGGCATAGTAGTAGATTTACTCCAAAGCATAGGGCATTTAGTATTTTGTAGAATAAAATTGAAGATGTTGTGATCAAATCCACATAGTTGTGGAAAATTATTTATAAGAAAATTTATGATGTTTTTTATGAGGAATAGAAGGCAGAAGCAAGTGCCAAGATAAAGGAAATAAAAACAACATGAAAGAAGGGAGAAGAAAAGAAGTAAGAAGAGAAGAAGGTTGAGGAAGAGAAGAATGTGGAAGAAGAAAAGAAAGATGAAGAGGAGAATAAAGAGGAGAAAGAGGAAGAAAAGGGTACACATGAGTAGCAAGACACACAACTATCAACTCCTAGCCCTCCTCATGCTATTATCACACCTAAAAAGAGTGTCAAAATAAAGGATGTTATTGAAACTTCTTGTCAAAACATCAATCCATTAACTAAAAAGGATCTCACAAAGATCCTTGACCAATCAACCCAAGTAGCTAGACTATGCACAAGTCCTATACTGGTTAGCGTTGATGAGTTGTAAAAGTTAGTAGTAAAATCAAAGGAAGTCAAGGTGAAAACACAAGAACCACCTTTGACCACTCAAACTACTGGACTCCTATTCCTTCCTCCACCATCTCCACCAAAAGTAGTCACAGATGCACTTCAAGTACCAAGTGCAGTAGCAGGGGAAGACAAAGAAAAATTGGTATAGTCAATAGGTACACCCCCAACCATTGGTAGTGAAAAAGTGAGACAAACAGAAGAGAAGCAAGAGACAAGAGATGAGGAGGAATCTACAGTACAAACTTTGGTTCAACTACCCAAATTAGGTACTCCCACTCAAATTCTTTAGAAGCCAAGCATTGACATACTAGCATTGCAAGTTAGAACACCAGACTTGAGCTCAACAAGGGTAGCTAGGATAGTTCATTATGGAATTCTTGAGCTAGATGAAGAAATTAAAATACCCTACTATGAATCCAACACCCTCACTAAGGAAAAGATTAATGAGATATAGAGTGCATTGGATAGAAGGAGACAAGAGGTATTGAGAAAAGAATATAAATATAGGCAAGCATTGAATGAGATAAAGGACATCTTTATGGATGTCTTTAGCTTGCAAACACTTGAAGAGTCAAGGCCAATAGTAGAGCAACTATCTAACATAGTTGACCAGGTGACAAATGATGATCATGATACAAATTCCAAATTAATGGAATGGTCAAAGAGGAAGTTCCAAGGTAAAGTTAATGAGAATATATCTTGTGATATAGCACTATCTCAAGTTGAGTTGGCTAAGAAATTGGAAAGAGTAAAGATTGTACTTGGGAATATATTCTCCTTGTACAACAAGTTGTGTGATTTTTCCAATTTCACACAGGAGACTAGCCAGAGAATAATGAGCTTGGAAAGAAATCTAATGATTTCTAGTATGCAACTCCCCACCAATAAAACTCAAAGTGAGAAGCATTTTTCTCAAACGCTTCACACTCAAAGAGAATTAGCTATATTAATAGTAGAGGAGGCTAATGTAAAAGCTAGGTTAATGAAAATCTAGTCCTCTATAACCCCTCACTTGGAGGTACTCCATAAGGAGAAAATGTATGTAGAAACAGTCCTCAAGAAAGATTCAAATCTTTCTACCTTAGATGGACTTGTACATCTAGCAAAAAAGATTGCCATCTAGCATAAATCATTGGACATTGTACTAGCAAATTGGGATGCAACACTTAAGATACTCCTGCAGGTAAATAGCACATTTTTGGCTAAACATGGTATTACTCTATAGAACCATTTGACATTAGTGTCAGAAAGGGGGAGAAATATGTATAGGGGAATAAATAAGGAGATATTTATATAGAAAAATATAGAAATATGGGAGAATACCAAATTTTTGAAATTTTACACATTTTTTATTACATTCTTTCATTCATTTTGAGAATAGAGTGGAAAGTTTGTAAATAGCCATAAAGGGAGGAGTCAACTAATAAGGAGAAAGGGGGAGATGCAAAATTTTTAACTTCACATAGATCAGATACAACATACATGCTTAGAATGTAGAAATAGGACGAAGGACAGAGAGAATCAGGCACTTAAGCACATAATTTTAGTTTCAAGATTGGACAAGGCATAATCAACTCAGGGGGAGTCATAAGGTATATTATTACTCACAATATTTTTGAAATTTTGCATGAATTCCAAGCAAATAAATAATGTACTCAATAAGGTTAAGTTCATAAATGCTTAGTTAAGTGTTTTTGACACTCATGTCAAAGGGGGAGATTGTTGGTCAAAAGAATAGTCTTGACAATTGAGTGTCAACACACTTAACCATTTTCACTATATATGCCAAGTACACAATGTATGCTGAGTGATCAAGAATTGTTCAGATGTCAAGTGATCCAAGAACATTCATGTGCCAAGAAATAAAAGATATAACAGGTTTCGAGCAAACAAGGATATAACAGGTGCTGAGCAAAGTAGGATATAACAAGTGTTGAGCAAACAAGACATGTAGTAGATGCCATGCAATCCAAAAATAGTATGTGTCAAGCATCAGGAATACAATATGTGTCGAGTAACTCAAGATTAACATAAGATTTTGTGCCATCACAAACTAAGATGTAAAATAGTTTTGGCATGACTCACAAAAGGATAAGAAGATAAGATTGAATCCTTGCAATTACCTATGAAATCAACATGCAACCAATTAGAAAATTGGAGACAACTTGCAACCAAAAGGTGAAAACAAAGGATTTGAGTGGGAATTTAAAGTTCATGAATGCATAGCAAACCCTAAGTCCACAATATATTAATAAGGAGACCACAACACCATAATGAAGTTGTTAAAGAAGTTGTTGAGAGTGCTAAGACAAGAGTTGAGAAGGTTATTGATGGAGTTATCAAATTGCAGAATAGAGAAATCAGCAAAGGTGTTAAGGACTTAGTGAAATGGATTGAAAATATACATTTAGTTGATCAGAATAGAGTAGGGGATACATTTAGAGATCAGATCAAGTAGGGATCAGAATGAGAAGAGCAGATCTAGTACCTAAATCTAGCAATTTGAGATTGGATTCAATCAGGTCAAATGTTGTAATACTCTCTCACAATTGTATTAGAGGTTGAAATACTATGTTGATAGGTTAGCTTAACAACTAGGTAGGAGAACCTTTGGAGAAGGTCATGAAAGTTGTATTAAATTAGGTGGGTTTAACAACCTATTGTAAATCCTTTAACAGGGTGGCACTTCATGTAAGTGTTTGTAAATCCTCTAACTAGGTCACTATTAACACAATGTAAAGCCTTTAATAGGGTAAGCCTTTCATAGGGAAGACCATTAGAAGTGGTTGAACATTGATTGCTATAGTGATTTTTGTGGGTATCATCCCCACCCCACTTTTACCTTCTTATTCATGGAGGGTTTCTGGGTTATCAATTCTGGTGTTATGTGCTATTGCATGTGATTGATTTTATGTTCTTTTATATGTTTACATGCATGCAATTTATTTTTTCAGTTATATGTTTAAAGGATTAAAAAAAAGTTAAAAAGGTGTGGTACTTCTGATTCACCCCCCCACCTCTCAAAAGTACTCTTCCCATTTGAATATTCCAACAACAACTCTTATAACTAGGATTATAATACAAGATACAACTGTCATTATTGTCAATAATATGGACATGTTCCTAAGAATTGTATTAGGACACACTTCATAGGTGACTAAAAAAGGTGGTTGAGTCAAACCTCATGTTTTAGTTGTTTGAAGATTGGTTACATCAATTGATATTGTCCAACAAGTTCAAAGGCACCAAGTTGTGAGTTTGATAAAGACAAACACAAGACATATGTTGAAAATGTTAGAAATGAAATGAGTAAGGCATGGAAGAAAAAGGAGGATTGTAGCACATCAAATGGAGAAAGGATCACTTCACCCAATGGGTCAGGTGATCACACCTCATCAAACTAAGCAATCAAGAGGTATGAGGGACCGATATTTAAAATTTATATCATTTATTGGTTCCAAAAGGATTTATTACTAAAATGTTGACATAAGCATGAAAAAAGATGCAAAATGTTACTAGGAATCCAAGAATTTTTTAATTTTTTTCAAGTTACTATTGAGCATGAAAAGTTTCCTATAAGTGCTGAGTGAAATGCTAGAGCATACAAAGCTAATAGATTGGCTAGTTGATGCCAAGCTTGCAATGGTTTTCAAACAAGTGAAATGTTAATGGATGTCAAGTTAGCCTGAAATTGGTTGATGTTGAGCTTACACCTATGCAAGGACTCTATTAATTGCAGTACTCCAAAGGGGTATTTGATCGATTTCAACTCATTTTAAATCATTTCAAAACTGAGAAAGAGTAAGGAGAGAAATAGGTGATCAAGAAATTCCACCCAAAGAGATTGCAAATGATTTGAGCAATGACTCAACACCATTTTGTCTGATCTTGCAAGGTATTTATCAAGTGCCAAGTTATGTTGTTTATATTTTTGTAAATACTAGTTTCACATAATGGTATCTAGTTCAAAGGGTGTAGAGGGTAAGGAGGTTTTGAATGTTCAAATTGTTAGTAATGAAGTTAGACAATGAATATTAAAAGCCATTCCATACATTGCTTACAAACAAGACCCATCTGATGTGTTATCCATGATACCACTGAATGTTTTAATGGTTCAAGATGTTAGGAAATGTTACAATTACAAAATTGGGAGTATTGGAGATATGGAGATTAGGAAATCATATAAAAGATGATGTGAAAACTGTGTATTGAGGGAAGAATACAAAATTGTAGAGAAGAAAGGGTTAAGTCATGCCCTAGATTTCCTGAATGTTTTCAAACATAATGGATTAGGATAATATTAAGTAGGATTCATGATAGTTCACTTTGGTTATACAATTGACCTATCAAAATCACCAAAAGAATAATCCATAGGGTTGTTGGAATACTTTAGAATTTTTTATTTTTATTTTTTATTTTTGGGGCGGGGGGGTGCTGGGGGGTGAATTAGTTATCCAAGGTAAAAATGTATAAATAAAACTTTCCACAAGTTAGTGAACCCATATAAAATTCATATCCATACATGCATCCATAAGATTATGAAATCATTAAAACTTGTAGGTTACTATCAAGTCAACTTGTAGAAATGTAAAGCATGAAACATAATAGATTCATCAACACACTTGACACAATGATTTGTGTGTAAACCCAATTTGGGAAAGACCACTAGTAACATGTTACTCCTTTTCACTCTTCTGAAGTGATCCTCTGTGAAAGGCCAACCTTGTTAAAGGTTACAATACACAATGTTAAATGTGAACCAGATAAGGGATTTCAATCACCCTATTAGAGGTGAGCCTTTTTAGAGGACATTAGATCATTCACTTGGAATGGAACCCTATTAAAGGATTTACAAATGATTGTTAGGTCAACCTTAATTCGAAGGATTTACCTTAGACTGATATAGTTGTTAGACAGTAATAGTAGAGCTTTGATCTAATTTACAAATTATAACTTCTCTTGCATATTAAAGATCTCTTTTTAGTCCTCAACTATGCTTGGCCTTCATACTTTTCATCTTTAATAGCTTTTTCACCCTTTAAGCATTCATCTCCTTAATCCTTCTTGCTTATCATGCCATTATAGACTCTTCTCTTAGGTCACTTGATGAAGCAAAACACTTAATTTCTTCTCTTCCTTAGGTTCTCACACATGACAACTTTGATTCATGACCAAACATTCCTATAAATAGGAAATTAAGATATTTTCTCACTCATTTTCCATGTCTGAATTTAGGGTTCGAATGGATTAGGTAGGATACAATGTATCTTCCCCATATCTCACATTTCTTCTAGAAACTTCTTCTAGAATCCATTTAAATTTACCTAAAAATAGTTTACGTCAAATTATGTGCCACCAACTCATTAACCTTATCTTCCACTTGGTTTACAAATATCAAGAAAACAAACTTGTCGACTTAGATTCAATGAATCTTTAATGTTTAAAATAATGCAACAACTTGACATTATCAACCTTCTCATGCTCGGCACATACTGCATTGCTCAGCATTCTCTATAAAATCACTTGGCATCAACTAAAGTTTACTGATGCTTGGCATCAACTGTCATACTCAACACCCACTAGATTTTTCCATTACTTGGCTCCAACTACTCTTTTGTTTGGCTTGCACTGATATTACTCGACACCTACTATCCACTCAATCAAGCTTGGTAGACAAACTTTTTCTTGTTCTTCTAAATATTCTAATTGTAATCAACCTTTGTAACCTTAAGTAGATTATCAATACATCATTTCATCACTATCTTAACAGATCCTTGTACTTAATAACATAGTCATAACTCAACCTTTCCTCTAGGCACTTTTGATACATCTTATTGATTAAATCCTCTTTATCAATCAAGTAAGTGATAGTACTTAAATCTTATAAGAAATTGTCTTACCAGCAAATAACAGGTTTGACATCACTGAAAAAACAATGATTGAAACACATAGTCATCCTCAACAATCTCCCTCTTTCAATAATGATTTTTTCAATTAGGTCTCTACAAAGGTAATAGGGTATCCAACCCTAGATCAACCTAAGACCTTGAGGAGCAATTCAAAATAGGTTATTGAGAAAAAAAACACAGGAGGCATGTGGATTAAGAGAGTTATGAAAATTGATACCACCATAGATTCATTGATAGACTTTGCAATCAGGGTTATTGCTTATAAATTTTACCAATCTAGCAAATTGAACAATGTGCCCTATATTGCAATAGATGTTGGTTATAAGATTGTTAAAAGGGATCGCACATATGATCTAGCCAAGCTACAACTACAACAACTAATTCAGAACCTAGGAGCTATAAGAAGGACAAAAAGTGCTCAATGCAAATTTGGATCAATCTTGATATGTATTCTCTTTTATGTTCAAAACACATTTCCCACATTTGGCACAATGGCATGGAAGAAAAAGATGCTAGTATTAGTACAAATAGGTGAGCTCATAGAACAATTGGGTGAGAACTTTGAGTTAGTTATGACTAGCTAATTTGAGGAATTTAAGAAGTCTATGAAGAAAAGATTGAGAATTTCAATATTACTAGTGGAAAAGCATTATGAAGATATTTTTTTCATAGTGGATGCTAACTACACATTTGTTCAAGTAGCAACTCCAAGGGTAAGATGGATAAGGCCATTAGGATATGAAATCAATTTAGATGAGGCCTCTATACCTATTGCAACATTACTTGTAGAAGATATAGACAAAAATGCCAAGGCATTTGGAAACTATGATATGGAAAAATCTAAGATTACCATGTACTCAAGGCTACCTCTATTATAAAGAAGAAGGAAAAGTTGGTGAAGAAGTTGAAAGCTAAATTTGGTGAAGGTGCTAACAAGGAAGAGGATGAAGAGGAAGAAGACATCTAAACCCAAGCACCACTTGCATTAACACAAGGAATCAGAGAAGATCAACAAGAGGAGGAGATAGAAGTTGCAGAAGGTGCCAAGGAAGAACCTACTCCCATTGATCAAAAGAAAAGAAAGGCTAAGGCCCAAACAATGACAAGGTCCAAGAATAATATCAAACTAAGCCAACCCAAATCAACTGCACCTACTATAAGGGCTAGTGTACATGTCTCACTACACAAGAGGCAAAGGAGAAAGCCAAACTAGCAGAGTAGGAAGGAGGAGCTCAAAAAAGCCAAGGAGGAAATACATTACACAAGATGAATTTGATGAGGAGAGAACATAATCAGATGAAAATAGCCAATTCAAAGTGGTGAGTCACAATCCATTATCAGACTTAGACAACCTATATGAAAATGTTAAGCATAGTGTAAATTTGTCAAGATTTTATCATGTTGATTTTGATAACCTTGATAAAGTTGAAAAGAATCAAGTGGAGGAAGCTATATATGCCATTGGAAAACTTTTAACAAATCCCTACTAGAGATTGCTAACTCTATGCCTAAAATCTTATATGAGAGAGTGGAGAAAAATGACATTATTGCTTAAACCTAGAAAGACAAATAAGGGAGACATCACTTGCACAATTTATGCTATGAAGAAATATGCTATTAGATTTGTTCCAAAATATAGAGCCTTTAGCATACTATAAAATAATATTAAAGATGTTGTGAAGCAGTCCACACAGATGTGGAAGATCAAATATAAGCTTGCTACAATAAAAGAAGGAGGATAGGAACCCATTGGGGTAAAATAAGATAAAGAAGGTGATAAAAATGAAGACACTGTTGAGGGAGATACATAAATGAAAGTAGATGACTAGGCAATAGCTAAGGTAGAGCAACAAGAAGAAAAAAGTGTACAAGATACACAACTACTAGATGTTAGCTCTCAACAAATAACAAGTGAGAATACTAAAACAATCATAGTAAAGGATTTATTTGATCTAACTACTTAAAACATCAATTCCCTAATAGAGGAAGATCTAAAATAGATACTTGATCAGTCTACACCACAAGAAAAATTGTGTGATAATCTTGTATTAGTGAGTGTAGATGAATTACAAAAAATAGTGATTGACATAACAAGGGAGGAGGTGAATACACAAGAACTACCTACCACCACCCCTCAAGTCACTCATGTACAACCTTTGGATAAGATACTAGAAACTACATTAGAAAATGTTGATATAGTTTAGAAGGATAGAGTGGAAACCAAAGCCACTACTGAAGAATAGAGTCAAATAGGTTAGATAATCTTATCTACACCTCCAGCACAAGTACAAGGTGCATCACAAGACATTGTAGAAAATTAGGACAAGCCTAAAGAGACCAAGTTTATACCAAAGGTGAAGGAGCAAGTAGCAATTCAAGCCCTAGTAACTTTACCAGAATCTATCACTCCTTCAAGTCATATTCTTCAAAAGTCAAGCATAGATGCAACACCATTATAGATCTTAGTGCCGATCCAAGCTCATCAAAGGCTGAAGAAGTAATGCAATATGGAGTTGTAAGCCTTAATGAAGAGATTGTGTTACCAAAGTATCATAATGACACAATGACAATAGAGTAGATGGGTATTTTGCAAGAAGCCTTAGTTAGAAATAAGCATCAAGAACTACTTAGAAGGGAGCATGGGCAGAAGCAAGCATTTTAGATGCATTCAATTTTTCCTATTCTAGAAGAGACAAAGAAACTCATTAAACAACTAACAAACATAGTGGAAAAGATGAGTGTTATAGACTTTGATACAAATGCTAAACTATTAAAATGGTCCAAAAGGAAATTCCAAAGTAAAGTGAATAATAAAATATCAGGTGACATAGCACTCACACAAGTTGCATTGGTAACAAAGGTAGAAAGTGTTAAGAAGGTACTTGAGAACATTTTCTCCTTGTACACTAAACTGTACAATCTAACACTCTTCACACAAAGGTCAAGAAGTCACATTTTGAGCTTGGGAAGCCAAATTAATGCATTGGGTGTAAAATTTCCTATGAATCTAACTCAAGGTCAAAAACATTTTAGAGCCTTATTGCAGACACAAAGTTAGTTAGCAACATTATCTACAGATGAAGCCAATATAAGGGCTAAACTAATTAACATCCAAAAAAAATTCAATCCACATATGGAGATTTTGCACAAGGAATTACGCTATACTAAAATTCTTATGAAGAAAGATCCAAATCTTTCTACACTAGATGGCCTAGTTCACCTTACTACTGAGCTGGCTATCCAAATCAAGTCTTTGGATGTATTATGTGAAAATTGGGATGCATCTCTCAAGATTATACTAGAGGTTCATAAATCCTTTTTGGACAAACACACTATTAGTGTATAGCCCATTGACATTAGTGTCAAAAAGGAGGAGATAGAGAGTAGAGGGGGATAATACTAACAAAGGGGAAGATGAAATGAAATAGTATTAGTTAAAAAAGAACAAGATGAACTCAAAGAGTATCAATTGAGACACATTTACTTAGAAAGAGTAGAGAATTTTGAGTACAAAATAAGAACTATCAACTCAAGGGGAGTTATCAAATTTTGAGGTATAATTTGTGACAAAATTTTGAAAATTTAAAGTTTTGCAGATAAGTCAAATAAGAGATATGTTATGCTCGCAAGAATAAGGATATCAATGCATGACCAAGTGTTTTTGACACTCATGTCAAAGAGGGAGATTGTTGATCTCATATTGGTTTTGACTAGTGAGTGTTCACACAGTTAAATCATTTACTTAGTTCATGTCAAACAAGTAGTACATGTTGAACATAATATGTTATAATAGATCATGTCGAGTCCATAGTGAGTGCCAAGCCACTCATGTATCAAGTCACTCAAGTGTCAAGCAGATAGTGTATGTTGAGTGATTTAGGATCCTAGCAAGTAGTGCATGTTGAATGATACAGATGCCAAGTCACAACAAAGAAAATAATATATGTTGAGCATCAGAGACTTCATATGTTGAGTGAGAGAGTTTTGTCATAGTTGTTTGTAATGGCACAAAAAACTATGTAAACCATTTTTTAGATGAATTAAAGATTGAATTATGATATTTAGAGATAAGGACAAATCTTAAGTTGGATTCCCAATGCATTACATGTAGCCAATCAAAAAAAGGGAAGGTTTAAGTAGAAAAATGAATGAATCATAGTCATTGATTTATACCTAAACCTAAGTCACCTAAGTCTTCTTAAGGAGGAAAAAACCTAAACTTTCAAGAGTGTGTTAAAGGAGAAAAGAGAGATATTTTCTTGTACAAATAGAGTATTCATGGTGGCTAAGGAATTGTGAAGTGAGATTCCATTGCAAAATCAGTTAAAGGAGAATAGAGGAAGGGAATAACATACAACAGAGAGACATCTGATCAAGAAGGATCAAAAATATATTAGTTTAGAGGTAATCTATAATCAAGCAACCAAATCCTAACCACATGATCAATACTGAGTCATTCTAGTAGGTGAATTAGTTAAATCTCTAAACAGATTAGTCCCAATAGGTTGTATTGAAATCATCTAACAAGGTGCTTACTTAATTATGAGTTAAATTCCTTTACCAAGTAACACTTCTAATAGGGTGTTGAAATCCCTTAATAGGGTGAGACCTAACACTCTTTGTAAGCCTTTAATAGGGTAGAACTTTCATAGGGTAGATCATGTCTCATGATCAAACATTGTAACCTTCATTGGATACACTTTATTACTGTAGTAGTGAAGATTTGTGGGTATCATCCCAATCCCAATTTTACCTTCTCATTGGAGGGTTTCTAGGTAATCATATCTAGTGTCATACATGTGTGAATGTTTACTTTTTTTATATTTTAGATGTATATGCTTTACATGGTGTTTCAATTTACTCATTGAATGTAGGAGATGGATGTGTGGTGAATGATTTTATGGGTTAAAGTTTAAACTACTGATTCACCCCCCGTTGAAGTTTACTTTTCATATAACCCTTCAATGGTTTTGAATGCTATCTTCCACTCATCACCTTCTCTCATTCTAATTTTATAGTACCCACTTTTCAAATCTTTCTTGGAGAAGTATTGTGCACTACATAGACAATCCATTAAATCTTCTACTCTAGGAATAGAAAACCTATATCTTATGGTTATCTTATTGATTCTAGGAATAGAAAACCTATATGTTATGGTTATCTTATTGATTTTTCTAGAATCAATAAAAATTCTCCACTTACCTCCTTTCTTTGGTGCTAGCACAACTAGTACTATAGATGGGTTGATGCTTTCTTTGATCAATTCTTAATCCATCTTGAATCTACCTAGCAATCTCCTTGTTTTGTTCTAGAGTCATTTTGTTAGAAACTTTTTTTGGCAATGAATCTCTTGACACAAATTCTATTTTATGACTTACTACTCTATGTGGGGGTAGTGTGGATGGTGTACCATCATTAATGATATCTCTCAAATGATCTAATACATCGTGTATCTCTATTGGTATGACACTAGGTTTGTTCACCTCTTCTTCTTTCGACTTCATCAAGACAACAAACCCAACTTCTTCTTCTTTCAGGTCTTTTAGGAATTCTTTCCCACTCATCAAAAGTGTTTTGGTAGCATCCTTTTATGTCTTTTATACTTCCACTATGGACTATATCCTATAAGTGACTCTATTCTTCTTGAAAAAATATTTATTCTCCTTCCCATGATGTACTTCCTCTCTATCATACTGCCAAGGTCTTCCCAACAATAGATGACAAGCATCCATGGGGAGTACATCACATAAGATCCTATCTTGATACTTCCAATAGTGATTTCTACCCATACTTGTTCATTTACTAGGATGTTCTGCCCTTTATTCAACCAAGTCACTTTATAAGGACTTACATGTGACATTTCTATACTACTTCCTCTAACATGACATTGTCACTAGAGCCTAATTCTATAATCACCTTACACACCTTGCCTAATATTTTGCAAGTGGCTCTAAACAATTCTGTTCTTTGATTTTGTTCCTCCTTTATAGGTTCTTTTACTAAGACTCTCCTAAACATGAGCTTCACACCTTTCTCTACATCAAGATCCACTTCACCTTCTCTAGAATCATTCTCCTCTTGAATGTAGTTGATCTTCTTTTCTCTATGAGATGATGTTGATGCTTTCTCGAGACATTTGTAGGTAGGATATCCCAACTTGCCACAATTGTAACATTTCATATTGCTAAAGTGTGAGCCTCTACTATTGTTGTTGTCATTTCTACCTCTAGTACTATTATAGATCCTCTTCCTCTATTTGAGCCACCTCTCTAACTATTTTTACTAGTCTGCTCATTCCATTTGGAATCACCATAATTACTTTTCTCATTGGTCCTCCCACTAGAACATTCTCTTGAACCTCCTCTAAAATCTCTACCTCTACCTTTGTTCTTGGAACTTGAGTCCCCTTTTTTTCTCAACTTATCTTCCACTTTCTCATCCATTTGAAAATAGTTTTGCAATGAGACTAAATAAGCTCAACCCATCTTGAATAGACCACTTAAGACCATTTAGATACCTTTCCACCTTGATACTCTCTATCTCATGTACCCTCGACCTTGGAGCCAATTTTTTGAACTCCTTAGTGTAGGTAGACACATTAAGGTTCTTTTGTTTGAGATTCTACCTCTTGTGCAACTAAATCTCATAATCCTCTAACAAATAGGTTTCTCTTTTATCTTTTCCAACATAGCCTTCCAACTAGCTATTGGTTTCTTCCCTTCACTTTCTCTTTCTTCTTGCACAAACTTCCACCAAGTAAGTTCTTGTCCTTTCAATCTAGATTTTGTAAATCTCACCTTTTGTGCATTTTTTTTACCTTCACATTCAAAGTATTTCTCTATACTCTCAATCCATTCTAGGACTACCCAAGCATCCATATTTCCATGGAATAATGACATATTCTTTAGGATCTTTCCTCCAAATGCCTTGAGGGCTCTGATGAATGGGTCTCCTTCACCAAGTGGAGGATCTAGGTTGGTATTTCATCCTCAAAATATACCTTAAATTTACCTTTTTTAAGGTATTCATCTTCTTTTTCTTGGGAAACATCTTTCATCACTTTTAACTTTTCTTTCATCTTCTCTATGGCCTCATCGAGAATCCTCTTCTCTTCTAGAAGTTTCTTTTGTCACTAGAGCCTAAGTCTATAGTCAAGTTGTGGCTATCGTAATTCTTAATTAAGTCATGCTATCATTACTATATTATTATTTAGGTAGTTAGATAGGACTAGGTGTTATGTAGGGTTGTGTCTATTCAACCTAAGCATGATTAAGTATATATAGGAGGTTGTGAGTTTTATTTCAACATCATGTTTGAAGTGTGTTCTCATTGGAGATATTTGGAGGTTGCCCTCTCAAAGTGGCCTATTACTCTTAGTTATTATCAAGTATTTATATAATATTTCATATTACTTCCTCTATTGTGCAAGTTATTTCATTACAAGTGGTATCAAAGCCTCCACCCAGGATTGAGTCTCAGATTGGGTGGAAATGTCAACATTGTATTGTTTGTTCGGGGCTCATATAGCTAAGGGAGGGCCCACAATATGGGCACACATCCAATCTAGAGCCTAGATTGTGGAGCATGGTGGGATTTTATGATGTTGGTGGATAGCCTTCACTAGTACCTTGGGGTTTTGGTGCAATGGTTTGTACCATGTGGTATCAAAGCATGATCTTGGCATCATAGAGGCAAGATGGGTAATAGCACAAACCTATGTCACCCTTTTGAAAAGGAAAAGGCTAACAAAAGTATAATTTTTCACCTTCAATGACATAAAATTGGTATTATTATTTTGAATTTGAAAATGAAGTAAAATAATAAAATATGTAAAAATGGATGAAATTTAGGATCATATTTTTTAATAATTATTTGGAATAAGAATTGATATATTCTCCTAATTTTTATAGATGATTTTTTTAGCTGCTGAAAAATGCAAAAAATATTAGGGGTCCAGTTCCCATCAAAAAACTATATGGAAATAAACTTATTTCCCTTTCATCTAAAGCTATGTTATAGATAACATATATAGCTAGAACAATAAAAAATAAAAATTGGCTTTAGACCTATACTTTTTCTTTTATAATGATTCAAATTTCAACTCACCTAATATCAATAATTTTCATCTCCCAACATATTTTTCAAAATAAATCTATTCCAACTCTTAGTGTAAATAATTATTATTTACACTTTACTTAAATTTACTTAGGATAAATGCATTATTTTATTATTTATTAGGTTAGACACCTAAGAGTATGTGTACTCATATGAGTTGTGATGTTGACAACATAGGAGTAAGCAACTCTAATTTAGCACATGGTGTCTACAACACCGGAGTTTGCATAATTAACTAAGTTGTCATGTAGACAACATAGCTATTCACACTCTTAATTAAGCACATGGTGTCTACAACATAATTTTATGTGACACACCTATATAAGCTTATCCTCTCATCATTGCACTAACTCTTGTGCTCAATGGAGGATAATCCACTCTTGGTGGGCATGTGCTTAGTTGTGATGCTTATCATATTACTAACTCCTAGACATTCTAGAGGCCTTTACATATAGGCACTTCTAGTGTACTTATACATCAATACAACATTAATGAAATTTCATATTGTTATTCTAATCATACTCTATTGGTCTATTTTGTGCTAGTTGTTGAGCTTCTTGGTCTTGGGTGATTTTTCCCTAAGAAAAATTCTCACATGGTGTCAGAGTTATACCAAATTTTTACATGGTATAAGAGCTGTAGGAGCATCATTTCATATCCACTAGAGACCATTTTTGCTTCACCTCTTGGAGGGCCATCGATTTAGATCCAAAAATTTGCAACTATTGGGAGCATCTAGAGCCAAATTAGACCTCACCATTACATTTAGAGCATTGATTTGGTGAATTTTGACTATAAATTTTCCTACCATAGGTCATAGTTAAAATTGAGGTAAAATGATTTTCTAAACTAGAACCTAAAGGCCTAATTTTTGAAATTGGTATGATCTCCTTAGATCTATGCATTGATTTTCAAATCTACAAATAGATATTGGCATCATATTTAGAAGGTCAAAAAACCCTCAAATCAACATTTGTTTCATCAAAATCAAACATTTGAGGTGAAATCTAGAATCAATTGATTTTTGGAGGTGCAATGGTAGTGATTTAAGAAAAATAATTATAGAGGTAATTTTCAAATAGTGATATCTCCCTCATATGGACTCCACTTTTCAAGCAATTTTTTTGTTTTGTGGTAGAATTTTGTGATCTACATATTGGTGTAGGTTGTTTGAGATCTTCCTTCTTGAATTTTCTGCAAGTTACAAGTCCCAATTTTTGCAACTTCAAAGTCTTAGTTTAGGCTCATTAGGATACATATTCAAGTGCTATTTTCTTGAGAGTGCATGATTTTTTGTCTACTTTCTAGATCTAGTATCAGTTTGGTGTAATTATGATTAGACATAGTTCTTTCAAATTTTGGTCTTATTTTGGTCAATTGGCACATGTAATTAATTAGGTCCTTGAGAGGTCTTGTGTCTTATCTTGTTGAGTCTAATACAGCTTCATATTTTTTGTTGTAACTAGCAAAATTAGAAGTCCACTTTTGTCCATTTTGACAAGTGGCCTATTGTAATTGTACTAAGTATAAAGTTCCATATCATTCATTGGGGGGGGTTCATTAATTTTTTTGCATTTTGGGGGGTGCATACATTCTTTGATCTCATGGAGTCTTGTCACAAATGTCAATTTGGTTTAAGACCAAGGTTGATAATGAGGAACAATCACAAATGGAGTGCTTTAATCATTGGTCATCTAAGAGAACATAATGAGGTGTTTCCTTATCTCTATTTGAAGATATTGCCACCAAATCCTAATTAGGAACATCTTTCTAATATTCTTTTCTTCATGTATAATAGTATGAGTAAGGAATCTTTTACTTCTCTTAGTATGGAAAGTTTTCCTCATAACACTTGGATATGTCCTTGGGAAGCATATGGAGATCCAAAAGTCCCTTCATTCCTAAAGGAAATTCTACATCTAGTCACTCTAGTTATGGTACCTTCAACTTCAGATGAGATCCTACCTCTTGATGCTCCTATTGCTTCTACTGATCCAATTCTAGCCACAGATGCTCTTGATTTAGTGCAGTAGGAAACACCATGTCTTCCTACTTCATCTTCATGGGATGACTTCCTTCAAGACATCACAGTGTTGTTTGTGGAGTCTCACATTGAAGATGTGGGAGACATCATTGATCACATTCATCTCCTCTTTTTTGAGGATACTTCTTCACTTGTTGTGAGGGCACACTTTGACCCTCAACCACTTGAGTTTTCTTTCAAGAGTGGCATACTTGTGGGCACTTCTTTACAATAGTTGGAGAAAGAATCTTTCATTTTAGAGGAGGCATATCAGTCTTTGGAGATTTAATTCCACTTTCCTCAGACATCATATCTTTCAAGTATTCTTCCTACTAGTTGGGGAGCATTCTCTACAACACCTATGGCACTATTTCTTCATATAAGGAGGAACTTCATTCAGCTTTCATGGCCCAACTTCTTCAGTCATCAAGGAACTTCTTTCATGGCTGTACATTCATTATTGAGGGAAGTGGCATTGCTTCTCTTCCCATATATTCCTATATGGATGATTCCTTGCCTTTGGAGGTTAATTCAACTTCATACATGGACATGCTACCTTGTTTGCCACCTTCATTTTGGTACTCACCAGATTGGTTTGTAGTATCTTCATTCATCAAGGACTTGTCACCATGTGAGTAGACTTTAGAGGCAACATCTATAGCATACTACATATGGATCCCTCTTCCATCTTCCTATACATAGTGGGAGGCATACTTGCACCTATACTTGGTGTATCTTCTTACCAAAGGGAGCAATGTTGTTTGTAGGCATTGGATTCTCTTTTTTCTTCAAGCACTCATCATTAGGAGATCCTTCACTAAGGGGTGGATTTCATGGAGGGATTCTCTATTGTATATTCATGATGTATGTCATAATGGTGGGGGGGGGGGGGGGGGGGGGGTCTTTATTACTCCATCCATACATACTTCTTTCTTTATTGTACCTGTCTCTCATTTTGGGGAGGGTTTTCCTCATTAGGTTTTCCCTCTTTCTCCACTTTATGAGAGATTTCATTACATCTTTGTATGTAGAGCATTTCTTTTGTACATGAGTACCTAACATGGCATCATGCATTTTGTAAGCTTAAGTGTATTCCCCTAAGTTTCAATTAAGGGGAGGTGTTAGTGTAAATAATTAATATTTATACTTTACTTAGGATAAATGCATTATTTTATTATGTATTAGGTTAGACACCTAGAAGTATGCAAACTCATATGAGTTGTCATGTTGACAAAAAAGGAGTAAGAAACTATAATTTAGCACATGGTGTCTACAACACAAGAGTTTGCATAATTAACTAAGTTGTCATGTAGACAGCATAGTTATTCACACTCTTAATTAAGCACATGGTGTCTACAACATAATTTTATGTGACACACCTATGTAAGCTTATCCTATCATCATCACACTAACTCCTATGCTCAATAAAAGATAATCCTCTCTTGGTGGACATGTGTTTAGTTGTGAGGCTTATCATATTGCTAACTCCTAGATATTCTAGAAGCATTCTACAGGCCTTTATATAAGGCATTTCTAGTGTACTTGTACATCAATACAACATTAATGAGATTCCATATTGTTATTTTGATCATACTCTTTTGGTCTATTTTGTGCTAGTTGTTGAGCTTCTTCTTGCATGATTTTTCCCAAAGGCAAATTCTTACATGGTATCAAAGGTATACCAAATTCTTACACTAACCATGAGAAAAATTATACATTATAGAAGAGGACTCTCTCCTCTAGAATGCCATATAATTTTTATATTTTTTGATATGATTTAATATTTTTTTCTTTCAAAAATTGACATCTTTCTGAGTGTTAAAATACATACTTGTAGAACTTTTAATTACAATATACTATATCTAATTAAAATACTATAAACTCTATATGATAATATTATTGATATATTTGTTGGAATGTTCAAAATGGGAAGAGTACTTTTTTTTTTTTTTGGGGGGGGGGGGGGGGGGGGGGGGCAGGGGGGGGGGGGGGGGGGGGGGGGTAAAGTAAATCATATGCAATAACACAGAACACCAGAATTGATAACCCAAAAACCCTTTATAAATAAGAAGGTAAAACTACGGTGTGGATGATACCCACAAAAATCACTACAGCAATAAATGTCCAACCACTTTTGATGGTCTGCCCTGTGAAAGGCATGCCTTGTTAAAGGCTTTACACTATGTCAATAGTGACCTAGTTAGAGGATTTAGAAAACACTTTACATGAAGCATCACCCTATAAAAGGATTTACAATAGGCTTTTAAACCCACCTAATACATAGGATTTTCAATCACCTTCTCCTAAAGTTCTCCTACCTCTGTTAAGCTAACCTATCAATATAGGATTTTAGCATCTAATACAATGGTAAGAAAGTATTAGAACATTTGACCTGATAGTATGCAATCTCTGATTACTAGATTCAAGCACTTGATCTGCTCTCTTTGATCTTGATCCTCTGAGATCTGATGTCTAATTGTGTTCCTTTTTCCTTGTGTTATTCTGATCAACTTGATATAAAATTGTTGTATTGTTCCTCTAAGTCTTTCCTTCTCCACACTAAAATTTTGCTATAATCTCCCCATACACTATTATCATCCTCATATGCAATGGTTTTTCAACCTCCTTATAAAGATTGTGAAGACTTAGGGTTAGGTATGGATCTATGACCCATATTGAATCTCAAATTCTCACTCATACCTTGCATTTTTCTTATTGGTTCCATGCCTTCTCCATTTTTCTAGTTGGCTACATGCAGATTGTATAGGGAATGTAAATGATTCATCCTTATCCTTTTTCTCCCTTGAAATCTCTCTATGTTGGCTCCAAGAGTGGTTTACATCTGAGTTTGTGAGGGCACAAACTCATATGTTGGTTCTGTGTTACTCGGCACATATTGGACTACTAGTGCTCGGCACATACTATCCTAGATATCTCAGCACCAACTACACTCTATCTTGCTTAACACATATATGATTTTGGCTCACTCAATATATACTACATTTTGACTTTCTCATCATCAACAGTGATTTAGCACCTATTTACTGCTCGGCTCTTGAAGTCATTCAACACCTGTTGAAATGCTAGCTTGGCAGACACTATGGCTCGGCATACATCGTGTACTTAGCTTCAATACAAAAAGTGATTAAGTTTGTTGACTCTCAAATGTCAAAACTATCTAAGGGCTAACAATCTCCCCCTTTGACATGAGTGTCAAAAACACTTGACTAGACATTTATTCATCTTTCCTTATGAGCACCTTATCTACAAAATTTTCAAAATTTGTTCAAAATGCCTTAACTCCCCCTGAGTTGATTTGTGCCTTGTCATTTTTGCAATCAAAATTCTATGCTAACTATGCTTGATACTCTTTGTCTTCTATCCTATACTTGTGTCTTTATATCTATTTTTATTAGAGCTTATGGAATTTTTGTGTTTGCATCAGAGCTATTTTCCATATGAGTGCCAAAATTTCAAAATCTTGTATCTCCCTCTCTTGGCTATCAAAATTTATAGGTATTCTCCTCCTATATTATATCTTCATCAAAATACTATATCTTCCTTAAACATATATCTCCCCCTTTATTAGTTCTCCTCCTTTTTGACACTAATGTCAAAGGTTTCTAAGGAGTAATACCATATTTAGCCAATAAATTTTTGTTTACCTCCATTATTATTTTTAGAGCTGCATCCCAATTCTCCAAAGCAATGTCTAATGACTTGTGTTGGATGGTAGTATTTGCAGCAAGGTGTACAAGTCCATCAAGGGTAGAAATATTTGGATCTTTCTTTAAAACTATTTCAGCACAAACTTGTTCCTTGTGGAGGACTTTTAAATAAGGGGTTATGGAGGACTAGATCTACATCAATTTAGCCTTAATATTTCCTCCTCTGCTATTAGTATAGCTAACTCCCTTTGTGTGTGAAGCGATTGTACAAAATGTTTCTCACTCTGAGCTAGATCTCTAGGTAATTTCATGCTAGAAATTTTCAAATTTCTTTCCAAGCTCATTATTTGTTGATTAGTTTCTTGTGAGAAATTGGAAAAATCACACAACTTCCTATACAATGAAAAAATGTTTTCAAGAACAATTTTGGCCTTATCTATTTTCTTGGCCAATTAAACCTATTCAAGTGCAATTCCACTTGATATCTTCTCATTAACCTTTCCTTTAAACTTTCTTTCTGACCATTCCATGAGTTTAACATTGGTGTCCTAGTCCTCATTTGTCACCTGGTCAACTATGTCTAATAGTTGCTCAATTATTGGCTTTCCTTCATCTAGTGACTACAAGCTAAAGGCATCCATGAAGATGTCCTTGATGTCATGAAGTGCTTGCTTATTTTTGAACTCTTTTCTCAATATTTCTTGCCTCATCATTCTATCCAATACATTTTGCATTTTAGTCATTTGTGCTATTGTGATAGTTTTTGAATCATAGGAGGGTATCACAATCTCTTCATCTAATTTAGGGTCTCCATAGTGAAGTACCCTGGCCACTCTTGTTGAACTTGAGCTTGGAGTTGAAAATTGCAAGGGGATAGCATTAGTGTTTAGCTTTTGAATGGTCTTAGTAGGAGTGCCAATATTTGGTAATTCTACCAATGTCTAAATGGTGGCCTACTCTTTTTCTTTTTCTATATCTTTTTTTTCATCTGATTGCCTCTCTTTTGCACTCGGCATCTAATCATTATCATTTGTTGGACTTGGTGGAGGTGGTGGTGGAAGCATCAAAATTTGAGTTCTAGTAGTAGTGTATGTAAAAGGTTGTTCCTTTGGCTTCACCTTTTCTCTTTGTAGTGTTGCTACTGCTCTTTGTAGTTCATCTACACTCATCAATATAGGGCTTGTACACAACTGTGCCTATAGAGTAGATTAGTGAAGGATATTTGAGAGATCCTCTGCAATAAGTGGGTTGATGTTCTAAGCTATCCTCTCAGTAACATTTTTTATGACTATTTTCTCTGCAAGTGTAGTGGTTACATGAGGTGGACTAGGAGGTGGCAATTCTGTGTCTTGCACACACTATTCATCTTCTTGCTATTGGTTAGCTATTGCCATAGTTTCTTCTCCTTTAGCTAGTTTCTCCTCTTCTTTCTCCTTATTTTCTTCTTCTCCTTTCTCTTCCTTGCCTTTCTTTTCCTCTTCATTCTTTTCTTCTTCCTTTTCTTTCTCCTCTCCTTTTTGTTCTTCTTCTTTCTTTTCTTCCACCTTTTCTTTGGCACTAGATTATGTTAGAATATGAAAGAATACTTATGAGAGGGGGGCGGATGGGGGGGTGAATCAAAAGTATTGTGCTTTGATCTATAAAACCTTTTATCTGACAGTAAATTGCATGCATATGAACAAATTAAACAATTATAAGAAACACATATGCATCACCACATAACACATGAGATTTGGTACCCCATAAACCCTTCCATAAATAAGAAGGTAAAATTGGAGTGGAGATGATACCTACAAAATCACTGCAGTAATAATGTTCAACCACTTTTGATGGTGTGCCATGTTAAAGGCTTTACACTGTATCAATAGTGACCTAGTTAAAGGATTTCAAACACTTAACATGAAGTGTCACCCTGTTAAAGGATTTAATCACCTAATGAAAGGATCTTCAAAATAGCTACTAAGCTAACCTATTACCATAGGGTTTTATTTCTAATAAAATTGCTGGAGAATATTAGGTATATTAAACCTAATAGCTTACAATCCTTCGATTGCTCAATACAAGCACTTGATCTACTTTCTGTGAACTTGATCCTCAGAGATCTGATACTCTTTGCTCTGAAATAGTTTTCCTTGCATTCCCTCATCCATCCACACTTTTTTTGTTCAATGTGATTTTGTCTTCCTTATAAAGACATTTGAAGACTTAGGGTTAGGTATGGATCTATGATCCATATTGAATCTTTGTTTCCCGCTCATTCCTTGCATTTCACTTATTAGTTGCATGCCTTCTGCATTTTTCTTATTGGTTGCATGTAGATTACATAAAAAAGATTCAATCTTATCTTGAAATTCATTAATATGTCAGCCATGAAAATGATTTACATATGAATTTGTAATGTTACAAACTTATATGTGCATTCTGTGTTGCTCGACACTTGCTATTTCCTGATGCTCGGTACTTATAACAAACTGGCTTACTCGGAATCATCTATGACTCAGCACTTAAATATCACTCATCACTTGTTTCATGCTCAACACTTGAAGTCAGTCAACATTTAAAAGCTGCTCGGCACTTGAAGATCACTCAGCATCTGAAGACTTTCTTTATTCAACTCATGTTGTGACTCGGCATACATGGTGTAGTCGGTTCCCATGTAGAATGTGATTAAGTGTGTTGGCACTCAAGTGTCAAAAACCATTATGAGGTTAGAAATCTCCCCCTTTTACATGAGTGACAAAAATACTTAATTGACCTTATGAGTACATTCACTAATCTTCTCAGTGTTATATAGAGGTTGAAAAAAAAACCTTACTCAAAATTTACAATATACAATATACAATATATACCTCAAAACTTTTGTAACTCCCCCTAAGTTGATTGTGCCATTATCTGTATATCATGCTCCTCCTTTTATCTTTTCTCCCCCTATTAAATCTCTTTGTCTCCCCCTTTTTGACACTTATGTCAAAGAATATTTAAGGTTTAAGACCATATTTAGCCAAAAATGTGTTGTTTACCTCCATAATCATTCTGAGAGCTTCATTCCAATCGTTCAAAGCAATTTCCAGCAACTTATGTTGGATGGCAGTCTCAGTAGCAAGATGAATAAGTCCATCTAAAGTAGAAAGATTTGGGTCTTTCTCGAGAACAGTTTCAGCATAGACTTGCTCTTTATGGAGTATTTCTAAATGTGATGTAATGGAGGACTAGAGTTGTATCAATTTTGCCTTGATATTGGCCTCTTCTACTATTAACACAGCTATTTCCTTTTGAGTGTGAAGTGTCTGGGTAAAATGCTTCTCACTTTGAGCTCGATCTTTAGGTAGCTGCATGCTAGAAACATTTAAATTTATTTCCAAGCTCATTATCTTTTGGCTTGTCTCCTGTGTGAAGTATGAAAAGTCACACAACTTTTTGTACAATGAGAATATATTCTCAAGTACCTTTTTCACTTTGTCAATTAGCTTTACCAATTCAACCTGTGAAAGTGCTATTTCACTAGATACTTTCTCATTCACTTTCCCTTGAAATTTTCTTTCAGACCATTCCATAAGTTTTGCATTTGTTTCTAGGTCTTCATTTGTCACTTGGTCAACAATATTTGTCAATTGCTCCATGATATGCTTTGACTCATTTGGTGACTGCAAACTGAAGGCATCCATAAAGATATCCTTAATTTCATGCAGTGTTTGCTTTTGTTTATACTCCTTTCTGAGTATCTCCTGTCTTTTTCTCCTATTCAGTGCTTCCTGCACCTCATTGATTTGATCAATGGTTATTGATTTTGAGTCATAGCTCAGTATGACTATCTTCTCATCTAATTTAGGGTCTCTATAGTGAAGTACCCTTGCAATTTTGGTAGAGCTAGATTCTGGAGCTGTTATTTGCAATGATTAATGTGAAGGAGTCCCCGAGGTAGGTAAATTTATCAAGGTTTGTATTGGCTCTTGCTCTTTAGGAGTTTCTTCTATTTTCTCCTCCTACTGTCTACCATGATCAATTATTGTAATTTCCAGAAGTGCACCTTGTGTTTGTGCTGTAGGATCAGATGTAATAGTTTGTCTTGTTTGTTCTAGTTCTTTGTTTGCTACTGCACTTGTCTTCTGAACTGTGGTGTCAACTATGCCTATTGAAACAATTGTTAGCATATGAAGTTGATCACTAGTAGCTATAGAGATGATGGAAGGTGGTTCTTGTGGATTCACCTTATCTCTGACTTTACTTTCTACTAGTTTCTATAGTTCATCCATACTAACCAATACTAGATCTGCATACAATATTGCTTGTTGTGTAGATTGGTCAAGGATTCTTTTGAGATCCTTTGTAGTTAATGGATTGATGTTCTTAGCAGAAGTGTCAGGAACATCCATTATGGTTATAGTTTCTACAGGTATGATGGGTACAAGAGGAGGGCATAAAATGAATAAAATTCAACCTTATACCTATCAAAGACCTAGCATTAAATTCTTTGTGCATATAGCTATAAACTCAACACTTGAAGGTTTCAATATAACTTGGCCTCCACTAGACTTCAACTTCACTCGGCTTCAACTATCAACTTGGTAGCTATTGGAAACTTAGCATCCATTGGAGCTTCACTCAGCATCTAAGAGTAACTTGGTAGATTCTTCTAAAATTTTGCTTGACATTTTTTCTCATGCAGATTTCTTCTTTGTATTACTTCTTTATTCTTTGGAACTGATGTATAATTTGACTTTGTATATCAGTCCCATACACTTTTCTTTGCTTAGTTAGATGAAGTGTGATCACTTGACTTCTTAGGTGAAGTGATTCCTCCATTAGATGTGCTGCACTCACCTTTCTTCTTCCATGTCTTGTTCATTTTTCCTCTTATTTGTTCAACATCAACTTTCTCTTTTCCTTTGTTAACTTCTATCTTGGGTGCCTTTGACTTTGTTAGGCAATTCCTACTAATATGACTAGTTTTCAAGCAACTGAAACATGTAGTTTGGCTTAACCATCTACTGTAACTTACTCTAAAATGTGTCCTTATTCAATTTTTAGGAATGTTTCCATACTCCTGATAGTAGCAAAAACTATATATGGTATTGTAATCCTAGTTGTAGTGATGTGCATGATTGGTTCCTCTTGTAGGCTAATTAGGTGTCCAAATAGGCTTCGATCTACATTCAAATGCTCTATGTTCATATTTTTTGCAATTGTAGTAGTGGCCTTCATATCTTAGTATTTTCATAGTTTTGGTTCTACATTCATATGCTTGATGTCCTTGTTTCTTGCACTTGTGACAAAAGCTTGCATTTGTGGGCTTATTATGTTGATACTTGTTCTTACTCCTACACACATTAGAGGTATGTCCTTTTTTCCCATAGAAATAACAAGTAGGTTAAGTGTTCTTACCTTTGTTGCTTCTTTCTTCCGTCGTCTTGGATGATTCTCCTTGTTCTGTGCTGGTGTAACCAAATCCTATAGTATCATTACTAGCCCTTGGTGATTTTAGTAATTTTTCAAAGTACTTGATAGCCTCATTAGGTTTGTTATAGCTTTCTACTATCTTCTTTTCTCTCTTTAATTCATTCTACAATTGTTTATTCTACATCTTCAAGGTGGAGATCTCAATATCTTTCATGTTTACCTCATGATGAGCATTCATCATTTGGCTTAAGGTATCTAGTTGCATGTTTGAGATCTTTTCAAACTCAATTGTCTTCTCCTCTATTCTATTGGTGAGATTTCTCTTATCATCTTCTATCATGGCCTTATCTTCAATGTCTCTCTTCTTTTGTTCAGTCACTTCACAAAGCATTATGGCTTGTGATTCTTGTTCAAGCTTGAGTAATCTAATTTCTTCAGCTTGTGCTCTATTTTTCTCCATTACTTTTGCTATTACTGCATCAAACTCCTTGGAATATCCATTGGAAAAAACTTGTGTGGTATCAATATCCTTGTATTGTATGTCATTTTTAGCTATGGCTATCTCCTTCCTTCTTTTTAAGGATTTTTTCAGTTCCTCTCTAGCTTACACTACCTTGTGTAGAGCGAGATGCACATACATCACTTGATTGTCAATGATCTTACTAAGTTTGAAGATTTCTATCTTCTAATCTTTTTCTCCAAGTTGTTAGGCTTCTCCTTGTTAGAACCTGAGCTCTAATACCAATTGTTGGAATGTTCAAAATGGTTAGAGTACTTCTAAGAGGGTGGGGGAGAGTGGGGGGTTGAATCAGAATTACCAAACTTTTAACCTTATTCAATCCTTTGAACATATAATTAAAAAAAAAACTACATGCATGTAAACATATAAAGGAACATAAAGTAAATCACATGCAGTAACACACAACACTAGAATTGATAACCCAAAAACCCTCCAAGAATAAGAAGGTAAAATTGGGGTGGGGATGATACCCACAAAAATCACTGTAGCAATAAATGTTCAACCACTTATAATGGTTTTCCATGTGAAAGGCCTACCCTATTAAAGGCTCTACATTGTGTCAATAGTGACCTGATTAGAGGATTTACAAAAAACTTTACATGAAATATCACCCTATTAAATGATTTACAATAGGTTGTTAAACCCATCTAATACATAGGATTTTCAATCACCTTCTCCAAAGGTTCTCCTACCTAGCTGTTAATCTAACCTATCAATATAGGATTTTAGCATCTAATACAATGGTAAGAAAGTATTAGAACATTTGACCTGATAGTATGCAATCTCTAATTGCTGGATTTAGGCACTTGATCTGCTCTCTTTGATCTTGATCCTCTAAGATCTAATGTCTGATCATGTTCCTTGTTCCATGTGTTGTTCTAATCAACTTGATATGAAATTATTCCACTGTTCCTCTAAGTCTTTCCTTCTTCACACTAATTTTTTTTTTATAATCTCCTATTATCATCCTCATATGCAATGGGTTTTAGACCTCCTTATAAGGATTGTGAAGACTTAGTGTTAGGTATGGATCTATGATCCATATTGAATCTCAAATTGTTGCTCATACCTTGCATTTTTCTTATTGGTTGCATGCCTTCTCCATTTTTCTGATTGGCTACATGCAGATCATATAGGGAATGTAAATGATTCATCCTTATCCTTTTTCTCCTTTGACATCTCTTTATGTTATTTTGAAAAGTGGTTTACATCTGAGTTCATGAGGGCACAAACTCATATGCTAGTTATGTGTTACTCGTCACATATTGGACTATTGGTGCTCGACACATACTATCCTAGATTGCTTGGCACCAACTACACTCTATCTTGCTCAACACATATATGATTCTGGCTCACTCAGCATATACTACATTCTCACTTGCTTGGCATCAACTATGACTTAACACCTATATACTGCTCAGCTCCTAAAGTCACTCAACACTTGTTGAAATGCTAGCTCAGCACACACTGTGGTATGACATACATGGTGTACTTGGCTTCAATACAAAAAGTGATTAAGTGTGTTGACATTCAAATGTCAAAACTATCTAAGGACTAAATTTTTTTTTTTTTTAAATATGATATTAAATATTATGAGTTATTGAAACACCACTTTTCTGAAACAATTTTATTTCTTTAGTAATTGGGCAAAAACTATTATAAAGCGTGCATTTATTATATAGTTCCAATTGGAAAAGTATGAGACCATATATAAATTAGCTATAATTAATTTATCTAGATAATATGTTTGAACAAAATTAATTTTTAGATAGAAATACTCAAATTCAGTCATTCTGATAAGTTAGCTTGAAAGGTGACACAACTTTATAGTTTTACCTAGATTTTTTTCTCAACATTGGGGCGATTTTGGGAAGAGCATAACTTTTAGATTTCAAAAAAAATTTGAAATATTTTTAAAGTGTTTTTAAATACCATATTAAACAAGACATAGTCCAAAATTTAGAGAAATTGGAGCAAATTTGAAAAAATTATTGTAGAATTACTATTTCTACACAATTTATTAAAATCATCTCTCACATCTTGTCAAATTGGAGTATAACTTGTATTAGGTTTTTGAATACATATTAGAGGAGCCTAAATTTTAAATATTACAGAAATTGAAATAAAAAAGCAAGATATTGCAAAATTAGAATAAATCTTTCTCAAGATAGCAAATTTGCTAATTTTTTGGGGGATTTTTTTTTTCAAGGGTATCTCAGCCCTACTATGTTATAGTAAAAAATAAATAAATAAGTTAGAGAATTTATATTTCATTTGTGTGATTTATTTCACAAATATTGGTTTCCATCATGACGACGCCTTCAACAAGAGGCAAAAAGAATGCCACCACACTGGGGAAATGCTTTAGTCAAGATTGGGAAGCAATAGAGGATAGTAATTACAATGAGGAACTTAGTAAGTTCTAGGAAGAGGTTAAGAGGGATATGTGTGACCTATGAGGAGATATATCAAATATTGAAAGCATGTTAAGAACCTATATGACTGAAACAAGGAAGGAGCTCTCAAGCAATCAAGGTGAAACCTTCAAGTCAACTAATAATGACACAAATTTTATTAATCCTACAGGATCTAGAATTTTATTTCCAAAGGTGGATATGCAAAAATTTGATGGCAAGGATCCTCTAATAATGGATAAGTCAAATGGAGAATTTTTTTGAAGTACATCATATCTCATATGGACAAAAGGTCATGATGGCTTCCTTATATCTAGAACTAGATCAATTCATTTGGCATAATTGGATTTGTACTCATATGGGGAAAAAGGGTCTCACTATATCATGGTCAATTTTAATAGAATAACTCCAAGCACAATATAACAATAGTGTGATAGGAAACTTCTTTACCCAACTTCCTAAGCTTCAACAAACAAGATCAGTTATGGACTATATTCAAAAATTCCAAAATCTATCCTTAAGAGTGGATACATTATAGAGGAGAACTTGAATGATTTATTCTTGAGTGGCCTAAAGGATCACATTCAACATGAGGTATGCATGTTTTGTCCCAGCTCAATAAATGAGTCTTTTATATTGGCGCATAGGGTAGAGGAGAAGTTCTTGATTACTAGAAAGAAAGGGGCTACTGTGACAAGAGAAAAAGGATATTCAACACCTTCTCTTCCTCAACCTACTAGGTTGACTCCACAAAAAATTAAGGAGAAAAGAGTAGTAGGGTTATGTCTCAATTGTGATAGCAAATATAGTCAAGGACATAAATGTAGTGAAAATAAATTGTACTATATTGAATGTCCAAGTGAGGAAGAAGAGGATGAGCCATATCAAAGGAGGATAGGGAGTTAGGTGAGGAATCACATGACTCAACCCATCATTTCTTATCATGCACTTTTAGGTTTTAGTGCACTACAAACTCTCAAGGTAGCAGGCTTCTTAAAGAAGAAGAAAGTAACAGTGTTGATTGACTCAAGTAGTACTCATAATTTCATCAACAAAAAGTTGGTAACTCTTCTAAATTGTTTTATATATCTAGCCCCAAAGTTTGGTTTTGATTACAGATGGGGGAATAGTTAGTTGTTCAAGGAAGTGTCATAGCATTAAATTATCCATGGAAGATTATCAACTTGATACCCCAATGTATATAATATCCATGGGTATAACAGATATTATATTGGGAGTACAATTGCTTACTACATTGGGAACAATTGAGATGAACTTCCAAGAACTATTCATACAATTTCAATCAAAAGGAGAGGTAGTGGAGCTAAGGGAATTGAAGGAAAAATCCCCACAAATGGTAAACTCTCATCAAATGCAAAATCTTCTTAAGAAAGGTGTGGATGGATTTGTGGCCTAGCTATGTTCATTAGGAGTCTCTCAATCTAATACACTTACTCATCTAGATTTACAAGAAATAATTGATCACCTCTTAGTGATTCTTGGAGATATACCTAAAGGAATTCCTCCTAATAGGTACCATGACCATGCCATAGAATTAGTTTTAGGGAGCTAGC
This sequence comes from Cupressus sempervirens, assembly GCA_028749045.1. Classification (NCBI taxonomy): domain Eukaryota; kingdom Viridiplantae; phylum Streptophyta; class Pinopsida; order Cupressales; family Cupressaceae; genus Cupressus; species Cupressus sempervirens. The sequence continues at coordinate 301,457,829 of CM053785.1, read as the reverse complement.
CACCAAACATTAGGCCTTATAGGTACCCACACACACACAAAAGTGAGATAGAAAAAATTGTTGATGAAATGCTAGACATAGGAATTATCAAGCATAGCCAAAGTGCTTACACCTCACCTAGTCTGATGGTACATAAGAAGGATGAAACATGGCACATGTGTCTAGATTATAGAGTGCTTAACAATTAGACCATTAAAGATAAGTTTCCTATTCTATTCATCAATGATATTTTAGATGAATTAAATGGAGCTATGTATTTTCTCAAGTTAGATCTTAGATCAGTTTATCAACAAATTTAGATTAAGGAGGAAGATATTTGTAAGAGAACATTTTGAGCACATGTGGGTCATTATAAATTTTTGGTGATGCCATTTGGTCTTACCAATGCACCATCTACATTCATAAGTTTGATGAATTCCATTTTTAAGAAGTTCTTGAGAAAGTTTGTGTTAGTGTTTTTTGATGATATATTAATTTATAGCAAGACTTGGGAAGAACATTTTTTGCATGTAGTCAAGCATTACAATTACTCAAAGATCATCAACTCTATGCTAAGCCATCCAAGTGTGATTTTGGTCTTAAGGAGGTGGAGTATTTGGGACACATAGTTTCACATGAAGGAGTAAAGGTGGACCCTAACAAAATTAAGGTTGTCATCCAATGGCCTATTCCAAAAACTATTAAGAAGTTGAGGGGTTTCTTGGGATTGATAGGATACTATAGAGGATTTGTGAAGAATTATGGTCATATAGAAACGCCCCTTACCACTGTATTGAAGAAGAATTTTTTTCATTAGAATGAATCTGCTAATGTATCATTTGAACAACTGAAGAAGGCTATATGTACAACTCTAGTGCTTGCCACTCTAGACTTCACCAAGGAATTCATTATGGAATGTGATGCTTCTCAAAATGGGATAGGAGTAGTTCTCATGCAAGAAGATTGACCAATTCCTTTTGAGATTCATCAATTAAAAGGTAAACATCAACTCAAACCTATTTATGAGAAGGAAATGCTAGCAATCCTTCATGCAGTTAAAAAATGGAGGCCTTATTTAATGGGTTGACACTTCAAGGTTAAGATAGATCATGACAGCCTAAAATATTTTCTAGAACAAAGACTATCATTAAAAGAGAAATAAAAATGGTTCACTCAGATTTTGGGATATGAATTTGAAATTGTATACAAGAAAGGGAAGGAAAATATTGTGGCCAATGCACTTTCTAGGAAGGATGAAAAAGATGAAGCCTTATTGTGTACCCTTTCAATATTACAAGAAAATTGAGTGGTAGAAGCCAAAGATGAGTGGCAAAATGATATTGCAACAAGTAATCTCATCCAACAATTAAAATGTGACACTAGTAGTTTAGATACGTTTTGTTTAAAGGGGGATATTCGTTCGGATAAAGAGTGCTTGTATCTCTACAAGAATTTTTCTCTTAAACACAAGATTCTTAAAGAGCTACATGAGTCCCCAATTGGTCATGTTAAAATTTGTGTGGTTGAATGTTTTATTTTTTAAAGAAATAAGGGGGAAAAAATTAAGACATTGGGTTTCTTAAAACCTTTATCTATTCCTAGCCAACATTGGGAAGAGGTATCCATGGATTTCATCATAGGACTTCCCAAATATAAAGGTCATAATGTCATCATGGCAGTAGTTAATCACCTCACTAAATATGCACATTCATTACATTATCACATCCTTTTACAACAAGTATACTAGAAAAAGCTTACTTGGAGAATATCCAAAAACTACATGGTACAACTAGAAGGTTATTGTTAGTGATCGTGATGCAGCTTTACTAGTCACTTTTGGAAAAATTTATTCTCATGTTTGGGTACTCAATTGGTTCATAGTTCTTCATACCACCCTCAATTAGATGCGAAAAGTGAGGTTGTTAATAAATGTTTGGAAGGATATCTACATTGTTTCACTTCAAAAAAATAATCTCAATGGGTAGATTGGTTACCTCTTATAGAATGGTGGTACAATACTTCTTTTCCTATCTCATCGAAATGTCTCCATTTTTGGCACTTTATGGATATCATCCTCCTTCCATAAAATCATCATTAAAGGTGTCACCAAGAGTTAAATTAGTATAGGACCACTTTCTTCATCAATAATAGGTTCTTTTAGGACTCAAGGAGAATTGAGCTATAGCACAAAATTGAATGAAACAACAAGTGGAGCATCATTGTAGTGAAAGAAAATTTGAAGTTGGGGATTGGGTCTTCTTGAGATTACAACCTTATAAACAAATCTCAACAAAGAAAAAAGAAAGAATAATAAGTTGTCTCCAAGATATTATGGACCATACCAAATTATGCAAAATATTGATAGTCTTGCCTAAAATCTTGAGTTTCCACCAACAACAAAGATACATCTAGTCTTTCATGTTTCTTGTTTGAAGAGGGTAATTGGGCAGAATATTCCTACTCAAATAGTACTACTAGAATTTGATGAAGAAGGAAGAATAATTTTGGAACGAGAGTACATTCTTCAAACATGTATGAAGAAGTTGAGGAACAAAACCATAACTTAGTATCTCATCCAATTTAAGAACTTACTATTTGAAGAGGCCAAATGGGAGGATGAGGAGTTAATTCGAAAGAATCCACACTTGGTTAGCATTGAGACAATGCTTCTTTCAAGAGAGTAGGCATGCTACACCCTTAATATTAGTGTATATAGGGTTATGAATAGTCAAGTTGTGGCTATCTTAATCCTTAATTAAGTCATGTTATCATTATTATATTATTATTTAGGTAGGTAGGTTAGCTTAGGTGTTATGTAGGGTTGTGTCTATTCAACCTAAGCATAATTAGGTATATATAGGAGGTTGTGAGTCTTATTTCAACATCATATTGTGAAGTGTTTTCTCATTGGAGATATTTGGAGGTTCCCCCTTGAAGTAGCCTATTAATCTCAATTATTATCAAGTATTTACATAATATTTCATATTATTTCTTCTATTGTGCAAGTGATTTCATTAAAATTTATTTCATTACATGTCATCCAGGGACCTTTATCTTTTATATCCATGCCAACTTGTTCAAAAAGTCATAAAGATTTAGCTTAAACTACCTTTTTCCATCTTTGCAAGTTCTTTCTACTTCATAATAGTTTCTTGGCTGATGTGTCCATCTTCTTTCTCCATGTCCTCTCTTTCCTTTTGACATTTTTGGCTATGATGTTGTGAACAAGTCTTTCTCATCTCTTCACACTTCTCTCTTAATTGTGTTCCAAGTAGCAATGTTGCACCTATCTATCTTCTTAACACTTTAATTCCTTTGTGGCCTATCCTCTAATTGTCTACTTCATCATTGCAATGCTATGAACATTGGTTGCCACTTTGCAGCTTATCCTCTAATTGTCTACTTCATCATTACAATGTTTCTAACATTGGTTGTAGCTTCACGCCTCTTTTCTTGATTACTTACTCTACCTTGTGACTACGCAATTTAAATAGACTTGTGTAGCTTCACAACTATTCTCTTTAACTATCTCTTGACTCTTGTGACCTTTGAAAATTGTTTCATTTCCTTTGGTCACTACATTGCTAACGTAACATCTTCTATCTACAATAAAGAAAAATTTTCTATTCTACCTTTAGTCTCTTCTTCGCTGGCTTATTCCATAGTTAGTCATTGATAATTGTGACCATGTACCAACCTTCATTTCCTTTGATTGTAGCTTTTCTAACTTAACATCTTCTATTCATGATAATGAGAAATTTTATATTCTACCTATAGTCGCTACTTTGCTACGGTTATGTTTCCTTAACCACTAGAAGTTGTGATGATACAATCCATGTTGAAAAAATATTGATACAAGTATGAATATGTGTTTTAATCATTGTTTTATGACTACTGTCAAACCTACTTCTTGTTGGTAAGACAATTTCTTATATGATTTAAGTACTATTATTTGTTTGATTAATGAAGAGGATTTGATCAAATGAGGTAACAATAGCACCTAGAGGAAAGGTTGAGTTGTGATATTGGAAAGGAGTACAAGGATTAGCTAAGATAGTGATATTATAGTGTAATGATAATCTACTTAAGGTTGCAAAGGATGGTTACACTGATTAAGTTTAGAAGAACAAGTTAAATGAATTATGTCTATCAAGCTTAATGATCTACATAGTAGGTGCTAAGAAAAGTTAGTGTAAGCTAAGTACAAAATTAGTTGGAGCTGAAAAAAATTAATTTTAGTGTAAGTTGAGAAAATTTTAGTTGATGTCGAGCACCAATAGACTTTGGTTCATGATGAGTGTTTTGACAGTAGATGTAGAGTAACACAATATGTGTCAAGCATTAAAAACTAGTTACTCCCAAGTGTTAACAATATGAGAAAGATTGAGAATTTGATGAATTTGAGCTGACAAGTTTGGTTTCTTGGATTGTGTGAATCATGTGGAAGATAAGCTTGATGAGCTAGTGCCAAAAAATTCAAAATGAACCATTTTGAGGTGAATTCAAAGAAAATTTAAGGAGAAATTTCTAGAAGGGAATGAAATGAAATAAGGGGTAGATTCATTGAATCCTACCTAATCCAACCTAACCCTAAAATGGATGATGAAGGATAATTAGCAAAAGATCTTAATTCTCTCTATATATAGATGAATGGTTAGAAACAAAGGTTCACCAAGCTATGAAAATTTTTAATTGTACATCTGAACCTTGAATAAATAATTCAACCCCGCTCTTAGTTATTCTAAAGAATTCCAACAATTGGTATCCAAGACTAGTTTCTTAAGATGACTAGTTTGAAGGTACTAGAAGCAAGAAGATCAAGATGTCAAAATCATAGGTACCCAAAATTAATAGAGATAACTTTTGTACATGGAAAATTTTGATGAAGCTACACCTAGGAGGTCTTAAAGAGCATGCACAAACTATCATTGTTGTTGAGTATGTCAATCCTACTGGGGTCCTAACTGCTGAAGATTTGAAAAGGAAGAAAGAACACAACTAAGCAATGTTGGAGATTGCCTCTGCCCAAATTTATGTTGAGAATAATGATATCAAGGATTGTATGGTGCAAAGAATGTGGGATTCTCTACAGACTATCTATGAAGGTGACAAAAATGTTCTAAGAGCTAATGGTGAAAGTCTTAGAGGTAAGTGTGATGATATGAGAATGCAAGAAGGTGAGAATATTGCTCAATATTGCTCTAGGATAGAAGATCTTGTTAATGCAATAAGAAGAGCTACTAGTAAACTAGATGATGATATTGTAATAAGAAATTTTTTGAGAACAATATTTCCCATCTTTTCTATTAGAGTTTCTACAATACAAGAACTAAGATGTATACTAGGGAATGATATGAATCTTGAAGGTCTGGTAGGTAGGCTTACTACTTTTGAGCTATCTAATTTTGATAATTACAATACTAAAAATATTGAATCTTCTTTCAAAGCTAAGTTGTCATTGAAGGAACCTAATGTAAAGAAGAAGAAAAAGGCAAAAAGTGTGTCCAGTGATAGTGATACAAATGAGGAAGATGTAGATCAACTTGAAGCACTACTAGCAAGGAGATTTCATAAAGGTAAAGGCAATTTCAAAGTTAAGTTACCTATCATGTGTTTCAATTGCAATGGCGTTGGTCATATTGCTGCTAGATGTCTAGAGAAGAAGAATTACAAAGATTGAGATGAATAAAAAATTAGAAGAGATGAAGACAATAAAGATTACAAAGACAAAGGAAAGAAGTATTTCTACATTGCTAAAGAGGAAACAAAAGATGGATCTAACAATCATGACAATAAAGTGGTGTATGTTGCAATGTAGGATGAATTTGATGAGGATGAGGTAGCTACACTAGTGTCTTGTGTGAACAAGAATGACAGATGGATTATTGATAGTGGGTGTTCACATTACATGACTGGAGATAAACTTAAGTTCATTACCTTGAATTATTATGATGGAAATAGTTTACGATTTGGTAATGATGCACCCTTTCTGATAAAAGGAAAAGGTTCTATCAAGCTCATAGAAAAGATTTTATGTGAAAATGATTATTATGTTGAAGAACTTCACTATAATTTTTTGAGTGTATCACAATTGAATAATTTGAGTTGCAAGGTTGAGTTTGAGAATAAGATTGCTAAGATATATGATACTGATGGTTAACTAATTAGAAAAGGTGATCAAACTAGAGATAATATATTCTACCTTGATATGGAGGATGCCACTTGTTTAATTGTAAAATTTGATGATGTGTAGTTGTGCCACAAGAGGATATGTCATATTAATTTTGATAACTTGGTTAGTATCAATAACATTAGAAGAGTCAAAGGTTTGCCTAAGTTCAAGAAGCCTGACAATATAATTTGCAAACAATGTCAGTTATGCAAAATGACAAAGTCAAGTTTTAAGAGTAAGACTCGTACCTCTAAAGGAATATTAGAGACTACCCATACTAACTTGTGTAGATCAAATGAAGTGCAAAGCTACAAAGTAGATAAGTACATTATACTGCGTGTTGATGATTATTCTACAATGATCATAGTTATGTTTATGAAACATAAATCTAATGCTTTCCAAATGTTTAAGTAGTACTTAGCAAGAGTTGAGAAGGAAATAGGTAAAAGTCTAAAATGTTTGAGATTTAGAAGATGAGGAGAATTTACATCAAATGAGTTTGAGATGCTTTGTAATGATAGAGGAATCAAAAGATAGATATCTGATCCCAGAACGCCTCCACAAAATGGAATTTCTAAAAGGAGGAAGAAGTCTATAATGGAATATGCTAGGACACTCATGATGGAAAAGATTGTTGCTTTAAAATAATGGAGAGAAGCTATAAGTACAATTGTCTAAACCTTGAAGCGTGTACAAGTTAAGAAAGATACTCATTCAACACCTTTTGAACTATGGTATGGATACTCTCCAAATGTAAAATATTTTAATGTATTTGGAACCAAGTGTTATATTCTCAAAGATTTCAACAATGGTAAGTTAGATGCAAAAAGTGAAGAATTTATATTCCTTGGTTATTCCATAGGAAGTAAAGCTTATAAGTGCTTAAATACTAACACTAACAAAGTTGTGGAAAGTGCAAATGTGAAAGTTGATGAATATACAAAAGTATATGAGGTTGAACCTATGAAGGAATCGAAAGAATAAAAATCATTTGTATACTTTTATTAGGGTATGCTTATTGAAGAATATGTTGTAAATCAAGTTGCAAACCAACAAAAAGTTTCAATGGCTTCTGAGTCACATACTATGAATTTTGAGTTGTATTCAAGAATCAAGCTATATTAATGTGTTGAGTTACATAATGAAGTTGAGGCACATTCTAATTGAAAGATTAGTGTACATGAAAGAGATGTTGAACTACATGACAGAGATGTATATATTGATTCAAATGTTGAGAGACCAATTGAAGAAAGTAGAGAAGAACTAATATTGTCTAAGTATGTCAAGAGACAAGATACTAGACCAATGATAAGGAACAAGTTGAGAAATGATAAATGTTTGATTAGCATGAAAGAACCTAAAATAGTGAAATATGCCTTAGAATATGTGGATTGGAGTAAAGCCATGAAAGAAGAGATTGAACAAACTAAGAAAAATATGACATGGACTTTAGTTCCTAGACTAGAAGATGAAAATGTGATTGGTATGAAGTGGGTATACAAAAAAAAGTTAGATGAAAATGGTGAAGTCACAAGGAACAAGGAAATATTAGTTTGTAAAGGATATGTACAAGAAGAAGGGATAGACTATGGAAAAACATTCACTCCTATTGCAAGGTTGGAAGGAGTAAGAACTCTGCTTGCTTAATCTGCATACAAAGGTTTCAAAGTTTATCAAATGGATGTTAAGTTTGTATTTCTAAATGGTATATTGGAGGAAGAGGTTTATATAGAACAACCAAAAGGATTTTTTGATGCTAACAGCAAAATTGTGGTTTTTAGATTACACAAAGCTTTATATGGTTTGAAGAAAGTAACAAAAGCATGATATGAAAGGCTTCATAATTATCTTTTGAAGATTGGATTTGAGAGGACTGATGATAACAACAATCTATACTTGAAGATAGAGAAAGGAAAAGGTATTTTTTTATCTATAATTTTTGTTGATGATATCATATTTGGAGGTCACAATACTTTACGTAAGGCTTTTGCAAATAAAATGAAGCAAGAATTTGAGATGTCTATGTTTGGAGAGATCAAGTTCCTTGTGGTTTTGCAAGTACATTAGATGAACTATGGTATACACATCACTCAGTTAAAGTATGTTAAGGCAATATTGAATTTTTTTGGATTGGAATATTCAAAACTAGTAAGCACACCTATGGTGATAAGACATAAATTTGTCAAAGAATGATGATTCAGTTGAGGTGAACCAAACATTATAGAGGTCCATAATTGAAAAATTACAATATGTAGTACATAGAAGACTTGATATTGCATTATTTGTAGGGATAGTTACAAGATTTTCTGCTAATCATAGGGAGAATCATATGATGGAAGTAAAGAGAATAATGAGATATCTAAAAGGAATAGAAGAGTATGGTCTATAATAAAAGTAAAATGATAAATTTGAATTAAGAGCCTACACTAATGTTGATTGGCCTGGAAATATTGCTGACAGAAAGAGCACCAGTGAAGGAGCATTTTTCTCAGGCAAAAGGCTGGTTACATTGGCTAGTAAGAAAAAAAACTAAATCTCTCAATCTACTACTGAAGCTAAATATGTTGCTACTATAGTAAATTGTACAAACATTATATGGATCAAATAGCTACTCAAAGGTATGAAGGAGGAAATCACTAAAGCTATCATACTTTATTATGATAATACAAGTACTATGAATTTATTAAAGAACCTTGTGATGCACACAAAGACTAACCACATTGCAATTAAGTATCGTTACTTGAGAGATTAGTTTAAGATAAAGAGGTGAAAATGGAAAATGTTAACACAAAAGAGAAAATAGCTGGTATCTTTACAAAAGCATTACCTAAGGATGCTCATGAGTATCTAAGAGGTAAACTAGGGGTGATACCCCTATCAAAGGTTATCTAAGAAAGATGAGAAGTGTCATGCATCAAGAAAAATGATTGACATATGTTACACTTTGATGCATTGGATCTTACTTTAGGAGCTACCTGAAGTAATCAATGAGCTAGAACTACAAATCAGTGGCAAGCTAGTTGACTGAGGGAGAAACTAAAAATGTTCATATCTGCATATGAAGATGACAAGTCTTTCGCATTATTGTGAAGAAGGGAGATAAAGACATCAAAAAGAAATTGAAATAAGAGGGATTTAAAGACATTGGAAAGGAAGAGAAATAATAAAGGGAGAAAAGATACAGAAATCTAGAAGAATCCTAATTTGCAAATGGAGATGAAAGTAAACATGAAAGCAAACATAGAAGAAAGCATTGAACACCTAGTAAGAGAGAGTTAATGAGAAAGGAGATATAAGAAGTGATCTAGAGGGAGTCATAAAGATGATTTTATTGATTGTATATTAATCAAAACAAAATTTTGTAACCTATTCAGACAATGAAAGTTGCGAATAGAGGGAGCGATTACAATGGCCAGTTTGGTTTGCCATCAATGCCAAAGAGGAAGGTTGTTGAAAATAGATTGATACAAGTATAGATATGTGTTTCAATCATTGTTTTGTCACTTACATCAAACTTGCTACTTGGGTCAATGCAAGAAGTTGGGTCTCACTTTTGGCCAAAAAGTGGAAGTGTTTTTCCTATTTTTGAAATTTTTTGTCAATTGATGTCAAAATTTGAGGTATTTAGAGATTGAATATAAAAAAACTCTAGTAATAAATTTTTTAGTGTTCGGAATCTAGTTTTTGAATATGTAATTTATTTGTGTACCCATATGATAGATTATTTTTTTGGTATGGATCTTTAAAAACCACTTTTTCAAAATGCTTGTTTTAGGACCATACCACACTAGTGTATGGACACTATAATTTGACAAAAATAAATAATTTTTCACAAATCCTTTTAAAGGGAGTTACCTAATACACCTAAGATTGATGACAATATTTTTCCTTAATTTTTTATTGAATAATTTTTTTATTATTAATTATTAATTGGCTATAAAGGTAAATTTTAAAACCTCTCATGTACAGACCACATAATTTGGTCAAAATCTCACTTTTTTCAATTTTTTTTTTAACATCAAAATAATTATATGTAGATTGATGACATATAAATTAATTTAAGAAAAATTATAAAATAAAAAGTTATTAAAGTTTTAGTGAATGTCACTTTTCAATGTTTAGGAGATAGTTTTGATTAATAAATAATGAAAAAATAGAAAATAAACTAATAACACTATAAAATTTACATTTTTGAAATTAGAATAGTAAGACCTATAATGGGTTTTTGTCCCATCAAAAAATTCAATGGGAACGACTAAAAAAAAAAATTACAACAATACCAGAAATTGTCGATTAAATGCCTTAGAAAAAAAAAGGATCATAAAGGCATGGCTCAAAAATCGAGCATCCGATTTGTAATTCAAAAATTGGGTGCCCAATTGCTTTTAACTATTGTACCCAATTGCTTACAAATCGGGCACTCGATTCTTTTTAAAATTGGGTACTCGATTTATAAACGGGTACCCAATTTTTAAAGAATGGGGTGCCTGATTTGTAAGCAATTGGGTACCTGTTTCTAATGTACCCATTGGGCCCCAAAAGCTACCCTACAAATCAAGTTTCAATGATTGAAATAATTGAATAATAGTTTCAATCTGCAACAACGAATTCTGTCATGTTTATACTATTTTCTTGTCCTCTTACACAATTTGCAAGCTACTGATTCAAATTCAAAATTGGTGCGAGCATGGGATCAAAACAACGAAGAAAGAAGAAAAAAAAAGTTCTGACATATGAGGAGATTGCAACAAATAAAGAGAATGAAGCACGACGTCAACAAGAGAGAAGACAGAGAATTAGATACTTGAACAATGTTTCAAAAGAAAAAGAAATTGAGGATACCATGATGGATGAAGAGGTCAAAGAAGAGAACCCAATACAAGAAAATTCAGGTGCACATTCTAATCATAAATTCAATACAGGTGTGTCTCCAAACTCTCAAATTTTCTCTCATGATGAAATTGGTGATTTTTTAGAAGCTACTTACAATTTAAATGATTTAGATTTTCCTCATGAGAAGCAATTGTCAAACGATCATGCACAAAACACTCCAATTGAAATGCCTACCCTGAAAGAAATACCAAAAAAATTTGAAAATGATATTCAAATCCCAAACAACAGTAAAAATAGTAAAGTCTTTGAAAATAAAAATTGCACGAATGTAGACATAGAAACACCAACTACTGAACAAACATGTTAGGATGATAGTAAAGTGTCTGAACATAATTTTCATATTCTTAATGATGTGTTAGATAATCTTGAGGGATTGGTTTCATGGAGACAAATTAGGACACATGCTAATAGATTGTATAGGCATTTTTTTTATAATAAGAAATTTGGGTTTCAATGTCAGCTAATGTTGCAACTAATTAAAATGTCTAAAATGCGAAAAGTAATGAGAAGGTTGAGAATGTATGCAAAATCAAAGAATAAAAATGAGTCTTTAAAACAAGTTGTATCCACTATTGCTAGTGCCTTTGATGTTATCAGAAAGAGAAGTTGATCTAAAGATAAGAATGCAGCACGACAAGCAATAACAACAGCAATAGTTAACAAATCAACATCTAACAAAAGATTGATTAGCAACATAAGTGGATATCTTAATGTGAATCATAAGACTTTAGAAAGAGATTTAAAGAGAAGGGTTAACTTTGAATGTGATCTAGCAAATATTTTATGGACTTCTAGTGGTAGACTCCCAAGATGTGATATGAAACTTACTAGTGAAGTCAAAAGTTTGATTGAAATTTTTTGGCATGATAATACAAGAGTATCACCTAATTCAAGAGATGTTTTTAAATTGAGAATTGGGTCAAAAATATGTGATCCACATCCTAAACACCTTTTGGACATGACTCAAACTAAATTGTTTAAAAAATTTGTAGATGGTAAGGTATTAAATATTACCATTAGTCAAGGATCTTTTGAAAAGTGTAAACCATGGTATGTAAGGATTAATAAGGAAAGAATCACATGTTGTTGTAAAACTCATATTCAATTTCATTACCATTATGATGTATTTCGATCTATATGTGGTACCATGCATAGTAAAGAAATGTTGCAAGAATATGGTATAAAAATACCACCTCAAAATATAAAAGATTTCAAATCAGGTTTGTTTTGTAAGCTACCTAATGATCAATACTTTCTTTTCAATGGATGGCTTTCTAGTACATGTGATATGTGTGGCAATCTTTCTTTGTTAGATGAATGTTTGCATGAAATGCTTTGACTACTTTTGGACAAAAATTAATTGAGGTAAAAAGATTCAAAACTATTGAATATCCATTGAACGATGGGAAGATTGGAATAAGGTGTGATCTAGTTATAGATAAAGTTAGTTGTCATGCATTTATGGATGAGTTTAAGAGTGTGATCATACCAAAATATGTTAAACACTATCAATATTCTAGATGGCTTGATGGACAATTTCACATATGTAAGAATACATTTCCAATTGGTACTATACTTTCAATTGTTGAATTTGTAGAGAACTACATGCTTGCACCACAAGAAGAGGTACAACCACAATATTACAATTTAGGGCAAGTAATAATTTATGTTTATATAGTTTATAGGCATGCACCTGATAGTACAGAGGAGGATCAAAAAATATTGAGAGAGTACCATTTTTATTTAAGTGATAATAAACTCCATTCATCTGAGTTTGTCCAATATTGTTTCAAGGTATTTTATGATAATTTAAAAGAGAGACAAATTCAAATGACACAACATTGGATATGGTCAGATAATTGTACAAGACAATTCAAGAATTCTAGAATATTCTATTGGTTGAGTAGGACACATAGGGGAACTAACATCCAACATGTGTGGAGTTTTTTTTAGGCTAGACATGGTAAAGGAGAACATGATGGTGCTGGTGCATGCGTGAAGAGAGCCCTTAGTAGAGAGCAATTAAAATTTGAGGAAAAATCTAAATTCAAAAATGCACATGAGATTCTCGAATGGTTTAAAAAATATTTATACATGGGATCAAGTCAAAACTCTACAATCAAATGTTTCTTCTACCTAGTTGAAGAAAATAATATCCCTTCAAGATAGGATTTTGATACAATTAGTGGGTCAGCTAAATGGCATTCATTTAGGAGTTCAGATTCTAACACTTGGACTATAAGGACTAGGGAACTTGCTTGTTTTTGTCAATTTTGTCTTGTAGGTGAATAGGAAGAATGTGAGAATACAGAATGGGTTGAAGATTGGCAACAAAGATCATTAGCACCTACTGAAACCCATTTTGAAGATGATATAGTAAATGAATGCCATAATGTTACTTTTGCATCAAAAGACTATGATCATATTTCAGACCTCATAGAACCTGGCATGCACAATTTAATTAGATTTTGTTGTGATCTCATGCTTCAATTTATATAATTTGCATATGTACACTGATGTGATTAAAGTGTTTCTATACTTTATCTTATCTTGTAGGACATGTTTATGTTGTTATTGCATCTAGTGATAATGATGAACAGACTAAGTATTGGCTAGCTAGATGTGTGGAACCTAATAAAAAATTGACATGTCATCAAGTAGACAATGATGGTTTTGAGTATCCAATCGGGTCTGTCATTGTAGTTGGCACCTGGCTATGTAGATACCTAACAAGAAGAAATGGTTTGCCAGCATTTGAAGACTACCAAACCCAAAAAAAGATTTTACACTATTCCCATTTGGTTATGCCAACAAATATCAAATTAGAAAGATACAAAGGGAGACCCACCATAAGGTATTATAAAATATTTCAATGGATGAGCACGAGACAATCATAGATGCATTGCAAAAGAGAGAGGATGCAGATGGTATAGTGGGATGACTACATTTAAATCAAACACATGTAAGTTTTTTCATTATTGTATTATTTATATATATGTACTTATATTATTTAATTACATGTATGTTTGTGTTGTCAATACCAATTTAGAGAACTTATATACCTCTTATTCAGGTCTCAATTACAATTTATGCAAATTTAAATGTTAAAGTGGATCGAACATCAACATCTTGTGCAATTTCACATAGTAAGTACATACAAATTACACATATATTTACATAGTTCAGATACCTTGAATATTAATTTATGTGTTTATTAACATGTGTGTTTTTGTTTTACATTTTTATTTTACAGGACCTCATTTGAAGAGATGTGATGAACCAATTTTATGTTTTGAGTTCACTAAACTATAAATATATCATTGACATCGTCTTACATATATTGTGAAATATGTTGTACAAACCAATTAAAAAATGAGAGTTTACTTCTATTTGAAAGTTAAAGGTATGCACTTGATAAATTATAAATTAATTGTCAATTTAAGTAATGACCTCCTATTTTGTTCCATTACTTTTACATTCAAGCATGTTTAAATTAATGTTTGTTTGAAGTTTCAAATTACTATTGATTGTAATATTAAAATCAAGTCACTTGCACATGATAATTTAAAGATCATTACTCATTGTATTTATTATATGTTAGATCATTACTCATTGTATTCATTGTATTGATTATATCTTACATTACCAAACAACACATTAAGATCACTTATTATACATTGTTAGATACGTTATCCATACATGTGTGTCTTAAGGGGACATAGGAGTCCTAATAGATTATAATGTTTGTTATAGGTTATGACAAGTATTCATATGTTTAGTACCACATAATAGGTCTTATTAGGTGATAATGAGTCTTACATTACCAAACAACACATTAAGATCACTTATGATACATTGTTAGGTACGTTATCAATACATTTTTTAATCTAGTAGGTCAATTTTATTTGTATGAATCTCAATGCATAAATTTGATGTGATATTTATCCAATAATGCTCTATAGATAGTTAAAATTATTGTTCATCTTGCATATATACTTACAAAATGTGTCATATGTTTATGAATAAAATATGTCAGAATAAAGAAAATGGTTTGAATATACTTAAAACATGGTGAAACATAATAATATATACTACATACAAAAGCATGATAAGAAGTCATAAAAAAATAGTACATGGTCTAACATACATCATAACATGATCTATGAAGTGAAAAAATACATGGTCTAACATATAGTTTTAACTATCCTAAGACAAAGTGTATACATCATATATAATATACATCAAAAAAACACAATCTATACATGCCAACAAGACCTAATCTATCTGATCGAATGTCCTTTTTACTCCACCTGAAGAGGACTCAGATGGATCATCATGTGTAATATGAGCCATCTCATCATGTTGGACACCCTATGAGGTAGATGGATCACCCTATGTAACATGAGGCATGTCTCATCATGTACATGCTTAATTGAAATGGGTCTCAAAATCAAGCATGCAAATAAATTATATATTCACTACATAATAAAATAAATACCACATGAGATTGGTGTCCTCAATAATGGGAGGAGGCATACTATCAAAACTACCAAATGTAGCAGTGGTGAGGTCTTGTAACTTACAATACATACATTTTTTAAATTTGATTTTAGAGCATAATGAACTATACATTATGTACATAAATCACAATACTAACTTCAAATGATGATATAGGTACCTCCATCTGGCTATGTCCCATGCTCTCAGCAACACTCATGGTGACATAGTCCTAAAATTATGGATACATAAATGTTTAGTCAAAATTAAATATACATGAATAATTAAAAGTACATAATCTGTACCCTACATTTTTTATACACTATAAATTTAACACATGCATATATAATATATATATCATACCTGAGTGGTAGCCAATGTTACAGATGTGTCTACATGTATGCTAGCACGATAATCATAAGATGGAGTCGAAAACATACTATACCGAGGCCTATATGGATGAGTATGATATGGCTCCTGTTTGTAAAATCAAAACACATAAAATATATATACATGCGAGTCAAAATTGTTTAGATTATAATTATAATAATATTTTACATACATAAAAATAATACAAATTATTTGTCTTCAGTCAAAAGTTCATACCGCATGTATTTGAGGCTATGCCTCAATGATAACTGGAGTAGGACTTGTACTAACATCAATTTGTGTAGATGCAGACAATCCCTACAAAATTAGTTAAAAAGAACATATGAGTACATTTCATTAAATTCAAATTTGAATGTACATATTTATAATGTAATTCAAAGTGCATACTGTAGAAGGGACACCAACATTTGTATGTCTCAAAAAAAGACTATACTACCTCCTAGGAGGAACAGTATCATCCATCCTCTATTATTTCAAAAGTAAAAATTAATATAGTTAATACAATTACACATGTATGTAGAAAATAAATAATTATGTGTACTTTATATTTATATTAAAATTAAAATTTTACTTGCTGCTCTTGACTCTATCCAGGCTCTCCCAGCTGCATGAGGTCAACAAATGATGACACATCTATCTCGTCACTACCATCACCACGGGTAGCATATACATCATCATCAAAATCTGCACCCTCATCGTAATGGCCATCATGTGTTGCACCAGGATCGCTTTGGGGGCCTCTGCATATGCCTCCATAGCTAGTACAAACATGTCCAAGTGGAGGAGCATGTACCACCTGTGTCCATTGCTGTACTAAATTGCCTAAAAGGACACTCAAATGGGTAAAAGCAGATGAAACTACTTGATGATGGTGAGAAGTAGGCACAACAAGCGTAGGAAGAGCTACAAGAGGCTCAGCTCGCCTGCAGTTTCTCATTCTATCACTCAGCTTTGCCATAGGCCTATCCTGAGGCATCCCTCTACCAACCCCTTGAAATGCTTTCATATCAAAATAGTTGGGTTTCAAAACCAACTCAAACTCAGCCCATAAATTCCTAAGGAAGTACATGGGCACCTCATGGTTAGCATGTGGTGGATGGTCAAATACCATCCACCACCACTCCCAAAAATGTGTAGCTATACGTGGATGTGTACACCACCTAATGGAAATGTGAGGCTTCTTATCACTAATTGCTTAACCCGTCTTAGGGTTTACAAAATAATGTTGAAAATTCCCTTTACCTATATGCAGGTTATAAACCTCTTTGTATGATAAAACGTCAGAGTAGAAGGCACACATGCTTTCCCTCCATGATCTAAATGAATCAATTTTTGAATCAAAATGATGGATGGAGTTAATAATGTCTTGCATGCTATCTGCAAGACATAGTAGGTGAGGGGGGGGGGGGGGTTCCTCTCATGTCAGATAGACTCTATATCATGCATGAGGTCATTGATATTATGCCTCATGGTCTCACAGAGCTCATATGCGATGGGTGGTGGAGGTGGAGGTGGAGGTGGAGGTAGACATGGAGGGGGTAGAGGTGGGGGTATGGGAGGGGGAGGGGGTGGCAGTGGGTCCATCAAATATAATCTGCATATATGTTTAAACAACATAAAACATAAAACATGACAAAATTAATATTTAATAAAATTTAAATCTAAAATTTATCAACTAGATCTATATAAATGTGCATATCTTTATCAAAATCATATCAATTAAATAAATAAAGTTAAACATTTAAGTCAAATTAAACATTAAATACTCAATTTTTAATTCTAATCTTAAAATAATAGTCCAAAAAAAAATACCTAGTTAGGGATTGGGGTGTTAGAGTGCTTCAATACCCTCCTAATTAGATATTACATGATGAATACTCACTTAGGATATAAAGGTTTATGCATCCAGTGGAAAGACAAGTTATTCACTTCTTTAGATATGTTCTTAGGCATCCAAGGGTGTAGTCTAGGCTCCTACTCACACTGATGTGGACACCTCCACCTCTTGATGGTGAGGGAGGGTTACTTAATTAGATGCCTGATTCGTTCAAGTCTCTTCTAATTTTATTATGATGTATCATTTTGAAACCTTGATATCAATGTTTATTTAGTTTTAGGATTAGGGTTCAATTTGGTTTGTATTGTTTGATTAGGTTTACATGCTTAGGTTTCAATTAGGACAAGAGTTAATAAATTGAATTAAGTTTTAAAGTGCTAAATTTGGTTTTAGATATACAATTATAGTTAGAGCTTTTAGTTTAAAAACTAACATTAATTCAAAAAGTTAGATTTGAATTTTTTTTTAAAGTGTTGAATATATTATTGAGTTCTAGTTTAGGGTGATTTGGTTTAGTCTTAAGGTCAACGTTTAACTTGGTTCAATCTTAGGGTAATGGTTCAATTTGGTTAATGGTTGGGGAAAGGATTTAAGGTTAAATTCAAGGTTTCTATTGTTAGGTTGGGATATATAATTAGTTTTATGATCACAGTTTAATTCAATTTGGTTTATAAGTATAATATTAATTAGTTAAGGGCTAGGGTTACCTTTCAATCTAGTTTGATATATTCAATTTGGTTTAGGGTTAATCCAAGGGTTAGTTTATTTTAGTGTTAAATATTAAGTATAATGCTTTGATATCACTCATTTTTTGATATTATGATTATATCACCCCTATACATGTTGATAACTTATATGTGATGAATCTTACAAATAATATTTGATCTCATTAAATGTTTCATGGTAATTTTTTAAGTTTATGTACATGAGATGCTCCTATATATGGTGTTTTTCTTTTCTTATAATATATAGTGTTAAATATATATAAATTTACCTAAGTACCCTTCTTGATTATCTATGATGGACATGTCATAAATGACATATCTCTATATGATTCTTTTGATATGATATGCATGGATAATATATATAATGAAAATTTTTAATCCTTCCTATCCAATAAATGATGTAATTAGATATGTACAAATGTTCTTAGATTCACAAAATTTCTTTTCATCCCACTAAGAAGGTTTTACCTTTGGTTCATCTCTGTTTTTTGGTAACTATAGAAAGTTTTTTTGGATCAATCGATGTAGGACAACATCAAGTGGTAACCCCAATGGTAGGTTTTTATTATTTTGTGTAATAGGAGGATTGGATGCTTGACCAACATGTTGTTTTTCTTGTTCTTTTTCTTGCTTCTTTGGTTGATATATATGTCCCAAAGGTACAGATAGTCTCTTAAGATCTTGAACCTTATACTTTTGAGACTTTGAGGTGTTTCCTTGGGACATCATATTCACTTGGTTTTGTTGCAATTGTTGTTTCTATTTGGGTTGTATGTTCTTTGGTGGAACTGGCATAATTTTAATGAGACTCTTTTGTTTTAGTTTAACAGGTGCACTTACAACAATAGTTGTGGTTACACGGGATGCATCCATAGTCGACCCCATATTAGTTGACGTTGTCATAGTTGGCAATGTTAAAATCAAAGGGTTAATTTGTTGATTTATTCCAAAGAAGGTATGTTAGGCATCCCCATTGTGTATGTATCCTTAGGTGTCTCTTGTTGTTGGATGATTTGATCAAGGTCAATCTTTAACGTTCTACTAGGATACCTTTGTGGGACTTTGTTGAGATCATTTTCTTCTTGAAGTGTGGGAGGTGCATAAAAAAGGGGATTGTTATTAATTTTTTCAAAGGAGTTCTTGGTGGAATCTCAATGGCTAATTCTTTTTGAGGTCTTTTAGATGTTACCTTTGTAGTTATGGGTCCAGAAGTTGTTTCACTTTGTCTAAATCTAAGTTGATCATAGGTGGAAGTTCTTCCAAGAATATATTGTCTTGGTTCTTAGACTTATGCTCCTCCAATGGAGGATTAAATTTTAATACTTCTTGAGCCATAATGTGTTTGAAGTTCTTTTGAAAATATTTTTCTTGAAATTCTTTGTCCACTTGTTCAATAGGGATTCCAAATTCATCATCAGAAGAATTGTCATATGTGTTTGCCACAATTTGTGAAATTGTTGTGTGTTTAATTTTTGGGTTTGAGGAATGAAAGGTACTTGTGTTAGGTTTTTCAAACTCAAAGGAACCACTTTGCTCATCTTGGGGTATTGTGGGTACACTTCCAAACCTTGGTTGCATAGGTAAAAATATAGGTTATAAGTTTGGTGGACCCAATTGGACTAGTCCATATGAAAATTAAATGTTGGGTGGAAAACCCAAGTTTCACATCTCATTTGAAAATGATAAAGTGTCTATTGAATTTATTGCAAAGGTACGTTGTTGAGATTCTTGGGTGTATCCATTGGAGCATATAGTCTTGTAGGATTGACTTGTTGAGGTTGTTGTGTTTTCTTCCATCTTGTATTAGGAGGTTGTTGTGTTTCTGCTTGACATGTAGACATAGGTTGATAATGACTTTTTGGTTCTTTGGATAATTGAGCCCTTGTGAAAACTAGCATGATATCATAGTATGCACCTAAGTGAGAGGAATGCATGCAAATTTTAGTTGAATTTTAGACCAAGCTATGAAATGTAATTTTTTTTGTTTCGGATTTTTGGAATTTTTGAAATGAAAACTAAGGATATGTATGCAAAATTTTTGGATTTGGATTTGGATTTATGCAAAATGTAACTAAGGGATAATGCAAAATAATTTTTTATTTTTGATTTTTTGGATTTTGAAAAATGTAACTAGGGTTTAAGTACACAAGTATGCAAAGGGGTTGATGTTTTAAGGATATGCAAATTTGTGTAATGGCTGACATATGCAAATTGATGTTGGTTTTGAAAGGATTGTATTTCGACAAACTTTGATATTTGAAATGTTTAAATATGGTTGGTTATGGAAAAAGCACTTTTTCTTTTTGGATTTTGAAGCGTAATTAAAATGATATGAAAACTATGAGAGCATGGACCAATGTTTATGCAACTAAGAGTTAAGATGATTATGAAGTTTGTATGCAAACTAAAATGAGGAATCAAAATGAGGTTTATGCAACCATGGTTATGTAAATGAGGATGAGGAAGCTAAGGATATGCAAACTAATGTTTGAAAAAATGAGTTTTATGCAAAGTGCCATTAAGGTTATGCAAGATGAAACTAAGGACATGTAAGGTTCAAACTAAGGTTATACGAACTAAAGGTTATGCAAAAGTTTGGAATTTTGAAGAAAAATCATTGAAAAATATTAATCAAAGAGTGTAATCTTATAAGGATGAGCAATGAATCTTGACCAAGAAAGAAAGATCAAAAGGACAAAGTGAAGAAAAAAATAAGTCAAATTCTTCAAGACATAGATAAAATTTAACCCAAAAGAAAATGATAAAAGATAAATGATAAAGACCAAGGTCAAGATCCTTTCCTCATCCATACAAGGAAATTCTTTAAGACCCATGTTTTGTTCAAAAATTTCTACCAAATTCAAAGGCACTAGGTTCAAAATGAAGATTATGAGAGTTATGCAAGGACCTAAGTAAAAAATGGAGGATATTCTAGGGTCAAAATGAGGACTAAGGAATGCAAAAATGTAAAGGCCTAATGGAAAATGCAAGGAACCCAAGTGCTAAATGCAAGTTATGTGAGGATCAAAATACGGACTATGGAATAAGGGATTCAAAATGAAAATGAAGGATAGGCCATGCAAGATATCCTAAGGGAAATAGAATAATGATTCTGCAAGATGCAAATGAGTCCTAAGGGTCATGCCAATGAACACTAAGACTACAAGTTTCCGTGTTCATAATTATTTCAAATGTTGACAAGTGTATGTTTGCAAGAATGTTTCAAGGGCCTCAATGTGTTTTTGTGAGAGTGTAACTTTTTTTGCAATTATCTTGATTAATGAAAAAACTCACATAAGATAGTACAAATAGAATGATTTTTGTTAAAGTGAACAAATACACCACAACCTAGGCTGAAAGGATAGTATCTACTAAATTCTCACTTGAACCAAAGTTTAGTTGTGCTTATCTAGAGAGGACAACCTAGAATCTTGGTAGCACAAACTCCCCCTTATAGTGCACTCACTTCTCGGGCATACCAAGATCTGCTTCCCAAGGGCATCACTTTCCAAGGGATTGTTATCTCTACTAAGGAACACAAAAGTGTGAAATGTCTTCAAGGGCATGGGTGACCCCTTGAGCCAATGGATAGAAGGTTTTTTCCCACTACGACATGGTATTTAGTATGGGAAACTCTATTCAGTAGGTGGATTATAAACTCCCACAAGAGATCTCCCAACCTTGAGAACTAAAGTTTGATGCACCTCTAAGGGTACTAGAGGAGAGCTATTACCCAGCCATATTATTGATTGGGCATTACCTACAATCAAGCCTTTATATAGCAATTAGAGTAGATACTTGGATTTGGCCTATTACCACTTCAAAGTCATTCCCTGGAACACCCAATATCAGATATCTTGGTCCAAGGTAGGCTTCTCTAAAAGAATTATATGATATGATGTTCCTCTAAGATAATTTAGTTTAAATCATAAATAAGGTTACAATTTTAGGGTTTGACATTTATAAAATTAGTACTCAAGGTAAGATAGGAAAATTATTTTATTATTTATATATTACCTGGTGTAGGTTTTAGCAAATTAAGATTAAGGTTAAAATGATAGTAAGGGTTATGATTAGAGTTAAGTTCAATACAAATTGATATTATAGTTAATCCTAAATGACGCCCAACCAAGGGATCCAAAGAACTAATCAAAAGTTTTACTAAGAAAGCAATAACATACATACAATAATTTACATTTATAAAAAACATAAGAGATTGCATTCCTTAATGAGCACATTTACATTTCATTTTTAAATAATTATAAGTACTAAAAGTAAAATAAATAACACATCCACATGAAAAATTATTAACTACTTCAGTTCAATCCATTTAAATAATTTATATACATTTGTTCTAAATGCCACTTGGCAAATAAATTTAGAATGCACAATCATCCCCTATACATGTCACAGGGTATGAAAGGCTAAAAGAATATACATTTATAAAATAGTTTACATCATCTATTTTTTATCCATGAAACAAAGTACAATAAAATTTAAGTAAAATCATTTTAAATACTACAAGTTTTTTGTTTGGATCCCTTGGCGGGCTATTATGTGATTAAGTACTTAGTTATATATGTTTAGGGTTTTATTGTACATAACTATATGGTTAGGTCAAGATTATAGTTTAAACAATGAATTTAGGTCAAGGTTATAGTTAAAACAAGGTCGAGGTTATATGGTTCTAGGTCAAGGTTATATTTATTTATAAAATTACATGTTTAAACAATGAATTTACATCTAATCTAATCATTCAACATTGTAATAAATACATAAATTAAATACATTTCAAAACATCTAAAATAATAATTTTTTAAATAAACATTTACGAAACTATATTTTAATTAACAAATACAAAAATTTAAACATCTACTCATTAACAATGTAAATTTACAATTTTACGTATATTAAAAATGAAAAAAACAATAAATTAACATACATATTAAATTGAAAATTGAAAAAAATAAAGTAAAATAGTAGAAAACATATTAAAATACCTGGTATATCAAAAACTAGTAGCAAGGGGGTGGTCGATAGGGCTGAAAATCGGGCTCCCATTTTTGAGGTCATGAAAATGACCTCAAAAATGCCAAAAAATGGGGTTAAATAAAGTTTTACAAATTGGGTACCCAATTTTTGAAAGTAATCGGGTGCCCGATATTTGAGCGCCTCGGGCACTCGATCCGCTCTTAAATATCAGGTACCCAATTTGTGAAATTAGGCTCAGGTGCCTGTATCTTAATTTTAGAAATGGGTACCCATTTTGGAGAAGTACAATTCTGCCGATCTGAATTTCACGAAATTGCGACCCAACTTCTTGTGGCCACCCACTTGTTGGTATGAAAATTTCTTATATGATTTAAGTACTATTATTTGTTTGATTGATGAAGAGGATTTGATCAAATGAGGTAACAATAGCACCTAGAGGAAAGGTTGAGCTATGATATTGAAAAAGAGTAGAAGGATTAGCTAAGATAGTGAATTATAGTGCATTGATAATTTACTTAAGGTTGCAAAGGATGGCTACACTGATTAAGTTCAGAAGAACAAGTTAAATGATTTGTGTCTACCAAGCTTAACAATCTACATAGTAGGTGCCAAGCAAACTTAGTGTAAGTTGAGAAGAAAATTAGTTGGAGCTAAGAAAATTTTATTTCAGTGTAAGTCGAGTGAAATAGTGTAAGATGAGTAAAGTTTAGTTGATGTCAAGCACTAGTCAACTTTAGTTCTTATCAAGTTTTTGATAGTGGATGTCAAGAAATGCAACATGTTCTAAGCATTAGAAGCTAATTAATGTTGAGTGTTAGAATTATGAGAAGGATCAAGAATTTAATGAATCCAAGTCGACAAGTTTGATTTCTTGGATTGTGTGAACCATGTGGAAGATGAAATTGATGAGCTAGCAACACAGAATTCAAGATGAACCCTTTTGAGGAAAATTGAAGGAGAACGGAAGGAGAAGTTTCTAGAAGGGAATGAAATGAAATGAGGGGTAGATTCATTGAATCCTACCTAATGTAACCTAATACTAAAATGGACAATAGAAGATAATTGACAAAAGATCTTAATTCTCTCTATATAGAGATGGTTGGTCAAAAGAAAAGGTTGTCATGTGCAAGAACCTAAGGAATACAAGGAGTCTAGGATGTTACTTCAATCTGTATATGAGCAATGATAGTATGCTAATAGAAACCAAATTTAAATAAAGCTTCTACAAACTAAAAAAATTTTATAAACTTCAAGATAGACTAAGATGAGCTCTCAATTGAAAATATGAGCCATTAATGGGCTCTCTCAATAAGAAGCTCTCTTGTTGAGTTGCTTTGTCTAAATAGATAGGATGTATGCTCAAGGTTATGCTTCAAAAATGGCTTCAAATGGAGTTGGAATTTGGGTGTGAGTGTATGGTTTTGATGTAAAATGGCTTCTTAAAATGGCATTATGACTTTACTTCATGGATTGTGTTATCTTGCAAAGGGGAAGGATCCAATTTATAGGCAAGAGGCTTGAGGGACTGAGGGCTAAGATGCAAGGATGAGAAAAAGCTCATGGAGGGCTCAGATTGCATGAGAGGAGAGCACATGGATTGTGCTTCCTTACAGCCAATCAGGGAGTGACACATGTCACAGGGTGAGAGGATGGAGGAAAGGGGAAGGATGAGTCAACAAAGGAGGCTCAAGGGATAAAATCTTCATAAAGACCCTCATAATGGCTTGTAAGAGCAATAAAAGGGATTGGAAGAGTCATTTATGGCCTAGTGGGCTTCATAAAGTTTTATGGTTGAGATATTTTGAGGGAGATGAGAGCAATTTCGACTTGGACTTGATTAGGAGGGTTTTAAGCTTGCTTAGGCTTGTGAAAATGATTAGAGGATGGATTAGGATGGTTTAGGATTAGCTTAGGGATAGGCAAGTGGATGGCATTTAATGAGGGTGGGTGAAGGAGGAGATATTTTTTAACTTTGGCTTGGGTTAGTAAGTCTTAACCCATGTTTAGGGAATGTGACAAGGTTAGGAGGGGATTAGGATTAGGTTTAAAGACTTCTTCTAGAAGAGTCTAGACTTTGGATGAGGATAAAGACTTTCTAGAATAGTCTAGAACTTCCTAGGATGAGGATGACGACTTTCTAGAAGAGTCTAGAACTTCTTAGGATGAGGATAAATTAGATTTTTAGGAAATAAATAAAGTTTTATTTATTTCAAGGGTTTGGGTTGAGGAGATATTTATTAAAACTTTTTTAATAAACATGAGGATTAATATTTAATCTTAATTAAATATTTTGAGTTGGGATTAGGGGTAGGATATGATGGGATTAGCCTTTAATTAAAATTAAAGAAGGATTAGAAGATTTTGGAAGAGGTTAGTGGTCTTAAGGAAATTGGCCAAGTTTTGGGCAAAAAATAAATTTTTTATTTATTTTGTGTTTTTTGGTCAATTTATTAATTAAATAATTAATAAATAAGGAAATAATGTTTAAATAAGATTTAAACATTTTTGGGAGGGATTCCTTAATTAAATATTTTTAATTAAGATAAAGGGATTTAATGGCATAAAAATAAATTAATTAATTAAATAATTAATTAATTAATAAATGATGATGTCATCAGGACTTTTTCAGAAAATAAAAATACTTTATTTTCTAAAGGTTTTTAGGTGTCTACACAATCAGTGACCTAAGAGAAGAGACTACATTAGCAAGAAAAGCTAGAAGGCTTAAGGGTATGAATGCTTGAAGGGTGAACAAGCTACTAGAGTTGAAGTGTGTGAAAGCCAATCATAATGGAGCAATAAAAAAAAGATCTATTATAGCAAATGGAGTTGTAAGTTGTTATCAAATCAAGCTTTATGGTTACCTTCTAATCATTGTATTAGCCTAGGGTAAAATACTTTAGATTAAGGTTGACCTAAAAATAATTTGTAAATCCTTTAACTAGGTGACATTCCAAATAGATGATTTAAAGTCTTCTAAAAAAGATCACTCCTAACAAGGTGATTGAAATAATTTAATCAAGTCACATTTAATAGTGTGCATTGTAACATTTAACAAGCTTGGCCTTTCACATGACATCACTTTAGAAGAGTGATAATGCACAGCATGTTATTGGTGGTTTTCCCTAAATTGGGTTTCCACATTAAATCATTGTGTAAAGTGTGTTATTTAATCTATTGTGTTTCATGTTTACATTTATGCAAAGTTGATTTGATAGTAAGATTCAAGTTTAAGTGATTGCATAATTTAATGGATGCATGCATGGTGAAAATGTTTATGGATATGGGTTCACTAAGCTATGAAATTTTTTAATTGTACATCTAGACTTTGGATAACTAATTCACCTACCCCCCTATTAGGTATTCTAAAGAATTCCAATAATTCACTATCTTTCCTTCACATTTTCCCTGACTTCATTTGATGTTAGTTATTTCAAGTTGTAATCATGTGCTAAGCTTACCTTTTGACTATCTCACTAGTTCACATGGTTATGGGATTATGTTTTCTAACTAGCTACAACCTTGCAGATGTCAAATGAATGAATATTTGAAGCCTCTAGTGGCTTATTCGATGGCTCTTTATTTGATGTGATCCACTCCTTGATCACAAGCATGAAAATTAAATAGGGATTCATGTAAACCCCTAGGGTGATTCAAACCAAAAGTAATGCCAAATCTCGTTGAGAAGGAAATAAAGGAGGCAATGTCTAAACATGAAAGCAAATAGACTCCTAGACTAAAAGCCTTTCAAATTTTGTCAAATAAAATAGAGGGTGTTGTACTATGCACATCCAATATGTGAAAATCCATTTTTGATATTAAAGAAGAGAGAGACCTACTAGGGATTCAAACTATTGAAGGGTTTGATCCTAAGAAAAATGTAACATAGGTCATAACATCACTCCCATCAACTCCTCCTAAGTCAACACCCAAGCTTCAGCCTATTAAGTTAAACCCAAATCAACTGAGCAGTGATGTGACTTTTCACTGAGTTCCTTTCTACTAACCAAGCAATAGGCTCTTAGGCTATCAATTAAGCATGAGCCAAGGAAGGATTTGGTTGACAAAGGAAAAGAAGTCATACCTTCTTTAGTAGCCAACAAAAAGGGAAAGATTTTCAATTGATGATATTGATATTGATGAAGAGATTATGATTCCAAATTGGGACCAATATAATTAGTCTACCAATAAAATAGACAAATTGGGAGAACTATGGAAGAAAAGAGCCATGATACAAATGTTAAGGGAAGAAAGTGATAGAAGCAAAGTCCTTGAGCATATCAAAGAAATATTTTTGGATGCACTATCTATAGAGGTAAAACAAAAATCCTCCTATCATTAAAATAATAGTTGAAATTATACATAAGTTTAATGAAGATGTAGCTAGATAGGATAAACTTCTTGAGAGCTGAAAGGAATTTTGAAAATAAAGTGCTAGAAAATGTAGCACAAAAGATAGCTATTAATCAAGTAGAATTATCTACTTTAATTTCTACATTAGAAAATGTTGTGAATAATGTTGTATGTTTATTTGTAAAGTTGAGTGATAAAAAATTTGGCACTCAGTTGGCACTTAACATGAGTTTTAGTTCAAATCATTTTGCAAAAGTAATATTTTTGATAGATCTTCAGGTAGAACAATTAAGAGAAGAGGCTAGAATAAGGGAAAACTTGGTAGAAATTTAGAGTATAATGCTTCCCCATATGAATATTATATACAATAGAATGGATCATGCCAAGACACTAGTTAAGGACACAAAAATTTCAGTGATAGAGTACACAATGAACTTATTAGTTAAGCATTAGATAGATTTACACATATTAAATGTATTGCAAGATAAATAGGATAAGATTATGTCTTTGATTTTAAAGGTAAATCATGATTTCCTCTCTCATTTTGGTATAACCTTATAATTTTCTGAAATTTTTAACAAAAAAGGAGGAAAGGATATGTATGTATGTATGTATGTATGTATGTATGTATGTATATGTGTATGTATATGTATATGTGTATGTATATGTATATATGTATATATATATATGTATATGCATATGTATATGTATGTATATGTATATATATATATACATATACATATATATACATATACATATATATACATATACATATATATATACATATATACATATAAATATATATATACATATACATATATATATACATATATTTATATATGTAGATATATATATATATGTATATATATACATGTATATATGTATATATATATATAAAGAGAGAGAGAGAGAGAGAGAGAGAGAGAGAGAGAGAGAGAGAGAGGAGGAGGAGGAGGAGGAGGAGGAGGAGGAGGAGGAGAAAATATGTACATCATAAGAATTATATAAAGATATGTGAAAAGAGGTTAAACAAAAACAATTTTGAAAAATCAAAAACAAAAAGTTGTAACTGAGTTACAATGTTTTCTGTTCAAACTAAGTTGCAAAATAGAGCACACACAAAGGGGGAGTTTGATTAAAGGAATTTGATTTCAGATTTTTTGCATGATAAGAATTTTTGACACTTATCCCAATGTTGCAATTGTATCTTGAAGGGCATCGTTAAAGTCTTTTATATTTCTATCATTTATTAGGCCTTCCTTCTAGTGCACTAGGCTATTCTTAGCAGTCTCCTTCACATTCAATAGATGAGAAAATTATAGATTGTAAATTTCTCCAAAGTTAACCTCATTTTCCATTGAGTTATCCTCATTTTCCTCTTCTATTTCTTCTTCTTTTTTAGTGTAATTGTCATCCTTAGTGTTATTTACATTTCCACAAACCATAGGTCCATAGTCCCAATCAATTTTTGGAACCACTTCTTCTTCCTCAAACTTTTTTCTTTCTCTTTTGTTTTTATTATGCTTCTTGTCTTCAATTTGAGGGAATTTTTTAATTTCTTTAGACTACAAATCCTATTTAATGTAATCTTAATCAATATCTATATAAAATTTTCAAATGTTTCCCATTACCTTTCTTTAAAGGTAAAAGTACAATATTTAGTAGGGGCCTTCTCTATTGAATTGGGCATCCAAAATTAATGTAATCTCCCCAAGATAAATCTCTAAAATTTTATTCAAAGAGATAATCAAGGAATTATTTATTCAAGCATTCAAGATCTTCAAGAACCACTAGACACTCTTGCTCCTAGAGCTACCTTCATTATGGAGTTTTCCCATCAAAGAGGAGATATACTTCTAAGAATCATTCATCATTGAAAAATATTGCAAGAATATAAATACATGATTTTTTTTCAAGTCCATTATTTACTTTTTATCTTTTGACTTGAGTCAAAGTTATCATATTAAGATACTTGATCGGATATCAAACTAAATCTAGTGAACATTGATATGATATTCTATAATTATATATTTGATTATACTATGTCCTATCTTTCATTTAAAAAGTTTTATTTATATTTAAGGAATATTATTCAAGCATGGGTTGAGAGAGGTAAGTCTCTCCCAAAAAACTAACCTTCCCTCTATTATATGCATGTTACAAATTTTTAGGACTAGATTAGTAGGTCTTGGATTTTAGGCTATACTTTCTTGTTAGGCCAAGGTCGACCTTGATCTTTACCTCATATCAACACTCACATAATCTAGAATTGGACCTCAGAAGTTACACCTTTCCATGTCCCTCTAGACTTTCTAGATCTATAGATCTCATATTGTAGAGAGATCTCTGATAGTTTCAATTTTAGACATAGTTTGATAGGCTATCTTCAAATTTATATATGTTAGAAATGTTTAGATTAACTGAGAGGGGGGGGGGTGTGAATTAGTTACTCAAGGTCCTTAAGTACTATTTGAGTAATTAAAGATAAAACTCTTACTATTCTATTTATCATTTTGTTGCTTTGTCTTTACTATAATGATAAAATTATTGTTCCAAATATAACATGCTTTTATTAAATATAAATTTAAGATATAATAAGAATTCATCACAAATTTCACATGAGGATTTTACATGGAAATCCAATTTGGGATAAACCACCAGCAACATGTCCCCACTTTTTCACTCTTTCAAAGTGAGCTATGTTAGGAGCCAACCTAATACACACTATCAAAATGTGAACTAGTTAGAGAATTTAATCACCTTGTTAAGTGTGGCCTTGTCAAACAAATTTTATCATTCCACTTAGAATGTCACCTTGTTAAAGGGTTTACAAAGACTATTAAGTCCTTCATATGAGTGTTATGTCAACCTTTGTTAAAATAATTTGAATAATAAATATTTACACTAATTAAAAAGAAAATAGTAGGGTTTCAAACTATATGATTAAAAATAATTTTGCAAGTTCAGATCTCTATTCTATTTAGGTGCTAATTCACTAAATAGATCTCTGTTGTTATCTATGTTCTTGATTTTCTTGGAAACCCTTCAAGCAATTAGTCTTTCCCCTTCAACAACACTTAAGCCTTCTTTTTTAGATTTCACTTATCAATCTCATCAACATCTATGTAATAAATCTCCTTTAGTACAATGTCTCACACACTCTTGTGCTCGCCCTTTGTGCATCTCTCATCCACCTTTCTTTGTACGCCTCTCTCTCTCTCTCTCATGCACACCACCTTATTTTGGTTATGATTTGTATCTCTTTAAATAGGCAATTCCTACATTATGAATTTCTATGATCACCTTAGATCTTAGGGTTTATGATTAGGTTCAACATGATTCATTGTATCTATCCATCTTCTTGATCTTTCTCTAGAAACTTCTCTAGAATCCATCTATTAGGTCTTTACCTAATCATTGCCTTGAAATGAAATATCAAACTCATCAATCTTATCCTCAACATAGTTTACATCTCCCAAGAAATAAATTGTGTTGGTTGGGAATCATGATTTCCTCAAATTCATCATCAACAATGTTACTTGACAATCACTAAGTCATCACTAAAGTACTTGGTTGCTTTAAAATTTCTTTCTTAGCATCAACTAGCTTTCTTGGTCATTATTGATGCTTGATCAATGCTAGATTTTCTTGGTACTTGTTGTGGCTTGGTTGACACTAGCATCACTTAGTATTCCTTAACCATTTTCTCTATTACTCATCTTAGCTTGACCTTCTTGATATGAATAATCCCTTTGTCTCATCAAAGTCTAACTAATCAAATGTCTATTGTGGCTTCCTTTTCATAACTCAACCTTTCCTCTAGGTGCTATTGTTATGAGAAATTTCTTAAATCATCTTCATCAATCAATTAGATATGACATTTAAATTAGGTAACAATATCTCCTATCAATAGATTTGACATCAATGACAAAACAAAAATTGTTCCAATTGTAAGCTTCCAACAATATCTCGGCAAGAATATTTTCATTTTTATTATTATTATATCTTACTTTCTTCCTCTCTATATTAGATCTACATATATTTCATCATATCTTATCACTTTGGGTCAACTCTTAGGGAGCCTCCAAACTTGTGAGTTTGATGTTATGTGCTTTATCCCTTTTCTTTACATTCTTTAGTTGCATCTCATTTTTAGGATTGGTCTCTTCCTTTGAATTCCAAATTGTGAGGGAGGATAATGTTTCCCTTTTTTTGATTTACAATTTGGAAAACTTATACGGCATGCTTCATACCTCTTGATTTAGTAGATATATACTTGTGTGATTTTACATCTTGTATGGATTGTTGCACATCATTAGTACATCTTCATCATTGGATACTTATGTTTTAATTTGATACAATATTTCCTTTGCACTTTCATTATATTTTTTTGCATCAATATATATGTATGTATGTATGTATTTATGTATGTATGTATGTATGTATTACATTTGAATCAATTCTTAGATCTCATTATTTGCATTGATTCATTTCATATATATGTATTGTAAAAAATAAAAAATAAAATTGCATCCTACATGTGTTGGGAATGTAAGAGTGTAACTGAGATGGGAAGGGTTAATTAGTTGCCACAAAAGCTTTTCCTTTGTCCCTTAAATGTCTATTCAAAATCTCATTGATCAAGGAATAATGTCTAGCTCGATTCTCGATTAACACTAGAATATAACTAATACTCAATTAACAAAGAAATATTCATATTTATTGTACTATTTTATCCTTTAGTAACTTATTGCATAAAAATAAAGCATAAGAAAATAACATGAGAAAATATGACACCAAGATTTAATGTGGAAAACAAACATGGGAAAAACTACCTTGCAACTAGCCACAATAATTTTCACTCTTATGAAGTGAGCCCTATTAGGAGCTAACCCTGTTAAAGGTTGCAAAAAATACTGCTAAGTATGACCTTGTTAGAGGATTTAAATTACCCTATTAGGAGTGGCCTAGCTAGAGGTCTTTAAACACTTCATGTTGAAAATAGATTGAAAAGATCATTGTTGAGAGATATTGTTCAACTAAGATTGAAAGAGGCAGATCTTTGAAGAAGACTATTTGTTTCAATCATTGCTTTGTCACTGATTTTAAACCTTCTATTTACTAGTAAGATTATCACTTATTTTGTTGATGAAGAGGATTTGATCAAAAGATGTAACAATAGCACCTAGAGAAAAGGCTGAGTTATGATTATTTAATGAAGTATGCGAATCAATTAAGTCAGTGATGACATGATGTATTGATAATCTACTTAAGGTTACAAAGATTGGTTACACTAAGAAATATTAGAAGAACAAGTTACACAAAGTGTGTTTGCTAAGCTTGACCGAGTGGATAGTAGGTGCCGAGCAAAGTTAGTACAAGAAAAAAAAAAAATTACTTGGCTAGTATCATTAACATGAAGAAGTTTAGAGGTTTACCTAAGTTGAAGAAGTTTGATAATGTAATGTGCAAACAATGTTAGTTAGGAAAAATGACAAAGTCAAGTTTTAACAGTAAAACTTATACCTATAAAGAAATACTGGAGATTGTTTATACTAACTTGTGTGGACCAATTGATGTGCAAACCTAAAATGGAGATAAGTACATAATTTTATTTGTTGATGACTATTATAGGATGATGAAAGTTATGTTTCTAAAACATAAATCAGATACTTTCCAATGTTTAAGTGGTACTTAGCAAGAGTTGAAAAGGAAATAGGTAAAAGTCTAAACTATTTGAGATCTGACAAAGGAGACGAATTTACATCAAATGAATTTGAGATGTTCTGTAATAATAGAGAAATCAAAAGATAGACATCTGCCCCTAGAATACCTCCAAAAAATGGAATAATTGAAAGGAGGAACAAATCTATAATGGACTATCCTAGAACACTTATGATGGAGAAAAAAGTTGATTTTAAATACTAGAGATAAGCTATAAGTACAACTTTCTATACGTTGAACCATGTGCAAATCAAGAAAGGTACTCATTCAACACTTTTTGAACTATGGGATGGATACTCACCCAATATAAAATACTTTAAGGTATTTGGAAGTAAATGTTACATTCTTAAAGATGTTAGGAATGCCAAGCTTGATGCAAAAAGTGAAGAAGGTATATTCCTAGGATACTCCACAAGAAGTAAAACTTATAAGTGTTTGAATACTAAGACTAACAAAATTGTGGAAAATGCAAATATGAATTTTGATGAACATACATAAGTGTATAAGGCTGAACCTATGAAAGAACTAGAAGAATACAAATCATTTGTATACTTTTATGGACATTCTAATTTTGAGATTAGTATACACAAAAGAGATGTTGAGATACATGATAGAGAGATACATAGTAATTCTGAAGCTAAAAGACAAAATGAAAAAACTAGAGCTAAGCCAAGATTGTTCAAATATGTCAAAAGACATCATCTTGCTACTCAAATCATTAGAGATAAAGGTGCTAGACCAATGACAAGAAATAGATTGAGAAGTGAGACATGTTTGTTGAGAATGAAGTTACTCAAATCAGTAAGAGATGCATTAGAAGATGATGACTGGAGTAAAGCCATGGAAGAAGAGATTGAACAAATAGATAAGAAAAAAACATGGAATTTAGTTCCTAGACTAAAAGACAAAAATGTGATTGGTACCAAGTGGGTATTTAGAAACAAGTTAAATGAAAATGTTGAAGTCACAAGGAAAAAAGCAAGATTAGTTCGCAAGGGGTATGCACAAGAAGAAGGAATTGACTATGGAGAGACATTTGCCCCTGTTACTAGACTGGAAGGAGCAAGAACTTTACTTGCTTATTCTACATACAAAGAATTCAAAGTTTATGAAATGGATGTTAAATCTACATTTCTAAATGGTATATTAGAGGAAGAAGTTTACATAGAACAACTAGAAGGTTTTGTTGATCTTAAAAATAAGAACATGGTATGTAGGCTACACAAGGCTCTATATGGTTTGAAACAAGCACCAAGAGCATGGTATGAGAGACTTCATAATTATCTTGTGAAGATTGGATTTGAAAGGATTGATGATAATAGCAATTTGTACATGAAGATAGAGAAAGGAAAAGGTATTTTTTTATCTAAAATATTTGTTCATAATATTGTATTTGGAGGTCAAGATGCTTTATGTAAGGATTTTGCAAATTAGATGAATCAAGAATTTGAAATGTCTATGCCTGGAGAGATCAAATTTTTTATTGGTTTGCAAGTATATCACATAAAATATGGTATATACATCACTCAATCAAAATATGTCAAGGAAATACTAAATTTTTTTGGATTGAAGGATTCCAAACTAGTAAGTACACCTATGGTGATAGGACACAAGTTATCAAAGAATGATGATTTAGCTAAGATAAATCAAACATTGTACAGGTCTATGATTGGAAAATTGTAATATGTAGTACATAGCAGACCTAATATTGCATTATATATAGGGATAGTTGCCAGATTTTTTGCTAATCCTAGGGAGAATCATTTAATGCATATGAAGAGAATAATGAGATATTTGAAAAGAATAGAAGAGTTTGGTTCATATTACAAGAAGAATTATTTTTTTTGAATTAAGCATCTACATTAATGCTGATTGGGATGGAAATATTGATGATAGAAAGAGCACCAGTGGAAGAGTATTCTTGTTAGGAAAGAGACTAGTTATGTGGACTAGTAATAAATAAAATTTTACTTCATAATCTACTATTGAAGCTAAATGTGTTGCTATTGTCGTAAATTGCACAAAAATTGTATGGATCAAATAGCTACACAAAGGAATAAAAGAAGAGATCACAAAACTAGTGATACTTTATTGTGATAATATTAGTGCTATCAATATATCAAAGAATCTAGTGATGCACACAAAGACAAAGCACATTGCAATCAAGTATCATTACTTGAGAGGGTTAGTTCATGATAAAGAGGTGAAGATGGAATATGTCAACACAAAGGAACAAATTTTTAATATCTTCACAAAAGCATTACTCAAGGATGCTCATAAATATCTAAGAGGTAAACTACAGGTGATACCCCTATCAAAGGTCATCTAAGTAACAAGAGGAGTGCCCTGCATCAAACAAGTCGATATTCATATGTTACACATTGATGCAAAGGATCTTACTTTATGAGCAAGGTGATAGAGGCAGAAGCTAAAAAAAATTGAAAAGCCTATATCTACATGTTAAGATGATAATTTTTTGGCATATGTCTTTAGCATTGTTTTCAAAGAGGGAGGTAATTCTACTAATCAAGCTAGTATAAATGTGGAGGGAGATAATCTATAGAGAGAGATTATATCAAGAGATTATTGTCAAAGAGGGAGATAATTACTGAAGGGGACAATTGCTAATTAGGAGAGAAAAGAAATATTTACCTAGTTAGAGGGACATATAGTAAGTGTTGGAAATATAGATGAAGTAAATAAGAGGGGAGGGGTGAATTAGTTACCACAATAACTATTCCAAAACTAAATCCCTTAGATGTCTTTACTTACTGCTGATACTTGGTAAATAGTGCAAGAATATTGTAACTCAGTAGATTAACTAATTACTGATCATCTAACTTTCATAGTTATTATTATGATTGCAAAGGTTAAAATAAATGAAGACAAGAGACACTAGATTTAATGTGGAAACCCAATATGGGAAAAACCATCAAGTAACTAGTTACCAATTTTCACTCTTCTGAAGTGAGCCCTTTTAGGAGCCAACCCTGTTAAAGGTTACAATGCACACTATTAGGTGTGACCTTGTTAGAGGATTTAATCACCCTGTTAGGAGTGGCCTAGTTAGAGGTTTTTAAAACAATTCAACTGAACTGTCACCTTGTTAGAGGATTTACAAAATGGATGTTAAACCAACTCTGTAAAGAGATTTTGGATTCAATGTTACAATGATTAGAAAGCAACAATTAAGTGACCTAAATGATGTGCAACTTATCTTTTGTTGATTATAGATCTCTGTTCTACTTTACTGGACCCTAATTGATCAAATACAACTTTGCCTCTCCTCTAGGATATCTAATCCTTCATCAGAATTTGCTTAATATTCGCTTATTCCATTCTCATCCATATATACACACTCTTCAATTCACAACTTGAACATCTAAATATATTCCTTTCAAATTATCAAGTCAGCTCAAATATAAGTTACAATAACTGAAAAAATCATTACATCAGTCGGCTGCACAAAACAATTGAACTTAATATCAAAACAATAAAATCCTTTGCTGGTCGACCCAGCTCAGTAACCACTACTCCAGAATGGTTTTCTAGTGTTAACCAAGTGAGGCTCAGTAAACACTGTAAACCCTACAAAAATCCTTCAGAGACCGATTGAACTCGATTAGCACTGACCTTCCTTTGCTGACCTTGTGAGCTCGGTAGAAGCTAACTCTTTGCCACATTTCCTTTGATAACCAAGTGAGCTTGATAGACATTAACTTTTCTTCGTTAACCTTGGGAGCTTAGTTAATACTAACTTTCTACTGCAAAATCCTCTGATGCCCGAGTGAGCTCGGTAAACATTAACTTTTCTTCGTTAATCTTGTGAGCTCGGTTAATACTAAATTTTTGCTACAAAATATTTTGATGCCCAAGTGAGCTCGGTAAGCATTAACTTTTCTTTGTTAACTTTGGGAGCTTTGTTAACACTAACTTTTTGCTACAAAATCCTTTGATTCCCAAGTGAGCTTGGTAAACATTAACTTTTCTGAGTAATGTTTAGGAACATTTGGTAGATACTATAAATTGCTTTGCTGATCATCTCAGCTCGGTAGACTCTATCTGATGACTGGTATGACATTTGTGTAACATCAAAGACCTTACACAATTAACAATTGTATCCAACAATCTTCCTCTTTGGCATTGATGGCAACACAACATGTCATAGCAGAATGAAATTTGAAAATAAGTCTAACAAGTCTTTTTCTGTCCAAACAACATTTTAAAAAAAAAAATTTAATATTAGATAGAAAAATCTCCCTCTTTCAGTAATCTCCCTCTATGAAGGAATTTCATAGCAAACTACTTCTCTCAAACAAATTTCAGAAAGATATGACAGTAGAACTCTCCCTCTTTGACAACACATGCCAAAGACAACACAACTCAAATGAATTTTAATGTACCTTGAGTACTGATTCATATGCAATATTTTTTGATTATGCTGCATCAATTGATAGATCTTCAACTTGGTATGCGTTGATACATCAGTAAAACTTCATTTTAGTGAATTTCAGATAGGGGAGTGACCCCTAACTTGCCTCTTAGATACAAGAATGCATCCTTAGGTAATGGCTTTGTGAATATGTCAGCGATTTTTTCCTTTGTATGGACATATTCCAATCTGATCTCCTTATCTTGCACCAATTCTCTAACAAAATGATATTTTATTGCAATGTGCTTGGTTTTGGAATGCATCATAGGATTCTTAGATATGTTGATTGCACTTGTGTTATCATAGAACATAACAACTGGTTCTTTAATTTTCACCTTCATGCCTCCCAACAATTTTTTAAATCAAACAATATTATAATAGTTTACTGCAGCAACAACATACTCTGCCTCTGCTGTAGATTGAGATGTACAATTTTTCTTTTTGCTTGTCCAAGAAACCAACCTCTTTCCAAGAAAGAATGCTCCTCCATGTGTACTTTTTCTATCATCAAACTTTCTTGCCCAATCAGCATTAGTGAACACTTTCAAATCTAGATTACCTCCAAATTTGTACCATAAACCATAATCTTTAGTTCCTTTCAAATATCTCATTATTCTTTTGATTACCATCATGTGATTTTCTCTTGGTTTTGTTGAAAATCTTGCTACAATACCAACTGCAAGGGAAATATCTGGACTAGTATGAACCACATACTGCAACTTTCCAATCATAGATCTATACAATGTTTTATCTACTTCTTTTGATTCATCTTCCTTGGTAAGTTTTAATCCAGTACACATAGGAGTCCCAACTGGTTTACAATCTTCCATACCAAACTTTTTCAATATATCTTTGATATATTTTGATTGAGTGATGTAGATACCATTTTTTTTCTGCTAAATTTGAAGACCAACAAAGAATTTGATCTCCCCAAACAGACATTTCAAATTCTTTGTTCATTTGTTTTGAAAATTCTTTACAAAGATCATCATTCCCTGTGAAAATTGTATCATCTACAAATATTCCTTCCAAGAAAATCTTATTATCTGGTCCTTCCTTTATATACAAGCTACTGTTATCATTAGTTCTTTGAAAACCAATCTGAATAAGATAGTTATGCAATCTTTCATACCATGCTCTAGGGGCTTGTTTCAGACCCTACAATGCCTTGTATAATTTGCAGACCATGTTCTTCTTATCTGGATCAACAAAACTTTTAGGTTGTTCAATGTAAACCTCTTCATCTAGTATACCATTGAGGAATACTAACTTGATATCCATCTAATAAACTTTGAATCCTTTGTGAGCAGCATATGCTAGCAAAGTTTTGACTCCTTCTGATGCAGGAGCATCTAGAGGTATAAGGCCAATCCTGTGTCACCCAAAAAAAATGTACTTAGACTTAGTTTCTATTTCATGTCTTTACATTTTTGGATACCCATTTGGATCAAGTAAAGGTTCCAACTCTCACAGTTTAACTATCAGTGTGCTAGAAAATCCCAAAAAAATAGGAGCATGCAATTTGGCCATCATTTTGGTGACCTAGAAGGTGTAAATTGGCCAGATGAATGTAATTGTGATTTAGAGCATTCCAAAAAAAGAATCAGGTCAAAAGGCGCCACGATTTGGAAATTATTGCAGTTTTTCGGGTTTTGGAGACCTCCTAAGAATGCTTCAAAGTTAGGTTAGAGGCATTAAATGACCTTAAAAAGGGCCCAAAAATGGGGGATGAGAAAATCTTGTCCATAGGGCTATAGAGAACTTTGAGAGCTTTCCAAAAATGTAAACTATTTGTCAATCAGAGCTACGGTTCAAAAGTTATGCCTCCCGAAAGTTCAGTTACCATTTCTGGATTCTTCTAGATTTGCACCGACTTCTAACACAGCTTTTGGAACCTTCTATTTGGTTGGTGGATGCCTACTAGCACTTTCTAGAATGTACTCCTAGTCCTTAACCCTCCGGGGTCTATTTAAGAAAATTTTTGGCATTGTAAAAGGCAGTTTGGAGTGGAGTTTGAGAGGAGGTACTGAAAGGAGAAATTATCTCCAGATTTATGCTATTGTAAGCCCTTAGGGCATGTTTTGAAGTTTATTTTCTCTGTACTATTTGTACTAGATTATTTTCTCAGTTAATATAATTTCCCTTTTCTGTTGTGGCCATTCTATTCTTAGTTTGTGTCCCCATCAAGTGGTATCAGAGCAGGTTTTCCTGAGTGTGTAGACAGAACGCCGACTGTGAGGCAGTTTGCACTAGGACTGTGTGGTTATGGGTTTGAGTTAAGAAGATGCCTCCACGAAGAGAGCACAATGGAAGGGCAAGAGCTATTAATCTTGAGGAGGTTAGAGCCCTCCAAAGGCAGGTGCAGGCATTGCAAGAAGAGCTTCGTAGAGGACAAATGTTGCCGCATGTGACAATAGTGAGCATGACAATGAAGAAGAAGTAATGGGACTAGAAGAGGAATTTGACAAGAAAGTTCTGAATCATGTAGAGGAAAGGCTTTTTAGGGCCATTACTAAGTTTGGGAAAAGACCTACAATTGAAGTGGGTGTATTTTTAAGAAATCTGAAACCAAATGAGTTGATCAATTGGATCAATGAACTGGAAGAATACTTTGAGTATGAGGATATAAGGGACCCAGATAGGGTTAAGTTTACAAAGGCCAAACTGAAAGGCCATGCCAAAATCTGGTGGCAAGAGGTTCAATTAGAAAGAAACAAAAGAGGAAAGGAGAAGATCACAAGATGGGATCGCATGGTGGATAAATTGAAGAAGCAGTTCATTCCTATGGACTACGAGCTTGATTTGTTTAAGAAGATACATGGGTTAAAGGAAACAGGAAGATCAGTCCAAGAATATACAGAGGAATTTTACCGACTCTTGATTAGAGCCAGGCATGTAGAAGAAAATAAGGAGAAGGTTTCTCGTTATATTAGTGGGTTGTGACCTAGCATCCAGGAGGAATTAAGTTTGGTAAGAATGACCAGCGTTGAAGAGGCATACCAGTTTTCCCTACGAGTTGAAGAGAAGTTGAATAAAAGGTTTGAAGGAAGAAAAAGAGGGTGTGGTCAAGGAGGAAGGGGAAGTGGTAGATCATCTAGAGGCCGCAATGAAACCCAAAAGAAAAATGAAGATGTGGGTACTAGCAAGAACCAGAGGAATGAGGGTTTCAACCGCTCCCATGATCAAGACTTTGGAAATCAAAGAGGAAGAGGTAGAGGATGTGGACAAGAAAGAGGAGGCTTTCATGGTACCTATTTCCATTGCAATGAAGAAGGTCATCGTGCCTTTGAATGCCCTCAATGACAAGGAATGACAGATAGGAGAGCTGAGGGCCAAGCTAGGGTTGCTCGTGTGGATGAGGATGCACAATCATCACATTCAGAGGATGCAGAAAGAGGAGAGACCTCGGTAAATGAAAGAGTACTACTAAGTGGTGAGATTGAACTAGGACAATAGAGGAGTTTGTTCTATACTAGATGCAAGTGTGAGGATAAATGTTGTGATGTGATCATTGATGGTGGTTGCACTGATAACTTGGTATCAGAAGAGATGGTCTCTAAGCTAAAGCTCAAGAGGGAGAAACATCCCCAGCCCTATCGGATTTCTTGGGTAAAAGATGATCATAAGGTCTTGGTAAGTGAACAATGTTTAGTAAAATTCAAAATTGGAAGTTACCATGATGAAGTTCTCTATGATGTTATTTTGATGGGTGTTTGCAATCTATTGTTGGGTAGACCATGGCAGTTTGATAGACATGTAGTGCATGATGGACATGCAAACACATACTCTCTAACAAAGGATGGAGTTTGCCACAAATTGAAGCCCATGAAAAAGGAAGGTGAAAAGGTATGTAGCAATGCTAGGATTTGTCTTGTTGGTGGAAGGAAGTTTTTAGATGGCATGAAACATCAGCATATGTGCTATGCTTTGATTCCTGGGAAAGATAAAGAAGGTAGTAGTGAAATACCACTTGAAGTTTCAGATTTACTAGGGGAGTTTGGAGATATTATCTCTGATAATGTTCTAGATGGATTGCCACCAATAAGGAAGATTAGTCATCAGATAGATCTGATTCCAGGAGCTAGTTTTCCTAACAAGGCTGCTCACAGGATGACTCCTACTGAAATAGAGGAGCTAAATAGATAGGTTCAAGAGTTGTTGAGGAAGGGCTTGATTCGAGAGAGCCTGAGTCCATGTGCAGCACCTGCAGTACTCGCACCAAAGAAGGATGGAGAGTGGAGGATGTGTACAAATTCTTGAGCTATAAATAGGATAACCATCAAGTACCAGTTTCCTTTGCCAAGGATGAATGATCTTATGGACTGCTTGAGTGGAGCTCAGTACTTCACAAAGATAGATCTCAAGAGTGGTTATCATCAAATATGGATTTGAGAAGGAGATGAGTGGAAAACAGCCTTCAAGACCAAGGAGGGTCTTTATGAGTGGTTAGTCATGCCCTTTGGATTGACAAACGCCCCAAGCACCTTCATGCGGCTCATGAATGAGGTACTTAAGAAGTTCTTGGGAAAATTTGTTATTGTCTATTTGGATGATATCTTAATTTTCAGCAAGATTTTGGAAGAACAGTTACTGCATATTCGTAGTGTCCTTGAAAGGCTAAGGGAAGAGAAACTATTAATTAATCTGAAGAAGTGTATCTTTGAAAAAAGGGAGTTAGTCTATTTGGGGTTTGTTATATCACCTGAAGGTCTCAAAATGGATCCAGAGAAGGTAAAAGCCATCTTGGAATGGCCTACTCCAAGGTCTGCTACTGAGGTAAGATCATTTCATGGTCTGGTTAGTTTTTACAGGAAGTTTATTAAGAATTTTAGTGGCATATGTGCACCCCTAACTGATACAATAAGAGGGGATAGAAAAGAGTTCAAATGGACTGTAGCAGCCATGAGAAGTTTTGAATTGCTGAAGAAGAAGGTAACAGAACAGCCTGTGTTGGCACTTCCAAAGTTTAGAAAGGTTTTCCAGGTAGATTGTGATGCTAGTGGGAGTGTTACTGGAGCTCTATTAAGCCAAGAACATAAGCCTATTGCATATTTTAGTGAAAAATTAAATGATGCAAAGAAGAAGTATTCTGTTTGTGATCAAGAGTTCTATGCAATAGTTTAGGCCTTAAAGAAATGGAGGCATTATTTATTGCCAAAAGAATTTTTTTTGTATACTGATCATCAGGCATTACAGTACCTAAATAGCCAAGGTAAATTGAATCAGAGGCATATGAAGTGGGTAGAGTTCTTGCAGAGTTATACATTTGTGTTGAAGCATACAAGTGGAAAATCTAACAGGGTTGCAGATGCACTAAGTAGGAGACAGTTGTTGCTTACAGTAATGTAGGTT
Organism: Cupressus sempervirens; assembly: GCA_028749045.1. Classification (NCBI taxonomy): domain Eukaryota; kingdom Viridiplantae; phylum Streptophyta; class Pinopsida; order Cupressales; family Cupressaceae; genus Cupressus; species Cupressus sempervirens. The sequence goes on along the minus strand of CM053785.1, from coordinate 301,414,483 downwards.
GAAGTAGTTGGGTTTGATGAACTCAAGAATTTGTACCCCAAGGATCCTGATTTTGATGAAGCATGGAAAGCTTGTAAAGAACCTATTACCTTTTGCTCTCCCGCCAAAGGTTTAAATTTTAAATGCTCAGCTCATCCAATAGCTAGCCGCGGAAATATTATTTTATATGCCAAGATTGAACCTTATGATGTATTTCGTAGCCCGCAGGATCTTCTCTGTCATATTTCAGCAAGATCGACGATCGACGCGATCTTGTCATTAGAGATGCACAGGAAATAGCATCAGTGACATCGCGCCCAATTGACGCATGTCTGGTGGGTCCGGCAAGAGGGCTACAATGGAGGGCAGGTCGAGAAATTTTTTCAACACCACAGCGGCTATGTCACTATCGCATGCCGGCCAAAAAATCTCCATAGCGCCATAGCGCCCGGCAGAAATGATCATGTCAGTGGGCGACACGTTTCCACGGGCCGGAAGTTCCAAAACATGGCAAGGCGCTATGGCACCAACGGAAAACCAATGCATTTTTTGATGGCGACATAGCGCCCAAATGAAAAATTCACCATGGCGAGAAGCGACCAGGCATGTTGGGTCCCAGCAAGTACTTCGCATGAGCAGTCAGGAGCCCAGCGCCACGGTGGTGAATCAGATGTAGCCACGTATTCATCAGTGGGGTCAAGGCAATAAGGACCCTCCGAGTTGGTGCTTTGTCAGACTAGGGAGGTGTTTCATTGGGCCAATAAAGAGCGACCATGTCCCCCAAGTCAGAGTTCAGTCGGTGTCACCTGTACATGGAAAGGTAAGATCTCCACTGTCAGATCAAGGCCGATCGATGGTAGGTACCATCGTGCTATAGAAGAGCTGCGCGAGTCTTATGATAACGACATTGCACCTGAAGGACATGCGTCCTCGTGGGTCCAGGGATGTCAGCGAGGACTAGTTAGACCGTTGATACGTGGCCAGTTCTTATTCATCGATACGCTGAGGGGAATGATCTTCCTTGCACACTGTCAGATTGATTCAGATCAGTGGATGGTGCCATCCCGCTATGGCAGAGATGCACGAGTTTTAACATGGTGACATAGCGACTATCCACCACGTGTCGGCAGGAATCAGGTCTTACCCATCGACGTCAAGAGAATGAATCAAATGCCGACATGCATTCAGCAGGCCTAGTAGTTTCGAGAGGAATGGCGAGTCTTCACGATCGTCAGATCCGTGGAGATCTACAACTGGCGCTGTCTCGCTATCGAGAATAGCTCGGTAGATAACATCGGCGACTTGGCGCCCTTGCGCCACATGTCCTGGCGGGACTACATTCCATGCCGCCGGATGCGATCGTATTTAGGGTGACTGATAGACCAATAAGCTGATGCCACATTTCGGTGGGCCTGATGAATCATAAAAGAAGGAGGGTCGCGGGAGGTCAGGTTTTGCGATCGCCAGATTAGAATGGATCGGCGGCAGGCGCCATCTCGCCATGGCGAAGCTGCAAGATTTTTAGTATAATGACATGGAGCCCTTTCACCACGTGTCGGTAGGGCCAAGTCTTGCCAGGATGCATCACTGAGGTGGTGCTAAGTGGAATGGGCCCGATCGCAGATTGAAAAGTTTGCAACAGGTCAAAAGTCTCACGACGGGAAGACTGTGTTGTTGAAAAGGTGTACCGACGGCAGTTAGTGTTACGGTGAATCAGGAATAGCCACATGTGTTGGATCAGAATGCAGACATGAGGTGGCACCAGATCTCAGTTCGACCAACATAGCCACATGGCGATTCTTCACGATCGTCAGATCTGCAGGGATCTACGGCTGGCGCTATCTCGCCATCGAAAACTGCTCGAGAGTTAACGTTGGTGACATAGCACCCAAGCACCACGTGTCTTGGTGGAACCATGTTTCACATAGCTGGCGCAGTAAGGATTAAGCGATTGTCAGACCAACAAGGAAGTGCCACATGTGCCGCAGGCCCAATGACTTACAAGGGAAGGGAGTTGCGAAATGACAAGTCTCCATGATCGTTGGATCGAGGCCGATCGACGGTAGGCGCCATCGCGCTATGGGGAAATTGCGCGAGGTTTTCCATAGCGAGTTGGAGCCTTTTTTTCCACGTGTCCTTGGGGCCCAAGGGGGGATGCGCAGTTAACATCACAGTTACGATTGATAGTTAAGTTGCCAAGTCAATGATACAGTCTGGTTGGGGCATCACAGTCACAGTTTGGTACCACCACGGATAGAGATAACTGTTGGGCGCTATGTTGCTATTAGGAACTTCAGGGCATGGCGCCCATAGCAACATAGTGCCCATTCAAACATAAAGGTGTGGTCAGCGTGTAAAGAGGACTGCCAAGGTGGCAAAGGGGAGGAAAGTGATTGCCCCACGTGGCCCAGTCAACATGTGGACCTGGTTGACCTTTTTGACCCTGCTATTTTGTGAACCAGAAAGGATAGAAATCATTTTGCCATGGATCTGATTTCATAATCAATTGCCACCAACTCAGAATGAATATCAGGTGCAGAGGGACACTCTATCTATCCAGTCGATCCATCTACCCTGTTAGGGAATGTTGTGGCACCGTTCCTGTCTTCTCCAGGCTCTTTCTCAAAAAGATATGAGATTTCTTGGTATGCAAGCCAGGATTCAATCAAATCTTTGATTGGATTCTCAAGATGGGAAGTTAATGCCAGTAGGTAGGAAGTAAATGTAACGCAAAAATCTTCAAGTTATGCCTGATCTATAAAGGCAATTTTGTGATTTTGTTCTCGGTCGACTCTTCCTGATTTTCTCTGCTACTGCTCACGGATTTGCAGTGTAAAAAACCCCTTTGTCTCTAAGTTAGATAACATCCTGTATCATCTCTTTCAGCCATCAATGTGCATATGCATTGTTTTGCCTCTCATTGATGCATTATTGAGATCAGTAGTCCACATGCTGTATCTACCTTTGGCCTATTGAATAATATACAACTGAAATCTTCTTTTCCTGGTGTCATTCAGTTGGTTTCCTTATCTGTATGTGATTATTGATCGATATAAGTCTGGACGTGTATGAATTTTGGATGTTACCCTAGTTCTGCAGTGCATATATGGGCAGGAATGAGTCTGAACACTCTGTTTTGGTGCATCACTGCCTTAGATTAGACTAGGTAGATTTGCTTTAGTGCCCTCTTTCTCCCTTTTCCCTCTGAGAATAGATAGGTGCGCCCTGACAGTAAGAGGAAGCCAGCCTTCTTCGGAGACTCAACCTCGTAGTTCAAGTCCCACAGCTTGGAGGTTGTTTCCATGTTTCACTAGGTTGTCCTCATGCAGAGGCCTTGGACAAGGGTGCAAACCTAAGTGACAACAGTTTTTGGCATGCCCGGTGGGACTCATATCAGAAGATTTCAGGTCTACTGGTGTGAAGAAGAAATAATTCTAGAGATAAATGCTGAAGAAGTAGTGCTAGCTTCAGTTTTTGAGCCTTTAAAAGGCTGGTTCTTCAAGTACTTGGAAACTCCGAACATCAAAAAGTCTGGTTCCAGACCAAGTTTGCAGTAATTCATGCCCAGGACTGAAACAAGGGCATCTTCTAGAGGTAAATTTCAATATCAAGAGCTTTCTATTTCAAATCCTAGGAGAAGAAGGACTAAAACTTCATTATCACTAGTTAGGGGTAAAATAATAGTTGATATACCTATAAGATCTATCTCTACTCCCCCTACTGTTCGAACTCAGCCTAGATTGCCATCAACACTCATCAATAGAACACTTGTTTATATGGAACAGCCAAGAGTTCATGCTTTTGCCACCTTTAACGGTGGAAGTCCTCTATTGTTAGCTCAAAGACATGATATACCAGTAGCTGCACTAAAAAGCATACCTGATTTTACTGGTGAAACTTCTATTTCTCCTTTAGAGCATATCCAAGAGGAAGCAAATGTCTGTAATATTCATGGTATTACAGAGGATGATGTTGTTGTCAGACTTCTAGCCTCATCTTTAAAAGGAAAAGTGTTACAGTGGTATAGAGGCTTAGCTCATGGTTCCATAACTGATTGGGATGGACTAGGAGCAGGATTATGCAAACATTTTGAGAATAAGAGTGACCATTTGTCACTATTAGAGCAACTGACTACGATAAAAAGAGCCCCCCATGAATGTATGACAGATTTTAACTACAGATTCCAAAAGACATGGGATAGAATACCTACTATAGTAAAACCTACCCCTGGTAATGCTTTCTTGCATTACCTTAGAGCTTTCAACAGTGACATTGCCACTACAATCCAAACTATTGGGGGAGATACATTACCGAATGCTTATGAGATAGCCATAAAAGCTAAGAATATCCTAATACAAGGTGGGAAGTTGGCTCCAAGGCCTCCTATGCCTTTCTTTCTTGATGTTCCCAACCACCAACCAGTAGTAGCCCCTCTTCCTACAATTTCTACGTCACAAGCCCTTACTCCAGTTCCCCAAGCTTCCACATCCTCAAATGGAATAGAGGAACTCAAGGAAATGCTCCAAGGTCTAGTGCTAAACACAGATAAAAGAGAGAAGACCCTGGATAAAAAATTACAAGAGCAGGGGAGGGAGTTGAAGGACCAAGGGAAGAGATTAGAGGATAGTTTTTCTCTAATACAAAAGATGAGTAACAAGGTGGTAGCCTTAGAAAGGCAGCAAGCCCAAAGTGGCAAGCCCCCCCAATTACAACATCAGGCTCTAAGTGGTGGTAGGCCTCCTAATAATTGGAATAGCTCTTTTGATCAGAATAGGTAAAATAGTCATGCTGCTGCTTCAAGCTCAAATCAGAGTAGAGCTTTAGTTCCTCAAAATAACTTGGCCCAAGATCAAGATTTTTGTCCTTCTTGCAACTATTCTTATACCTACTGCCTATGTCAGAAAGCAAAATCTTATTTGGCCCTAACTATCCAGGAGCCTACAATAAAGCAATCACACAAGGAAGATCATCCCAAGGAGGCCTCATATGTTCAGAGGCAGGGTGATTGCTCTTTTATGAATCACCAGATGGAGGAGCATTGTAATGTAAACCAGGATTCCGTTGCTCATAACACAAGAAGTAAGAAGAGAGCTATGGAACATGCTACTCCTCCTTCTCCTAAGCAGACCTCAACTTCAAGTGTTACACCTAACACACAGACAGTAAATGAGCAAACAAACACTTCACAACAGCAAAGGCAAGGTCCAAGAGAGGAGAATGCAAGTGATCCCTATGTTGCTCCATCTCAACCTCTCATGGGTGCAGCTCCTAAAGTTTCTGCTAAAATTCCTAATGCACCATTAAGTGTGGTAGAGAAAATGAAGAAGACCAATGTAAACATTTCCATGTGGGATGTTGTTGCTACCATACCAATGCAGAGGAAGATGCTGCAACAAGAATTGGAAAAGATTGAACCCAAGGATCAGTCATCTACCGTGGAGAGTGCCACTAGTTTAGTACAACCAGCAAGAGATGTGGAGACTAATAAAAAGGTTAGACCTCCTCCATTCTATGTTTCTCTAATTATAGGGGGAAAATTAGTCAATAATTGCATGATAGATTCAGGGGCTAGCAGCTCAGTAATGCCTAGGTGTGTTGCTGATGCTTTAGGGATGAAATATGAGCCCATTATTAGGGATGTGTTACAACTAGATGGGAGTACTGTCAAAACCATAGGCATCCTTAGAAGTGTGGAAATGGCCCTACATGCATGCCCTGGTTGTACTGTGATTCAAGACATATCTGTTGCTAAGGTCAAGCCCTATTTTGCCATCTGTCTTTCAAGAGACTTCACTGCTCAAATTGGTGGATTCATATCTGTTGATTGGTCTTATATGTCATTTAAGACCAGATATGGGGCCAATGCTTCAATAAGAGCAGAACCTCAAGCCCTTCATCACACTGAACCCTACACTCCCAACTTCATCAATATGAATTACCCTATTCTAGAGATGGACGAAAATAACATAGTAAACGAGCCTGTCACTTCCATAGCAGAGATTCCTGATTTCTTCTTAGATGAGTGGGCAAATACATGTCAGTTTGAGCCTATGTCAGAAACTCTTGAGATAGGCCTTAGTACATATTGCATAATAGAGAAAGAGGTTCAAGTTCCTGACCTTTTTAGGACTAATGACAACATAAATGGAGTATGGAGTATGTACTTTGATGGCTCAAGGAATAGAAATGGATCAGGGGCTAGTGTTATGTTGATCTCTCCTACACAAATAAGATATTATTTCTCTTTTAGACTCCAATTCAGTTGTACCAATAATGTGGGCGAGTATGAATCTTTGATCGAAGGTCTCCTACTTGCCCAAAAGAGGGGAACTCAAGCCTTGAATGTATATGGGGACAGTGAGTTGGTAGTGAACCAAGTGAGAAATCAGAATATCACCAAAAATGGCCTGCTCAAGTCTTATAAACACAGAGTCTGGGATTTGCTTGAGGGTTTCCAAGCATTTAATATCCAAAGCATTCCTAGGAAAGAAAACAAATATGCTGATAGACTTGCAGCAGTGGGTGCATCTTATGATGTGCCAGGGAATCTCGAGGAAGAGAGGAAGCAACAAATAAGGGTGGTGGTAAGGCCTGCTGTTCCTGATAATAATACTCATTGGCAAGTGTTTGAGTCTGATGAGCAGATTGTGAGTTTCTTGCAGAATGAAGCAAAATTTTCAGAAAGAAATTAGTCAAGACTAAAAGATCAGTATGGTGATCAGATCATTCACCTCAGTTCCAACAAGCTGCCCAAGGGTCTCATTACCTTGGAGAGTGTCTTTAATCCTGATGATCAATCAAGGGATAAAGGAATGAATCTAGCTACAGAAAAGGATGACCATGCCCCAGTTACTATTGCTGATGGAAAATCTCTTAACATGGGAAAGGTATGTTCTGAAGCCGAGCAAAAAAATTTCATTCATCTATGTCAAGAGTTTAGTGATGTATTTGCTTGGACGTATGATGACTTAAAAGGTTTCGACCCTAGTTTGTTTCAGCATACCATAGATTTGGTTGATAGGATCAAACCAGTAAGACAAAAACAGAGGCCAGTGAATCCCAAGATTAAACCTTTGATGAGGAAAGAGCTATCCAAGTTGATTGAAGCTAACATAATTTTTCCTATTAAACACTCATCATGGGTGGCGAACCTTGTCCCTGTAAGGAAGAAGAATGGAGAAATCAGATTGTGTGTGGACATTAGGGATCTTAATCAGGCTTCCCTTAAGGATCACCATCCTCTCCCTTCTATGGAGCAAATTCTATCCAAGGTCAGTGGGTCAAGGAGATTCTCTTTTCTTGATGGGTTTTCTGGTTATAACCAAGTGCTGATTAAAGAGTCTGATAGATACAAGACAACATTTACTACTAAATGGGGCACCTATGCTTATTGCAAAATGCCATTTGGATTAACAAATGCAGGTGCCACATTCCAAAAGGAAATGGAGGTAGCTTTCAAAAGATTAATTGACAAGTTTGTCTTAGTATACCTTGATGATATAACTGTGTATTCCAAGAATGTAGAAGATCATCTTGATCATTTGAGACAGGTATTTCTAAGATGTAGAGAGTTTGGGGTTTCTCTCAACCTAGCCAAGTGTGTCTTTGCTACAAACCAAGGAAAACTATTGGGACACATTGTATCTAAGGATGGATTGACCATTGATCCAGAAAGAACAAAAGCAATACTTGCCCTTCCTCTCCCTAAACACAAGAAGGGGCTGCAAAGTTTCCTTGGTAGGATAAATTGTGTAAGAAGGTTTATTCCTAATCTTGCTACCATGGTGAAACCCCTTACAGCCATGCTCAAGAAAGATATGGTCTTCTCATGGACCAAGGAGGGGAAGGAGAGTTTTGAAAAGATCAAGGCAGCCATAGCATCGGCCCCTACCCTCATGAACCCAAATTTTGAGAAAGATTTCATCCTCTACACTTTAGGTGGTGAGTCAAGTATTTCTGTTGTCTTGACTCAAACAAATGACAAGAATGAGGAGTAGCCCATAGCCTTCTTTAGTGAAGGGCTCAAGGAATATGAAGATAAGTATAGATTTGTTGAGAAGCAAGCCCTTGCAGTCATTAGAGCCTTGAAGAAATTCAGACACCTCTTATCCCATAATAGGATCCATTTGTTGGTGCCCCATGCAAGTGTAAAAGACTTCCTGTTAAATAAAGATATCAGTGAGAACAGAGCTGGATGGATCACTAGGGTAATGGAATATGATGTTGACATTCAGATTACCAAATTGGTAAGAGGGAGAGGATTATGCAAAGAAATGTTATCAAGTCAGGATTCAGATGAAGAAGTTGCTATGGTAATTGCAGAGCAGTAGGAGGAAAGAAATGTTAATACCCCAAAGAGCTGGATGGATGACATGAAGAACTTTTTATCATGGAATGGATACCCCCAGGGATTGGACAGAGCCAAGAGAAGACAATATAGACTATAGTCCACTCCCTATGTTGTGATTGATGATATCCTATTCAGGAGGGATTTTAATGGGACCCTGTTGAGATGTGTTGAAGAGGATCAGGCTGAAAGGATGATTAAAGAACTCCATGATGGCCCTGATGGTGGCCACTTCTCTACGAGAACAACTGCCATGAAGATCATCAGGGCTAGTTATTATTGGCCATCCTTGTTTCATGATTGTCATAGGTATGTGAGAAAATGTGAGAAGTGTGCCTTTTTCTCAGGTAAACAAAGACTTGCAGCTCTCCCTCTTCATCCTATTCAGGTGGATCAGCCCTTCACCCAGTGGAGATTGGATTTTATAGGCCCCATTAATCCTCCATCTAATGTAGGTCATAAATGGATTTTGGCTGCTACTGATTATTTCACTAGGTGGACAGAGGCAATTGCCTTGAAGGATGCTACAAAGCCATCAGTTGTTGAATTCCTTGATGGAATTGTATCTAGGTTTGGAGCTCCTTCCACTATCATCTCAGATAATGCCAAATCTTTTGTTGAAACCTAGATTTTTGCATGGGCAATGAGTCACAATATCTATCTGAGCACATCATCGAATTACTACCTGCAGGGCAATGGTTTAGCTGAATCTTCCAACAAAAATCTGATCAGAATCATAAGGAGAATGATAGAAGACAATCAGAGGGTCTGGCATAAACAATTAAGGACTGCTCTGTGGGCTGATAGGATAACACCCAAGAGATCTATTGGGAATTCACCTTTTGTGTTGGTATATGGTAGGGAGGCGAGAGTTCCCATCTCATTGGAATTCTCATCCTTGGAGTTGGCTCATCAACTAGAATTGGTTGAAAATAGTCCCATGTCAGTGAGAATGGCAGAATTGATTGAACTGGAAGAAAAGAGAAACAAAGCTATGCAAACCCTGGAGATACACCAGTAGCAGATGAAGAAGAGTTTTGATAAGAAGGCAAGGGCAAAAATCTTCAGAGAAGGAGATTTAGTTCTCAAATGGGACTCAGACAGAGAAAAACCAGGAAGGCACTCCAAATTTGATCCACTATGGAGTGGCCCTTATCTAATCTCCGGTTGCAAATAGGCCAATGCGTTCCAGCTAAGCAGGCCAAATGGTGAAGTTTTGCCCATTCCAGTCAATGGGATCCATTTGAAGCCCTGTTTCTGAAGGATTGTGAATCCATGTACATAATTAGTTTAGTTACTTCCTATTGTTCCTTTTTTTTTTTAATAAGTGCACGTGCACATGGCTCACTTCGTGAGTCGCTAGTTCTCGAAATTTTGACAAGTCTTAGGTTGCTGAGGAGGTCCTATTTTTGTTTCTAGGTCATAGAGCCAGAGTTAAAGGGTTTTTTAATGGTTTGATTTCCTCATTCAGGGTTAGGGTTTCTTGCAGCTCTCAGTTCTGTACCTTCCAGGCCCTCTTTTCTGACTCCATGGCCCAATGGATCATTTTCAGGCACTGGTCATGCATCGAGCAGGCTCATGCCCCTCGTGAGTCGCCAGAATTGTTACCTTTCGCTCACCCGCCAAAGGTTTAAATTTTAAATTCTCAGCTCGTCCAATGGCTAGCCGTGGAAATATTATTTTATATGCCAAGATTGGACCTTATGATGTATTTCGCAGCCCACAGGATCTTCTCCGTCATATTTTAGCAAGATCGACGGTCAGCATGATCTTGTCATTAGAGATGCACGGGAAATAGCATCAGTGACATCGTGCCCAATTAACGCGTGTCTGGTGGGTCCGACGAGCGGGCTACAACAGAGGGCGGGTTGGGAAAGTTTTTTGGCACCGCAAGCGCTATGTCGCTATTGCATGCCGGCCAAAAAATCTCCATAGCGACATAGCGCCCGGCAGAAATGCTCACGTCAGCGGGCGACACGTTTCCATGGGCTAGAAGTTCCAAAACACGGCGAGGCGCTATGGCACCAACAGAAAACCAATGCATTTTCTGATGGCGACATAGTGCCCAAACAAAAAATCCACCGTGGCGAGAAGTGACCAGGCACGTTGGGTCCCAGCAAGTACGTCGCATGAGCAGTCAGGAGCCCAGCGCTACAGTGGTGAATTAGATGTAGCCATGTATTCATCAGTGGGGTAGGGGCAATACGGACCCTCTGAGTTGGTGCTTTGTCATACCAGGGAGGTGTTTCATTGGGCCAATAAAGAGCGACCACATCCCCTAAGTCAAAGTTCAGTCGATGTTACCCGTACATGGAAAGGTAAGATCTCCACTGTCAGATCAGGGCCGATCGACAGCAGGTGCCATCGCACTATAGAAGAGCTGTGCGAGTCTTATGATAATGACATTATGCTTGAAGGACATGCATCCTCATGGGTCCAGGGATGTCAGCAAGGACTAGTCAGATCGCTGATACGTAGCTAGTTCTTATTCATCGATACGCTAAGGGGAATGATCTTCCTTGCACACCATCAGATCAATTCAGATCAGCGGATGGCGCCATCTCGCTATGGCAGAGATGCACGGGTTTTAACATGGTGACATAGCGACCATCTGCCATGTGTCGACGAGAATCAAGTCTTACCCATCAGCATTAGGAGAACGAATCAAATGCCGACACGCATTCAGCAGGCCCAGTAGTTTCAGGAGGAATGGCGAGTCTTCACGATCGTCGAATCCATGGAGATCTATGACTAGCACTGTCTCACTATCGAGAATAGCTCGGTAGATAACATCGGCGACTTGGCGCCCTTGCGCCACATGTCCTGGCGGGACTGCATTCCATGCCACCGGATGCGATCGAATTCAAGGTGACCGACAGACCAATAAGTTGATTCCATGTTTCGACAGGCCCGGCGAATCATAAAAGAAGGAGCATCACAGGAGGTCAGGTTTTGCGACCGTCAGATTAGAATGGATTGACGGTAGGCACCATCTCGTCATGGTGAAGTTGCAAGATTTTTAGTATAATGACATGGCACCCTTTCGCCACGTGTCGGTAGGGCCAAGTCTCGCCAGGATGCATCGCTGAGGTGGTGCCAAGTGGAATGGGCCCGGTCGCAGATTGAAAAGTTCACGATAGGTCGAAAGTCTCACAATGGGAAGATTGCATCGTCGAAAAGGTGTACTGATGGCGGTTAGTATTACGGTGAATCAAGAATAGCCATGTGTGCTAGATCAGAATGCAGACATGAGGTGGCACCAAATCTCAGTTCGACCAATATAGCCACATGGCGAGTCTTCACGATCGTCGGATCTGCAGGGATCTACAGCTAGCGCTATCTCACCATCGAGAATTGCCTGAGAGTTAACGTTGGTGACATAGTGCCTAGGCACCACGTGTCTTGGTGGAACTAGGTTTCACGCAGCTGGCGCAGTAGGATTAAGTGATCGTCAGACCAATAGGGAAGTGCCACATGTGTCGCGGGCCCAGTGACTTACAAGGGAAGGGAATTGTAGAATGACGAGTCTCCATGATCATTGGATCAAGGCCGATCGATGGTAGGCACCATCGTGCTATGGGGAAATTGCACGAGGTTTGCCATAGCAAGTTGGAGCCTTTCTGCCATGTGTCCTTCGGGCCCAAGGGGGATGCACAGTTAACATCACAGTTACGATTGACAGTTAAGTTGCCAAGTCAATGATACAGTCTGGTTGGGGCATCGCAGTCATAGTTTGGTACCACCACGGATAGAGATAACTATTGGGTGCTATGTCGCTATTAGGAACTTCAGGGCATGGCGCCCATAGCGACATAGCGCCCAGTCAAACATAAAGGTGTGGTCAGCGTGTAAAGAGGACTGCAAGGGTGGCAAAGGGGAGGAAAGTGATTGCCCCACGTGGCCCAGTCAGCATGTGGACCTGGTTGACCTTTTTGACCCTGCTGTTTCATGAACTAGAAAGGATAGAAATCATTTTTCTGTGGATTTGATTTCATAATCAATTGCCACCAACTCAGAATGAATATCAGGTGTAGAGGGACACTCCATCTATCCAATCGATCCATCTACCATGTCAGGGAATGTTGTGGCGTTGTTCCTGCCTTCTCCAGGCTCTTTCTCAGAAAGATATGAGATTTCTTGGTATGCAAGCCAGGATTCAATCAGATCTTCAATTGGATTCTCAAGATGGGAAGTTAATGCCAGTAGGTAGGAAGTAAATGTAAAGCGGAAATCTTCAAGTTATGCCTGAACTATAAAGGCAATTTTGTGATTTTGTTCTCGATCGACTCTTCCTGATTTTCTCTGCTATTGCTCGCGGATTTTTAGTGTAAAAAACTCCTTTGTCTCTGAGTTAGATAACATCATGTATCATCTCTTTCAGCCATCAATGTGCATATGCATTGTTTTGCCTCTCATTAATGCATTATTGAGATCAGTAGTCCACATGCCGTATCTACCTTTGGCCTATTGAATAATATACAAGTGAAATCTTCTTTTCTTGGTGTCATTCAGTTGGTTTCCTAATCTATATGTGATTATTGATCGATATAAGTCTAGACGTGTATGACTTTTGGATGTTACCCTAGTTCTGTAGTACATATATGGGCAGGAATGAGTCTGAACACTCTATTTTGGTGCATCACCGCCTTAGATTAGACTAGGTAGATTTGCTTTAGTGCTCTCTTTCTCCCTTTTCCCTCTGAGAATAGATAGGTGTGCCCTGACAGTAAGAGGAAGCTGGCCTTCTTCGGAGACTCAACCTCATAGTTCAAGTCCCACAGCTTAGAGGTTGTTTCCATGTTTCACTAGGTTGTCCTCATGCAGAGGCCTTGGACAAGGGTGCAACCCTAAGTGACAATAGAACCTATTACTGTAGATAGAACCAAGTGGTTAGACTATTTTATTCAGGACGGTATGTTGTTCAAGGGTAGTCAATTGTGCATTCCAAAGAGTTCCATGAGGGAAAATCTGATTCAGCAGAAACACAATGGAGGGATGGCAGGACATTTTGGTCAAGATAAGACCATTGCCATTCTTAGAGAACATTATTGTTGGCCTCAAATTTCACAGGATGTGAAGAAGTTTGTATAGAGTTGCCAGGTTTGTCAAGTTGCCAAGGGGTTTAGTCACAATACTGGCCTATATCAGCCATTGCCTGTTCCATCAAGGCCATGGGAGGACATAAGTACGGATTTTGTTCTTGGATTTCCAAGGACACAAAGGGGTAATGACTCAGTATTTGTGGTGGTTGATAGGTTCTCCAAAATGGCACATTTCATTCCATGCCACAAAACTCATGATGTTGTCCATATTGCAGACTTGTTTTTCAAAGAGGTGGTAAGACTACATGGTCTTCCAAGGAGCATAGTTTTTGACAGAGATACTAAATTTGTTGTGTATTTTTGGAGGACATTGTGGAAAAAGTTAAGAACCGACTTGAAATTCAGTTCCACGCATCACCCACAAACTGATGGCCAAACAGAAGTGGTAAACAGAAGTCTGGGCAATTTGTTGAGATGTTTAGTTGGGGATAAGCCAAAGGGATGGGATTTGATTCTACCACAAGCAGAGTTTGCTTACAATAACTCTATAAATAGGAGTATTGGAAAATCACCATTCCAAATTGTATATGGAAATAGCCCAAGGACTACACCAGAATTGAGGAAGATAGAGCAAGGGGAGAGGACAAGTGTTGAAGCAGAAGAATTTGCTAAACATATCAAGCGTCTACATGAGGAGGTTCAAGCACACATTACCAAGATGAATCAAGAGTATAAAGCTAGGGCTGATCAAAGGAGAAGACATAAGGAATTCCAAGTAGGAGACTTAGTCATGGTGCACTTACGAAAAGAAAGATTTCCAGCCGATACTTACAACAAGCTGAAAATGAAGAAATTTAGCCCCTATAAAATTTTGAAGAAACATTACTCAGGAAATGCATATGAAGTGGAGCTGCCAAATTGTATTCAGATTTCTCCCATTTTCAACATTGTAGATTTAACAGAGTATCATGATGATGGTGCAGATGAGGAGCTAGTGTTAGAGCCATGTCCAATTCCTGCTTCTAAGAAGGAGGAGATAGAAGACATTCTAGATCATCATTTGGGTAGGAGTACCAGAAACAGGCAGTATGAAGAGTATTTGGTCAAATGGAAAGGACGGCCAATCGAGGACTCAACTTGGATTTCAACAGCTGAGGTTTCCCATTTGGGATTTCCTCTACCATCTATAAAGTGACAAGGTCACTTTTCAATCTACCCTGGGTGTCTGATGCAGGAGCATCCAGAGGTATAAGGGCAATCTTGTGTCACCCAAAAAAAATGTACTTAGACTTAGTTTCTATTTCATGTCTTTACATTTTGGATACCCATTTAGGTCAAATAAAGGTTCCAACTCTCACAGTTCAACTATCAGTGTGCTAGAAAATCCCGAAAAAATAGGAGCATGCAATTTGGCCACCATTTTGGTGACCTAGAAGGTGTAAATTGACCAGATGAATGTAATTGTGATTTAGAGCATTCCAAAAAAAGAATCAGGTCAAAAGGCCCCACGATTTGGAAGTTATTGCAGTTTTTTGGGTTTTGGAGACCTCCTAAGAATGCTTCAAAGTCAGGTTAGGGGCATTAAATGACCTTGAAAAAGGCCAAAAAGTGGAGGACGTGAAAAGCTGTCCATAGGGCTATAGAGCACTTCGAGAGCTTTCCAAAAATGTAAATGGTTCATCAATCGGAGCTACGGTTCAAAAGTTATGCCTCCCAGAAGTTTGGTTACCATTTCTGGATTCTTCTAGATTTGCACCGACTTCTAACGTAGCTTTTGGAACCTTCTATTTGGTTGGTGGATGCCTACTAGCACTTTCTAGAATGTACTCCTAGTCCATAACCCTTCGGGGTCTATTTAAGAAAATTTTTGGGATTGTAAAAGGCAGTTCGGAGTGGAGTTTGAGAGGAGGTAGTGAAAGGAGAAATTATCTCTAGATTTATGCTATTGTAAGCCCTTAGGGCATGTTTTGACGATTATTTTCTTTGTACTATTTGTACTAGCTTATTTTTTCAGTTAATATAATTTCCCTTTTCTGTTGTGTCCATTCTATTCTTGGTTTGTGTCCCAATCACCTTCCAATCTTGCAACAGGAGCAAAAGTTTCTCCATAGTCTATTCCTTCTTCTGAGAATATCCTTTGCATACTAGTCTAGCTTTGTTTATTGATACCTTAGCATCTTCATCCAACTTGTTTCTGAATACCCACTTAGTTCCAATCACATTTTTATCTTTAGGCATAGGTACAAGAGTCCATGTCTTGTTTTTTTCTATCTGTTCTATCTCTTCATTCATAGCCTCAATCCAACTATCATTTCCCAATGCATCATTGATATTTCTAGGTTCAAAATTAATAAGTAAACAAGTACCTTTCACATTACTTCTTGTCATGGTTCCTTTAGATTTGTCTCCAATGATCTGATCTGCTAAATGATGTCTCTTGACATATTTTTCTAATACAGCTTCCTTTCCTTTTGAATGAATTTCATTGTTATCCTCTTGCACTTCAACTTTAGGTTTTGGTTATTCTGGCTTAGTAGATATTGGTTGAAGTCCTTCAAACTTGGTAGACACTTGTTCTGTAGCATCAGAACATAACTTGGGTTGTTGTAGCTTGGTTTGAACTTCCTGTAACTTGATTACTGATGACTAGAGAGTAGAAGATTTCTAATTGGCTGGTACTATATCAGGTTTAGTGAAAACAAACCTTCTATAATCTTTTGGTTCCCTTTTACTTTCTTCTTCAGTCTTTTCTGTAAACTCATCAACTTTCACATGTGCACTTTCTATGACTTTGTAAGTAGACAAGTGCAAACATCTATATGCTTTACTTTTGCAAGAGTATCCCAAAAATATTCCTTCATCACCTCTTACATCAAATTTGCCTTTTCTAGATTCTTTCAAAATGTAACATTTACTTACAAATACTTTAGAGAACTTACATTAGATTTATAGCCATACCATAGCTCATAGGGAGTTTTGAATGAGTCCTTTTTCAGCTGTACTTGGTTCAAGGTATGAACTGCAGTGCTAATAGCTTCCTTCTAGTATTTGATAGCAATGCTCTTTTCAATCATTAAGGTTCTTGCACAATCCATGATGGATCTGTTCCTCCTTTCAGCTATTCTATTTTGCTCAGGAGTTCGAGGGGCTGATACATGTCATTTGATTCCTCTCTCAATGCAAAAGTTATTGAACTCATGTGAAATGAATTCTCCACCTCTGTCTGACCTCAGGAATTTCAATCTTTTCCCTGTTTCCTTTTCTACTCTGGCCAAATACCACTCGAATTTCTCAAATGCTTTTGATTTTTTCTTTAGATACATGACAGTCATCATTCTTGAATAATCATCAACAAAAAGAATGAAGAACTTTTCTCTAGTATAGCTTTCAATTCCAGTGGGTCCACATAGATCAGTATGCACAATTTCTAATATATCTTCAGACTAATAGTTTTTACTTTTAAAACTAGTCTTTCCCATTTTACCAATCTAAAAATTATTGCATAGACTGACCTCAGGTTTCTTTATGTTAGGAATGCCTCTTACTTTCTTGAATTTTCTTATCTTTACCAAATTATCAAAATTCACATGACACAACCTTTTATGCCATAACCAACTTGAGCAATAAAACATGAACATTCACCTAGTTCAAGATAGAACAAGTTACCTTTTGCTTGAGTGCCTAAACCAATCAATTTTTCTTTGCCATGTAGCAGTGTTTCTTTTCCATGCATAAATTCTACTTTGAATCCATTATTGAGTAGTTGTGCTACACTCAACAAATTATGCTTAAGTCCTTCTACCCAATAGGCATTATCACATATAAGTTCTTTGGTTAGAGAGATTCTTCCTCTTCCTTTTATACAACTTAGTTTTATCACCAGTCATGTGATGAGAACAACCACTATCTATGATCCATGTATCATTTTTTCTCATATGAGAAATGAGTGCCATTTCCTCATCATTATCAGACTCATCTTTCACAGCAATGTAGACAATTTCATTTTCTTCTTCATCATTAGAATCATTAGAATCTTTAGCCATAAAACATGTTTTCTTACCTTTATCCTTGAGTGATTTGAAGTCTTTCTTGCCATTGTACTTGTAACCTTTCTTCTCATCTTTGTTCTGCTTGTTTTGGGTACCTAATAGCAATATGACCAACTTCTTCACATGACAAGTAGATTAGAGGAATTTTACCTTTATATTTTCCTCTGCCTCTAGAATATTTTCTTGCTAGTAGAGCTTCAATCACTTCAAGATCACTATCTGAACTTTGGTTTGATTCATCTTCACTTCCTGACTGAGATTCTTTTTTCTTTTTTCTTTTCTCCTTAAGTGAAAGCTTGGCTTCAAATGCTGATTCAATGTTCTTGGAAGCTGGAACATAGTTGTCAAAGTTATCTAGTTCAAATGCAGTTAATTTTTCAACTATGGCCTCTAGATTTATTTTATGATTTGCTTCACATTTTCTTTCTTGAATTGCAGAAATTCTAATTGCATAAATGGGAAGTAGAGTTCTAAGAACTTTACTTATTACTGTCTCCTCCTTGATATCTCCTCTAGATGCTTTGATTGCACTGACACATGCTTTGACTCTTTCAACATATTTTGCAATGTTTTCATCCTCTCTCATCCTCATCTGATCAAATTGTCCTCTCAGACTCTCTACTTTGGCTCTTCTTACATTATCATCTCCTCCATAGATTTATTTTAGCTTTTCCCACATTTCAAAATTAGATTTGTAATCCTTGATGTCATCAAATTCTTGATAACTCAGAGCAGATGCTATATCTATCATCATAATGTTGCGGGTCTTCTTTTCAGCAATATCATTGATAGATAGTGTACCAGCTGGTTTTGCATATTTTTCATCAAGATATTTTAGTCCTATATCTCTAATAGAAGCTAGATGAAGTCTCATCAACCCTTGCCATGCTGAAAAGTTGTTCC
This sequence comes from Cupressus sempervirens, assembly GCA_028749045.1. Classification (NCBI taxonomy): domain Eukaryota; kingdom Viridiplantae; phylum Streptophyta; class Pinopsida; order Cupressales; family Cupressaceae; genus Cupressus; species Cupressus sempervirens. Next base: position 301,396,163 of record CM053785.1, on the reverse strand, counting down.
TATTAAGTCTTAGAATTTCCCTCTTATAAGACATCCTGATCTTTGGCTTAGATCCTCAAAATCTTATCCTGCAAGCACCAAAAGCTCTGATACCAATTGTTGGAAATACAGATGAAGTAACTTAGAGGGGAGGGATGAATCAGTTTCCACAATAACTATTCCAAAAATAAATCCCTTAGATGTCTTTACTTACTGCTAATACTTGGTAAACAGTGTAGGAATACTATAACTTAGTAGATTAACTAATTATTGATCATCTAACTTTCATAGTTATTATTTTTCTTGCAAAGATTAAAATAAATGAATAGAAGAGACACCAAATTTAACGTGGAAATCCAATATGGAAAAAACCACCAAGTAACTAGTTACCAATTTTCACTCTTCTGAAGTGAGCCCTTTTAGGAGCCAACCTTGTTAAAGGTTACAATGCACATTGTTAGGTGTGACCTTGTTAGAGGATTTAATCACCCTGTTAGGAGTGGCCTGGTTAGAGTTCTTTAAAACAATTCAACTGAACTGTCACCTTGTTAGACAATTTACAAAATGGCTGTTAAACCAACTCTGTAAAGAGATTCTGGATTTAGTGTTATAATGATTAGAAAGAAAAAATGAAGTGACCTGAATGATGTGCAACTTATCTTTTTTTGATTATAGATATCTATTATGCTTTATTGGATCCTAACTAATCAAATACAACTTTGCATCTCCTCCAAGATATCTAATCCTTCATCAGAATTTGCTTATTCCATTCTCATCCATATATACACACTCTTCAATTCACAACTTGAACATCTAAATAAATACCTTTTAGATTATCAAGTTGACTCAAATATAAGTTACAACAACTAAAAAAATCATTACATTGGTTGGCTGCATGAAACAATTGAACTTAATATCAAAACAATAAAATCCTTCGCTGGTCAACGCAGCTTGGTAACCACTACTCTAGAATGGTTTTCTAGTGTTAACCAAGTGAGGCTCGGTAAACACTACAAACCTTGCAAATATCCTTTGGAGATCGAGTGAACTTGGTTAGCACTGACCTTCCTTTGCTAACCTTGTGAGCTAGATAGAAGCTAACTCTCTACCACATTTCCTTTGATAATCGAGTGAGCTCAGTAGACATTAACCTTTGCATACAAGTCCTTCCTTATTTAATGTCACTTCTCCTTTCTGATTCAACTTATTCCTAATTATCCTTTTTCTACCAATCATATTTTTATCCTTAAGTCTAGGAACAAGAGACCGAGTTTTATTCATTTTTATTTTATCAATCTCTTTAATCATTGCTTCTATCCAAATTTCATTTTCCAAAGCATCTTTTATAGATCTAGGCTCAAATTCACTAAGAAAACATGCACCTTTCAATTTGTTCCTTTTTAGTATGCCTTTTTCTCTCCCCTAATTATTTGTTTAGGTGCATGATGTCTTATGAAAAACTTTACAAGTCTTGGATTTTTCTTACTTGATTCTAAACTTGGTTCACTTGGCTCTTCAATATCCTCATCCTTTTTATCAAGTTCTTCTGGTTTTTCTTGCTATAGCTTAGGTTGCACTTCCTGCAACTTGGGTTGAACTATATGTGACTCTAGTTGAACTACCTAAGAATTCTAGGTATACTTGGTTGCTAATTGGCTCCAACTTTCTAAGTTAAAACATTACGTTCCTTCTCATAATAAACCAACTTTCTATAGTCTTTAGGCTCCTTGTTTGTTTTTTCTTCACTTCTATTTGCAAACTTGTCAATCTTCACATGTGCACTTTCAATGAATTTATGAGTAGTAAGATTCATAAATTTGTATGCCTTGCTTTTGTTGGAGTACCCTACAAATATACCTTCATCTCCTTTTGTATCAAGCTTTCCTTTCCTTACATATTTTAAGATCTAACATTTTCTTCCAAATACTCTTAGATAATGAACATTAGGCTTGTAACCATACCATAATTCATAATTTTTTTTGTTTGAACCTTTCTTCAGTTGAAGTCGGTTCAATGTATGAACTGTTGTGTTGATTCCTTCTCTCCAATATTTTGTTGCAACATTTTTCTAAGACATTAGTGTTCTTGCACATTCAATGATGGATTTGTTTCTTCTTTCTGATATTCCATTTTTCTCTAGACTTCTAGGTGTTGATGCATGTCTTTTAATTCTTTCATTGTTTGGTTCTAGTCTTACTTCTCTAATACATCCTTCACTAACTTAGGATCATGTATGCTTAACAAAAATGCATCATTTTTCAACCTATTCCATGTCATTGGTATGTCTTCTTTATCTCCACTAATGTTTCTAGTAGGATGATGTCTTTGTTGGAATTACAATAGGAAAGGTAAACTTCTTGGGTAGGGGGGAGGGGGGTGAATCAACAGCTTAAACTTGGACCCATAAAACTTTCACCACACATCCATCTCATACAATCAATGTATAAACTAAAATAACATGTAAAGCATGTATATCTAAACCATGTAAGCAAGTAAAAATTCACACACATATGACACAAAATATGATAACCCAAAAACCTTCCAAGTGAGAAGGTAAAACTAGTGTGAGGATGACAACCACAAATCTTCACTATTGCAGTAATAAAGTGTATTCAACGAAGGTTACAATGTTTGAATATAAAACATGATCTACCCTATGAAAGGTATGCATTGTTAAAAGTTTACAATGACTATTAGGTCTCACCCTATTAAAGGATTTCAACACCCTGTTAGAAGTTTGCCTTGCTAAAGGACTTTAACTCATAATTAAGTAAGAACCTTGTTAGAAGATTTCAATATATCCTGTTAGGACTGCTCTATTAAGAAAATTTGACTAAAATCACCTATTAAAAATATCTCAACATTGATCCTATGGTTAGCACTTGATTTCTTGATAACAAATCACCTCTAAACTAATGTCTTCTTGATCCTTCTTGATCAGATGTCCCTTCGTTGTATGCTATCTTCTTTTCTCTATTCTATTCTAACTAATTCTGTAATGCAGTCTTAGATCATAACTTCTTAGCCACCATGAATGCTCTATTTGTACATGCAAAATTCTCTATACTTTTCCTCAACACCTTATACACTTTCTTGAGAGTTTAGGGTTTTTCCTCCTTAAGAAGACTTTACTGACTTTACTGACTGACTCTAGAGTGCAAGACTACCTATGATGAATTGATTTGGCTCTCTAAAATGTAAATTTTAATTTCTTAGGCAAATAGTGTTGGATTACACAATTTAGTGTACAATGAGAATATGTTCTCAAGTACCTTCTTCATACCCTCAACCTTTGTTTCCAATACAACTTGTGTAAGTGTTATTTCACCTAATATCTTTTCATTCACTTTGCTTTGGAATTTCTTTTTTGAGCATTCTAATAACTTAGCATTTGTATCTAGGTTGTATCATTAACCTTCTCCACTATGTTTTTCAGCTATTCAATTAGTGGCTTGTTCTCATCCAAAGTTGGTAGTTTGAATGCATCTAAAAAGATGTCTTTAATATCCTATAGGGCCTGCTTCTACTTGTGCTCCCTTCTAAGCATTTCCTGATGATTCTTCCTTGCTAGGGATTGTTAGAGTATGTCCATCTATTTTATAGTCATTTTATCATAATCATACTTGGGTAGAGCAATTTCTTCATCAAGGCTCACATCTCCATATTGTACGACTTCTTCTACCTTTGATGAACTTGGGCTTAACATAGAGATCTATAATGGTGTTACATCTATGCTCAACCTCTAAAGAGTGTTAGTGGAAGGAGTGTCAAACACTAGTAAGGTTACCAGGGCTTGGATGGAAACTTTCTCATTCACCGTAGGTGTTAGTTCTATCTCTTTAGGCTTGCCCTTGACTTCCACAATGACTTGTGATACACCTTGTGCTTGAGTTGTAGGTGTAGAAAAGTCTATTTTACTTGTTTCTTGATGTTCTTTAGTAGTTGCTTGTGTTTCCATTGTATCCTTTGTAATTTCATCAACCTTGTATGATGTATATTCATGTATTTTGACCAAAGGTTGTGCATGAGTGACTTGAGGGATGATAGAAGCTTGTTCTTGTGGATTCATCTCTAACCTTGTTGTTTTAGTCACTGGATTTTTCAATTTATCCACACTAACTAGTATAGGATTACCACAAAGTTTTACTTGTATTGTGGAATAATCTAGTATCTTCTTGAGATCTTCCTCTGCAAGGGGATTGATGTTTTAAGCTACGACGTCAGAAATATCCTTAACTATGATTGTTTTAGTATTCTCACCTGTGGCATGTTGAGGACTAACACTAGGCAATTGTGTGTCTTATACACTCTATTCTTCATGTTGCTCTACCTCAATTATTGCCTTGTCATCTATATGCATTTCTATTCTTCCCTCAACAATATCACCATGTTTATCATCTTCATCATCAACCTTTACCTCTAAGGGCTCTTTCTCACATTCCTTCACTCTAGTTAACCCATATGTAAGCTTCCACATCTAAGTTGTCTTCTTAACTACATCCTCAATGTTATTTTGAAAAATGCTAAAGGCTTTGTATTTAGGTACAAGTCTAATTGCATACTTATTCATAAGCTTAGAAATTTTACTCTTACTTAGTTAAAGCATCACTTATGCAAGTGAGGTCTATTTATCTCTCCAAGTTCAAACAATAGTGCCATTTTTGCTCAACTCTGTCATATAAACTCTTTGGCATTGGGTTGGCAATCTCTAGTGGGGTAGTCTTGAATTTTTCAGTCGTGGCATATATGGCCTCCTCCACTTGATTTTTCTCCACTTTAACAAGATTATCAAAACCTACATGAGAAAATCCAGATAGATGTACACTATTCTTAACATTTTTATAAAGGTTGTCAAGATTTGATAGGGGATTGTGACTCACTAACTTAATTGGCTGTTATCATCTGACTCTATTTTCTCCTCATCAGATTCTTCTTATGCAACATATTTCCTTCTTGGTCTTTTCTGCACTTGACCTCCCCACTCTATAGGTTTTCTCTTTCCTTTTACCTTTTATGTAGTTGCATGTGCATTAGCCCTTGTAGTAGATGTTGTTGATTTGGACTGATTTGGCTCAGCTACCTTCTTGTTTTTTATCATTGGTTGGGTCTTAGCCTTCCTCTTCTTTGGTTCTATGGGAGTAGGTGCTTCCTCAGCTTCTTCTTTGTAATAACCCTTTTTTAATTCTTTGACCTAGTATTCAAAATTTAGTATAAGTTAGGAAGTCATTCAAATTAACATGCCTTGGATCCTTATCGTTATTCAAAGTTTAAGGAATTGAGCATTACAATTTAATTAATTTGATTTTCTTAGAAAGTTTCATCCTATAGTACCAGGCAATCTTCTCTCTTCTAGTTATGACCATTTCGAGATGATAGATTGATGGTGAAAAGGGTGCGTGAAACAAGCTACAAGCAGTTCCCTGGAGGATATCTTTAGGTGCTCAAATGAGAGCAAGACTTCCTGAGCTATAGTTGAAATGCATTTCAATGATAATCCTTAAGGTTGTTGTTAAGTATAATGTAACGATGTCTCTTTATTATAATGATTAATTACACATTATTACTATTTGAAATATTTATCATTGTGTGTGTGTGTGTGTGTGTCTATATATATATATATATACATATACATATACATATACATATATATATATATATATAGTGTTTATATGTTTGAATATATATATATTGATCCGATTGCATTCCATGTATGTTCATGGATTATTGTCACCAATTTAAGTTGATGACAAGCTTTGTATTTAATTAAGCTTACGTGATACACAACTCATCAATTGATAGTATGTGTGATTCAATTACAATTATTCATAACAAAATCCATCAGCGATATGTATTTGCAAACTTTGTAATGTGTTATTATGATCGGTTCAGCATCGTACTTGATAAGGAGTGCTTGTAGGCCATCAATCCATGGTATAGTGCAAATTTTGTTTGACACGCTGTGCAATTAGTTGTCATGAGAGATAATTCGAGCACTGAGAAAATTTAGATCAATATTATTACTTCTCTTTTCTTAAATTGCTTAGTTGCATATGTTGTATTCCACCACTTCCTTCTTCCTTTTGTGACCTAACCCTGATAATGATATTTATATATCATTCGGTAGTCACGAATGTAAAGTCATGACTCTTATATATAATTTATAGTTTTAACTTTCTTATTTGTATAATCCAATTCTTATATTATGTTTATTTAGTAAGTATTATTATATTGATGTAATAAGCACTTGGCAATCATATGTAAGTATCAAAATAATAATAATTAGTAGATTAGGGTTTTTCTTAAAAGAATGTTTGTAATAATCAAATTAGGTTTAGGTTTATTGAGCATTGATAATATTTATAATAGCAAGATTAATATATTGGAAGTTAATGATATTAATATCTTAAAATAATAATATATTTATAATTGTGAATGTTCACGTGGGACTTGGAGATTATGAAGTTAATATCAATAATATTTATTACAACTTGTATGCTATTTGATCGAAACAATTCAAAGTAGTGTCATCACAAAAGTATATTGAATATATCAATCTTAAATATTTCAACTTAATACATAATATTTCTGATAATGGAAAACATATTAATTCAGGTTCATTACAGTCCCGCCTTCCTGATTTTGCTTGTCCCCAAGAAATGTTGAATGAGAAAGGACTTCTTCTAAGGACTTCTTCTCCAACCCAGGTAGCATCTTCCTTGGGAATATTTTTCCATTTTATTAAGTATTCTAGAATAATCTTATTCCTCAATCTTCTATCCTAACTCTCAAGAATAGTCTCAGGCTCTAGAATGAGCTTCCCTTCATTGTCTAGTGGTGGTAAATCAACACAAGGGCTTATATGTTTTTCTAGGACCCTTTTTAGTCTGGATACATGAAAATGTTATGGATTTTACTATTTTTAGGAAGCTCTTCTTCATATGCCACTTCTCCTATCCTTCTTAGGATCCGGTATGGTCCATATAAATGGGGTTTTAGTTTTTCTACTCCACTGATCTTGAGTGAGGATTGGTTGTAAGGCTACAATCTTAGGAATACCAGATCTCCAATTTGGAATGACCTTTCCACTCATTTTTTATCAACATAAATCTTCTATTGGTTTTGAGCATGGTGGAGGTTATCTTTGAGAGTTTTCATAATATCAGTGCTTTGTTGAATGAAATCCTTGGCTCCTGGTATCCTGCTTTCTTGAATGATTAGATCTCCAAATGTAGTGGCCTCATATCCATATAATTCCTTAAATGGACTCATCCCAATTGACATGTGATGGGTATTATTATAACAATATTCTCCCAAGTACAACCATTTGACCCATGTATTTTTCTATCTTGTCACATAATTTCTGAGGTAACCTTCTACCCATTTGTTAACAATTTCGGTTTGTCCATCTGTTTGGGGATGATAACTGGTGCTAGGGGTTAGTTCAATTCTAGCTAACTTAAAGAGTTCTTTCCAAAATAGGCTAAGGAATTTCCTATCCCTATCACTTATGATATTCCTTGGCAACTCATGTAGCCTAAAAACCTCTTTAAAGAATAATTCTGCTATTTGTGGTGCCTTATATTGTATGGATATGGGAAAGAAATGTGCATATTTGGTTAGCCTATCTACCACAATCAAGATGGAGTCTTTTTCTTGCACCTTAGGTAAGCCTGTAATGAAATCCACGAAAATTCTCTCCCATTTTTTATTTGGAATATTTAATGGTTGTAATAAACTAGTCATGTAATTCTATTCAGACTTATTTTTTTGACATGTTATACATTCTTGGACATACTTTATAATGTCTTTCTTTAGACCTTTCCAAGAGTATCTTTCCCTCACCTTTCTGTATGTTTTTTAGAACCTAGTGTGACTTGATATAGGGTTGTAATGATACTCCTTCATAATCTTCCTTTTAACTTTGGAATTTGCTGCTAGCAATATTCTTCCTCTGTATAGTATGAGCTCCTTCACAATTTTGATTTCATCATTGGTTATGTTTCCCTCCATGATCTCATTGGTTCTTGGATCTTTAGCATACTTTGCAACAATCTCATCTTTCTAATTATTTGTGATACTAGTAAGGGTATTCAATTTTCCTTTCCTGCATAAAGCATCGGCTACCACGTTATGGGTTCATTTGATGTACTTAATATCAAAATTATAAGATTGGATTTTACTTATCCATTTTTGTTGGCGATCATTAAGGTCTTTTTGACTCATGAAGAATCTTAGGCTATTGTGGTCTAATTTAATATTGAATCTCCCACATATTAGGTATTGCCTAAATTTTTCCAATGCGTGCATGATAGCCAACATTTCCTTATCATAAATTGAGTAGTGTCATTCTGTCTTTGAGAGTTTTCGGCTTTTGAAAGAAATAGGGTGTTTTTTTTGCATAAGTACAGCCCCAATTACTTCACCAAAAGCATCACAATGTAATTCAAAAGGTTGTGTCAAATTTAGGATAGCTAAGACTAGGCAAGAACTCATTCTTTCTTTTAACTCTTCAAAAGCCTCCTGTGCTGCCTCATTCCATCCAAAATTTCCCTTTTTTGTCAAGTCTATTAAAAGAGATGCTAATTTTGAAAAATTTGTCACAAATCATCTGTAATAGCTGCATAAGCCCAAGAACCCTTGGAGTTGGGTTAGAGTTTTGGGTTTTTGGCCATTCCCTTATTTCCTTAATCTTTTCCTCATCCACACTTACACCCTTGGCATTGATTTTATGACTGAGATAGAGAATTTATTCTAATCCAAATTCACACTTTGATGCTTTTGCAAATAGGGATTTAGATTCTAATATACTCAAGACTTCATTGATGTGTTGGAGATGTTTTTCCCATGATTTGCTATAGATAAGTAGGTCATCAAAGAAAATAAGAAGGAATTTCCTAAGTTGTTTTTGGAAAATATGATTCATACATGATTGGAAGGTGGTCAGGGCATTAGTTAGGCCAAAGGGTAGAACTAGAAACTCAAAATGCCTATAATGACATCCAAATGTTTTCTTGGGAACATCCTCCTTCCTCATTCTAATTTGATGGTATCCCAAACATAAATCAATCTTAGAAAAATATACTGCTCCATGAAGTTCATCTATGAGTTCATCCACCCTAGGTATGGGATAGCGATTTTTAATAGTTTTCTTATTTAGGGCTCGATAATCTATACACATTCTCATTGTCCCATCCTACTTTTTCACAAGTACTACTGGTGATGCAAAAGGACTAGAGCTAGGTTGAATGTGTCCCATTGCTAAGAGTTCTTGAAAGGGCTTTTCAATTTCATCTTCATACTTTTGAGGATGCCAGTAAGGGGTGGTGATCACTAGTTTAGCATCCTTTTCCAATTCTATAATGTGTTCAAATCCTCTTTTGGGAGGTAATCCTAGTGGGATTTCTTCAAACACCTTTTGATGTTTCTTAATGATAGTTTCAATGTCATTATGGATGATGGATTCCTGTGGAGTTAATTTATTTAATACTAAAAATTGTGCAATCCATTCTCCTTGATCATGTTGTAGTATTCTTTCTATTCTTTTGCATGAAACCAATTTTGCAGAATCATCAAGTATTCCTTCCAATGTTATTTCTTCCCCATTGTGCTCAAAATGGATTTTTAAGTTTGGAAGGTCAAACCTAAAACATCCCAAGCAAAATATCCATGGACCTCCCAAAATTATATCTGAGTCTAGTGGAACCACATGTAGGTCTTCTCTGATGGTGTGCTTTCTTCCTAAAGTGATCTCTTGTTGTGGAATCACCTTTGTGCAATGTATCTATGATCTTATGGCTTGAACAATAGTAAAACCTTTGAACTTCTCAGTTTTTGATTTCATTATGTTAACAATTCTTTCATTAATGTAGTTATGGGATGCTCCACTATCAACCAGTGCAATGACTTTCTACCCATTAAGGGTGCATCTAATTCTTAAGACCCTATTTTTGGAGGGTTGAGTCATAGTGGCTATCACTTCGTATTCTTCTCCCTTTGTTTCTTCTTCATTGCCTTTGTCACATTTTTTGTTTTTTCTCACCCTTTCTTCCTCATCATCCTTTTCCATTCTTTGGATGTGGCCTTTCTTTCCACATCTATGTTTGGGCACCCAGTCTATTCCACAATTTCTACAAGTGTTTCTTTTGCAATTATGGCCTGGATCCCATGGCTCTTGGCATTTAAAGCATAAATTATTCTTCTTTAGTTCTTCTCATTCCTTTGTTGCAATGAACTTTTTGTAGGATTTATCTTTTTTGTGATTTTTAATAGTGGGCTTATTCCATGATTTGTTGCTTGTGTTTGAAACTTCCAATCTTAATGCCATTTCAAAAGTGTCATCTAAGGATGGAGGTTTTAAGGAACTTACTAGACTTGTTAATGAATCTTTTAATCCTTCTATGAACAAGTAGGTAAAGCATTCATCATCTACTCCTGTGACTTGGATGGAGATTCTTTGGAATTCTTTAATATAATCCTCTATTGTCTCTTGCTGCCTTAATTGAGTTAATTTCTTAAAGTTTTCTTGAGGATTCCTTCTATCAAATCTCTTAATGAGTTTTTGAGAAAATTCCTCATAAGAAGTAACATTTTGGTGCCCTTGAGTAATAAGTCCATGATGCCACCAATCATGTGTTGTGCCTTCTAAGTAAAGGATTGTGAATTGAAGTGCATCTTCTTTTTTCATTGGACTTAGGGTGAGATAGGTGTTCAATTTTTGTAACCATGCATGTGCTGTAAGTTTTTATGATTTGTCAAAATTGGGAAGTGTTACTTTATTTATTTTACTCCTAAAATCTTGATTCTGATGTCTTTTTTCTTTCCTATGGATTTCTTTCCTATTGGCTTCATAGAATTCTCTGAATGTTACTAACTCCCTGATTTCTAGTTCAAGATTGGCATAAGCTTTGGCATTTTCAATAGCAGTATTGGTTGCCTGTCCTTCTTCTTCCATCGGGGGGCCTTCCCTAGATAAGAAAGGAGGTTTTGGTACTTGAGATGGTGAGGCTCCATTTTTATTTGCATAGTTGAAACTTATGTCTCTTCCACCAAAATTATGGGTTTTGAGGTTGTTTATGGAATTTCCCATATTTTGCAACGCTTGAAGAAGTGCTTGGTTTGATCTTTCTATTTTCTCTGCTAAGGTTTGGTTTGTCTATTCCATAACATTTCTAATCTCATTAGATAATTGTTTGCTCATTTTTTCTCCTCTTTTCATTTACTATATTTTCAAGATGGCAGGATCAGGCTCTGATACCAATTTTAATGACCCCTTTTTTAATTCTTTGACCTGGTATTCAAAATTTAGTATAAGTTAGGAAGTCATTCAAATTAACACGCCTTGGATCCTTATTGTTATTCAAAGTTTGAGGAATTGAGCATTACAATTTAATTAATCTGATTTGTTTAGAAACTTTCACCCTATAGTACTAGGCAATCTTCTCTCTTTTGGTTATGACCATTTCGAGACAGTAGATTGACGGTGCAGAGGGCGCTTGAAACAAGCTAGAAGCGGTTCCGTAGAGAATATCGTCAGGTTCTCGAATTTACTTTGCCTCTCCCTCCACCAACTCCCTATCTTAAGATGTCATAATATAGATGAGAGCAAGACTTCCTGAGCTATAGTTGAAATGCATTTCAATGATAATCCTTAAGGTTGTTGTTAAGTATAATGTACCGATGCCTCTTTATTATAATGATTAATTACACATTATTACTATTTGAAATATTTATCATTTTGTATATATACACACACACACACACACACACATATATATACACACATATATATATAGTGTTTATATGTTTGAATATATATATATATATATATATATATATAGATCCGATTGCATTCCATGTATATTCATGGATTATTGTCACCAATTTAAGTTGATGAGAAGCTTTGTATTTAATTAAGCTTACGTGATACACAACTCATCAATTGATAGTACGTGCGGTTCAATTACAATTATTCATAACAAAATCCATCAGCGATATGTATTTGCAAACTTTTTAATTTGTTATTATGATTGGTTCGGCATTGTACCTGACAAGGAGTGCTTGCAGGCCGTCAGTCCACGGTACAACATGGATTTTGTTTGACACATTGCATGATCTATTGTCGTGAGAGATAATTCAAGTGCTGAGCAGACGTAGATCAATATTATTACTTCTCTTTTCTTAAATTTCTTAGTTGCATATGTTGTATTCCACCGCTTCCTTCTTCCTTTTGTGACCTAACCCTAATAATGATATTTATATATCATTCAATAGTCACGAATGTAAAATTGTGACTCTTATATATAATTTATAGTTTTAACTTTCTTGTTTGTATAATTCAATGCTTATATTATGTTTATTTAGTAAGTATTATTATATTGATGTAATAAGCACTTGGTAATCATATGTAAGTATCAAAATAATAATAATTAGTAGATTAGGGTTTTTCTTAAAAGAATGTTCATAATAATCAAATTAGGTTTAGGTTTATTGAGCATTGATAATATTTATAATAGAAAGATTAATATACAGGAAGTTAATGATATTAATACATCTTAAAATAATAATATATTTATAATTGTGAATGTTTACGTGGGACTTGGGGATTATGAATTTAATATTAATAATATTTATTACAACTTGTATGCTATTTGATTGAAACAATTCAAAGTAGTGTCATCACAAAAGTATATTGAATGTATCAATCTTAAATATTTGAACTTAATACATAATATTTCTGATAAAGGAAAACATATTAATTCAGGTTCATTATAGCCTTAGCAATTTTACTCTTACTTAGTTTAAGCATCACTTATGCAAGTGAGGTCTATTTATCTCTCCAAGTTCAAACAATAGTGCCATTTTTGCTCAACTCTGTCATATAAACTCTTTGGCATTGGGTTGGCAATCTCTAGTGGGGTAGTCTTGAATTTTTCCATCATGGCATATATGGCCTCCTCCACTTGATTTTTCTCCACTTTAACAAGATTGTCAAAACCTACATGAGAAAATCTAGATAGATGTACACTATTCTTAACATTTTCACAAAGGTTGTCAAGATCTGATAGGGGATTGTGACTCACCAACTTAATTGGTTGTTATCATCTGACTCTATTTTCACCTCATCAGATTCTTCTTGTGCAACATATTTCCTTCTTAGTCTTTTCTGCACTTGACCTCCCTAGTCTATAGGTTTTGTCTTTCCTTTTTCCTTTTATGTAGTTGCATGTGCATTGGCCCTTGTAGTAGATGTTGTTGATTTGGACTAACTCGGCTTGGCTACCTTCTTGTTTTTTGTCATTGGTTGGGTCTTAGCCTTCCTCTTCTTTGGTTCTATGGGAGTAGATGCTTCCTTAGCTTTTTCTCCCTTAGCACCTTCAGTAACTTCAATCTCCTCCTCTTCTTGGTCTTCTCCCATTCCTTGAGTAAGTGGAAATGGTGCTTGTGCTTGAGAGTCTTCTCCTCTTCATCCTCTTCTTCTTCTTCTTCCTCTTGCTCAACACCTTCACCAAATTTTGCCTTTAATTTATTCACTAGCCTATCTTTTTTCTTTATCATAGAATCTATCTTCAATTCCATCATAATTTTTGACATATCCAACTCATAGTTTCCAAATGCCTTAGCTTTTTTATCCACCTCTTCTACCAACAAAGCTATAATAGTTGCAAAGGCTTCATATACATTTATTTCATATCCAAGTAGCCTCAACCATCTCACCCTTGGTTTAGCATCTTGTACAAAAGTATAATTAGAATCCACTAGAAACATACATCATTATAGTGTTTCTCTACTAGTGACACTAGTATTCTCAACCTCTTCTTCATTGACTGCTTGAAGTCCTTAAAGTAGCTTGTCATTGTAGATTCAAAATTCTCACCTAATTTCTCAATATATTCACCAATTTGTATTGCTATTGATTTTTTGGTTTTCCATGACACTATGCCAAATGTGGGAAAAAAAATTTGCACATAAAAGAATGTGCATATCAATGTAGAACCAAATTTACATTATGTACTCTTGGTTCTTCTTATTGCTCCAAGGTTCTCAACTAGTTGTTGTAGTTGTAACTCTGCTAGATCATATGTGTGATCTTTCTCAACAATTTTATGTCCCACATCCACAACTATACAAGGCCAACTATTTAATCTACTAGATTGGTAAAACTTGTGTGCAATAACCCTTACAAAAAACTCTATCAATGGATCAATAAGTGTATAAATTATCATGCCTCTCTTGTTCCATATAGCTCTAGTGTTCTTCTCAATCACCTCCTTTGAGTCACTTATCAGTGTCTTAGGCCAATCTAGGGTTGGATAACCAATAACCCTATGGATTATCCTCTTAGTAATTTTTATAGGTCCATTATCCAGCCATAATGTACTATCATGAATTTGGCTAAGCACTATCCTAATCCATTTTTTCTTGAATACATTTGCAAATTCTAGGACTCGTATCAACCCTTTCCTCTCAACAATTTTGAATTATTCTTTCAACACACCATTCTCACATAATCTATTGTATGCTTGCCTAATTTCCAAATAACAAATGCTTCCTATTTTGTTGTTATAGCATTTTCTCACATCTCGCACCATTAAAACATTTGGTGGTATCATGGATAATGCACTACAAGGGTCTTTCTTGTAAGCAATATATGGAATAGCTTTGAAAATTAGTTGCTTAACTTCATTACTAACCATTTGGACATTAAAAACCTCCTTTCCCTCTATATTCTTTGAACTAGAAGACATTGTGCAAAACTAGGGTTTACAAAAATATAAACTATGCAGCTTGGCTCTGATAAATACCTTATAAGATCTTATGAACTGGTTTAGAATCACTACTAAAATATTCTACAAATACTTTGAATGGATTTCTTGATTGCCTTCTCCTCTCCTTGCTCTTTCTCAAATTTTAAATGATGTGAAATAGGCTAAAATTAATAAAATACCCTTTGAAACTCTAGAATTAATGTTGAGTTCTTATAAACTTGTGAGCTTGGCATCAACCAATTTCAGGCTCACTTATTATCCATTATGAGCTTGACATCAATTAACTAGTCTATTAGCTTGGCATCTTCTAGTATTTTACTCGACACACATAGGAAATATTTCATGCTTGGTAACAACATGAATAACTTAAAAGTTTTTTCTTGGATTCCTAATGACATCTTGCATCTTTTTTCATGCCAATGTAATATTTTTATTACTAAATCCTTTGGAACTAATGTATGATATAACCTTTAAATATCAGTCCCGCATACCTCTTGATTGCCTAGTTTGATGAGGTTGATCACCTAAACCATTGGGTGAAGTGATCCCTTGTCCATTTGATGTGTTCCAATCATCTTTCTTCTTCCATGTCTTGTTCATTTCATTTCTAAAATTTTCAACATCTACCTTGCCTTTGGCTTTGTCAAATTCACAACTTGATGCCTTTGACCTAGTTGGACAATACATACTAATGTGATCGATCATCAAAAAACTAAAATACGTGGTTTGACTTAACCACCTTTTGTAGTCACCTCTGAAGTGTGTCCTAATAAAATTCTTAGGAACATATCCATATTCTTGATAATAATGATAGCTACATCTATATTATAATCCTAGGGTATATGTAGGATCATGGTCAACCAAACTATGCTCTTAAGTGGCAATAAAAAAATTAGAAAATCAAGGTTATGTCAACTTGACGTGTAATTTTCTACTTGTTATTAAATTTATATCAAAAAGTTGAGAGAAAAGAATCTCTATCAAATTGAATCTAGTTTCTAAACTACTAGGACTTATCTCAAAAAAATAAAAATTGATTGGTCAATCTTTTTTATTTTAATGCAATATTACAAAAAGTTTAGAACAAAAAAAAGAAGTAGACGTATGTCTGACCATCTAAATCAAAATCAAATGAAAATATTTTTTAATAATATTCTAGATATAAGTAGTAGACTCATTCTTGGATGTGACACATATTTTTGGGTATTTTTATTCTAAATAAATAATAATTAATTAATTTTTGAATTTACTATTTTTGGAATAAAAAAATCCTCATGTTTGACCACCTTAACTAATTCAAAACTCTGTAAAATTCATTTTTTCATTTTTTTTCCTTATAGTAGAAGAAGCATAGAATTTGATGCATCTTTTGGATTTAAACAATGTTGTACCATTTGAAAGTTATAGTTATTTTTCAAGTAGTGTGTCAGTTAACACTTTATACATAACTGCATTAGAAAATAAGTAATAATTACTTACTAAACTCATAATTTGACAAAAATTACATTTATGGAAAGATAAGAACATTCTTAAGAAACCCTTTTCATTTCATCAAATTTTGGTGAAAAAAAAGTCGTCAACTACATGTTTAAAGTAAAAATCACATAAAAATAGGTGAAAAGCACATTTTTAGGATGTTTTTTTAAAAGTTGACCATATAGGTTTGGTATCAAAAAATATAATAGACCTTATAAAGATATTAATAATTTTCATTTAGTATCCGGGTGGGTAGGAAAAAATTTGGTATAGATTTTAAAATGGTATGAGATATTTTAGAACTACAAAATTTTTAGATTGCCACTTTTTGGCACACCATGATCCGGCACACACCCCCTAGTTATAAGAGTTTCCATTGTTTCTTACCTTTTTTTTCTTGTTTGATGACCAAATGGGTTTGGATCTACACTCAAAAGCTCTATGTCCATACTTCTGATAGTCATAACAATATCCTTCAAATCTTTGTGTGTGCATGGCTTTGGTTCTGCGTTCATGTGCCTAATGACCTTATTTGTTGCACTTATGATATTGAACCATGCTCTTATGATTGACATTCTAATTTTTAGTTCTGCTCCTGCACACATTAGCAGTATGTCCTTTCTTACCACAATTATGACAAGTAGTTTTGGAGTTCTTACCTTTGTTTTTCCTTTTTTCAACACTTTTGGATGACCCTCCTTCTTCAGTGCTTGAGTAACCTAGTCTAGCTGTATCATTATTGGATCTAAGGGATGTCAATAATTTCTCAAAGTATTTTATGGCTTCATTTAGTTTATTGAAACTTTCAAAAAATTCCTTTGGCCTTTTTAGGTCACTCTACAATTGTTCATTTTG
Organism: Cupressus sempervirens; assembly: GCA_028749045.1. Taxonomy (NCBI): domain Eukaryota; kingdom Viridiplantae; phylum Streptophyta; class Pinopsida; order Cupressales; family Cupressaceae; genus Cupressus; species Cupressus sempervirens. The sequence continues at coordinate 301,379,088 of CM053785.1, read as the reverse complement.
CAACTTCAATGTTGTTATCTCAATGTCCTTGACATTCAATTCATAGTTGGCATCCATCATTTAACTTAGAGTATCCAATTGCATGTTGGAAATTTTTGTTGGTTTTGTTAACTTCTCTTCTAGTCTTTTTGCCAAAATTCTTTTGTCTTCTTCAATCATGGCTTCGTCTTCCATAGCTTTCTTCTTTTGTTTAGTCACCTCACATAGCAGTATGGCTTGTGATCCTTGCTCTAACTTAAGATTTCTAATTTTCTTAGTTTGAGCTCTATTCTTTTCCATTAGATCTGCAACTACTGCATCAAATTGATTGGAGTCTCCATCTAAAAATAGCTTAGTAGTGTTATTATTTGCAATAGAAATTTCCTTCCTTCTCTTCAAGGATTTCTTTATTTCTCTTTCTTCATTCAATTGATGTAGAATGATATGTATTTCAATCTCTTAATTCTTAATAGTCTTTCTCAACTTGTAAACTTCCATTTCAAGATCTTCCCTCAAAGTTACAAAGATTCTCTTTCAGAGAACAAGGCTATGATACCAATTGTTGGAATTACAATAGGAAAAGTAAACTTTCAAGAGGGGGATGAATTAGTAGTTTAAACTTGAACCCATAAAAATTTCACCTAACATCCATCTCATACATTCAATGTATAAATTGAAATAACATGTAAAGTATGTATATCTAAAACATGTAAGCAAGTAAACCATCACACACATATGACACTAGATATAATAACCTAGAAACCATCCAAGTGAGAAGGTAAAATTGGGGTAGGTATGGCACCCAAAAATATTCACTAGTGCAGTAATAAAGTGTATCCAATGAAGGTTACAATATTTTTCTCATGAAACGTGATCTACCCTATGAAAGGTTTGCCTTGTTAAAGGCTTACAAAGACTACTAGGTCTCACCCTCTTAAAGGATTTCAACACCCTGTTAGAAGTGTGCCTTGCTAAAGGACTTTAACTCTCAATTAATTAAGTAGTTTGTTAGAGGATTTTAATACAACCTATTAGGACTGCTCTATTAATATATTTTGATAGAAATCACTTTTTAAAATTTCTCAGCATTGATTTTGCAATTAGCACTTGATTTCTTGATAACATATCACCTCTAAACTAATGTCATCTTCATCCTTCTTGATTAGACGTCTCTCTTTTGTATGCTATCTTCTTTCCTCTATTTTGTTCTTAATGATTCTTCAATTTAGTCTCAAATCATAACTTCTTAGCCACCATGAATGCTCTATTTCCACATGCAAAATTCTCTATACTCTACTTCAACACCTTACACACTCACTTAAGAATTTAGGGTTTTTCCTCCTTAAGAATAATTTGGTGACTTAGGGTTAGGTATGAATGTACGACTGAGATTCATCCATTTTTCCACTTAATCCTTCTCTTTTTATGATTGGCTACATTTAATTGTATTACTAATCTATCTTAATATTTGTTCTTATTTCCAAAATATTGTAATTCATCCTGAAGTCAACTCAAAAAGGTTTTACATAATTATTTGTGCCATTACAAAAAAAATGTCAAAACTATCTTACTTGGCACTTGAAGTCTCTGATGCTCGGCATATATTGATCTCTCTACTATGACTTGGCATCTATATCATTTAGCATCCAGTGTTCACTCGACTTTTGAATCATTGACATACATTGTGTGCTTGGCACTTGAGTTACTTGACACATGAGTGGCTCGACACTCACTATGGCCTTGACATGCTCTATGATATACATGTTGTGCTTGACATGTACTACTTGTTCAACATGAACTAAGTAAATAACTTAAGTGTGTTGACACTCACTTGTCAAAACCAATCTGAGATCAATAGTCCTCTTACATACTTTTACAACCTTGGCTCAATTCTCCTTTCTCTAATAGGTCTTTCATGAAGTTCAATTTCAGATTCATTGTGCACTTCTCTATCAAGTAACTCAACATTCTTGTTATGTAAATTGATCTCAGTATCAAAATGTACCTTAGCTTTTGAGTACAACTCATTTCCTGAATGCAGCTTGACATCCATTGTATATGACTCAACAGTCATTAATTATTGCTAATTAGCAACCTAGTTTGTAGAATTATCATTGTCAGGTATTTCTTCATAGAAGTACATAAAGGTTCTATAATTTTTAGGTTCCTTCTTTGGTTCATCTTCATTGACTTCTGTATATTCATCAAACATTACATTTGCACTTTTCACAACTTTGTTAGTATTAGTATTTAAAAACTTATAAGGTTTTCTTCTTGTGGAATAACTTAGGAATATACCTTCTTCACTTTTAGCATCAAGTTTACCATTTCTATTATCCTTAAGAGTGTAACACTTGATTCCAAATACCTTAAAAGTATTTCAAATTAGGTGAGTATCCATACTATAATTAAAAAGGTGTGGAATTTGTACCTTTCTTGATTTGTACACAGTTGAAGGTATAGAGAGTTATAGTGATAGCTTCTCTATATTATTTCAAAGCATCATACTTCTCCATCATTGACATTCTAGCACAATCTATTACTTATTTGTTCCTCCTTTTAGCAATCCCTTTTTGTGGAAAGGTCCTAGGTGCAGAAGTTTGTCTCTTGATTGTTCTATGATTGCAAAAGTTTTTAGACTTATTTGATATAAACTCTCCACCTTTATTAGATCTCAAAAATTCAAGCTTTTACTAGTTTCATTTTCAACTCTTGCTAGATACCAATTAAACATTTGAAATGCAGTAGATTTTTCTATCATCATTATAGAGTAATAATCAATAAATAGGATAATGTACTTGTCACCTTTGTGGCTTTGTAGGTTAATTGGTCCACATAAATTAGTATGAACTAATTTTAGAAATTATTTTAGAAGTATGAGTTTTACTTTTAAAACCAGATTTTGTCATCTTGCCTAACTAACATTGTTTGTAAATTACTTTATCAAGTTTCTTTAGTTTTGGCAAACTGCTGACTCTTTTCATCTTACTGATACTGATCAAATTGTCAAAATTTACTTGACATAACCTTTTGTGAGATAACCACACATCATCTAATTGTACAACAAGACAAGTAGCATCATTCATGTCAAGTTAATAGATTACCTATAGTCTGATCCCTAGTTCCAATCAATTTTCCATTAGTGTCATAGATCTTAGCCTTTCTATTATAAAATTCAACTTTGCAACTAGAACTATTCAATTGTGACACACTAAATAGATTATAGTTAATTCCTTCGACATATTAAGCATTGTCACACAAGATCTTTTATGTCAATCTTATTGATCCTTTTACTTTTATCAGTCAGGGTGCATCATTACCAAATCTAAAACTATTTCAATTGTAATACTCAAGGGTGATGAACTTAATTTTGGCTCTAGTGATGTGATGTGGCATCCACGATCAATGATCCATATATCACTTTTGTTCACAAAAGCTACTAATGCAGCGGCCTCATCTTCATCAAATTCTTCTTCAACAATGTAATAAGCCTTCTTTCCCTTCTTCTTATAGCCTTTGTTACTATCATTTTTTTGACCTTTGTATTTTTCTTCATTCTTGTTGTTTGACTTATTAGGACATCTTTTTGCAATATGACCAACCTAATTATAATTAAAGCATATGATGGGTAACTTACCTTTGTATTTTTCTTTACCTCTTTGAAATTTTCTAGCCAACAATGCTTCTAGTTCTTCTAGCTCTTCATCATCTATATCACTATCATTAGAAGTAGGTTTGACCTTTTTCTTTTTCTTATCATTGGGTTATTTTAGTGACACCTTAGCTTTGAAAGTGGGTTCAACATTCTCGGGTTTGAAATTATCAAAATTTGCAAGTTTAAAAGAAGTGAGTCTATGAATCAGTCTTTTAAGGGTCAGATTACTACAAGGAGTACACCTTAGTTCTTGTATAGTAGAGACTCTAATAGCATAGATAGGAATCAAGGTTCTCAATAATTGTCCTATCATAGTCTCATCTTCAGTCTATTTATCAAATCCTCGAATACCATTAATAATATCTTTGATCTTTGCACAAGACTAGACTATAGTCTTACCTTCTTGCATTCTAATTTCATCAAATTTTTATCTAAGACTTTAAGCTTTGGTTCTTAGCAAATTCTTATCTCCTCCATAGATTTTTTGTAGGGTATCTCACATATCCTTAGCAGAATCACATCCTTTGATGTCATCTAAACCTTAATAGCTTAGGGAAGTTGTAATCTCCAACATTGCCTGATTGTTTTCCTTCTATTTCAATTGTTCAACACTTGGAGCTCTAGTTGGATTGGCATGCTAATTGTTGACAGTTGATTGTAGATAATCTTCAAGACCTCCTAGATGTAGCTTCATCAAAATTTTCCATGTAGGAATTATTTCCCTATTTAACTTGGGCACCTCCTTTATGTACATTTTGATCTTTATTTTTAAGTACTTTCAAGCTTTCTCTTCACAAGCACTTGGTGCTCTAATGCCAATTGTTGGAATGTTTAGAAAAATATTTCTACATGCTCTTATGCTTCTTCAAGCACTTCTAATCACGCGGGAATTTTGGTTTTCTTGGGCCTTGGAGGAATTGCGAATGTTGGAGAAGGAAGGGATTTTCTATGGACTTCTGAGGCATGGCAAATTAGCATCAGTATCAAGGTGCACTCGTCATAATCGCATAATCTATTTGTACTCTTTCTCTTCTTGTCTTCATCGTGTGTTTATATGTGTCTGAATCTTATCTATGATTGAATCTATAATTTGAAATTGGAATCTAAATATTTTATTTGGTTGAGAAGAAAACAATAGAAAACCCTAGTTCCAAATGAGAAAGAATTAGATCTAAATTAGGTTTGGGTTCGAGTTAGAATCAAATTGATAAATAGATTTAAAAAGGGTTTTTAATTTTATAATCAAATCTATTAGATGGATTATGGTCATATTGAGAGAAAAATTATTTTAAAAGAGAAATTCTTATTTTAAAGAATTAGAAAACCCTTTTTGTGTTTAAAAATATATATGCTCTCTTTTTAAATATACATATCTTCATACATATATATATATATATATATATATAGTAATTGATAACAATCTGCATGTGTACACACACACACACACACACACACACAGATATATATATTCATTGAAGCATTAATATAAGAATCGCAATGAGAATAAACCTTATTTAAAATTCCAAATAGCATTCGAGAGCAACATTTTTTGAAAATGTTAAATTAAAAAAAATCAAACAATTTGAGGGGCGGATTACCTAACCCGTACCCCCCCCCCCCCCCCGCCCCCCCCCCCCCCCATGACCTGTGCTATGGCGATAATGAAGAGCATGGTACTTGCAGGTACCTGCAAATTGGGGTGGATCCTTTTAAATAAGCCGCACACCCATATATGTATCGCATGACAGGGAGATAATGCCGGTCAGCGATTATGACTTTGATGTGAGAATACAATGATGGGTTGCAGGGTACCCGCGACAGCTTCTAGTATCAACTAGGACATTTTACAAATGTTTTGATATTGTTATTTTATAATATGAACAATGTTATGAGATACGAAATTTATAATATATATGAATTCAAGGGTAAATTTATGTTAATCGATTTTGAAGTTATTAGATATTGACTATTATATATATGTATATATATATATAATATTGTAATTGAATTGGATATTAAGTTATTATTATTATTTTATATATATATATATAGGGTAAGTGCACCAAGTTGTGGTGCCAAAAGGGGGGTATAAGTGGACACCATTTTCCTAAAATCAGCAAATTCTGGACTTCAACAAGAATTTGAAGATAGTTACGCTCAAAATTTCAAGATATGACAAAAACAAAAGTCGTAGTCCTTTGAATCTAGTTTCTAAACTATTAATTTTTTTTCAAAATGGTTTAGTTTTAAGTCCTCAAAAAAGGGGGCCACAGAAAGTGGTACTGTTTATTCCAAAAAAACATAACATAGTACAAAGTGTGGCCCCCCTAAAATTTTAACTTTTTTTTTGAAATTCTTTAATCGCTCTAGTCAAAAATTACCTAACACTATGTAGTTTATCCCAAAATTTTCAGGTAATTTTACAATGTGTGTATTTTTTTAATGAATTTTTAAATTAGACCCATCCCAAAAACGTGAAATATCTATGTGCTCCCCCTAGAAATGATTGAAAACTAATCTAAAATCAAAACTTCTTTTTTTCAAAGTGTGTAGAATGGAGTCTAGTTTCTAAAAAACTAAGTTGTTTCAAAATTCGATGAATGACCTAAAATCTACAGCCCAATTAGTACATGGTGTTTTCTGACAAAAAATGAACATACATTCAAAATAAATTATAGATGAAAGACTTAAATTAGTTCAAATTAAAAATAAATTATATGGTTAGATAGCTAACACAGAGATCTATAATGTTATGTAACCTGATCTTATCGATACCCAACCACGAGGAATCTTGAAGGGGAGCACACAAGAAAAATCAATCATTTTGTGTATGTTTGCTGGAAAACATGTCTCAGACCTGTTTATAAACTCCAAACCTTTGGGTTGGATCTCCAAGGCAAAACCAAGCCTTAGACTTGGTTTTAATGCAAAGCTTTGAATAGCGCGTGCACCCTATAGCGTGCACATGCTATTAAAATGCTAGTGAATTCGAGGTAGTGCGTACGCACTATTGAGACCTAAATTGCAAACCAAAACCAAGAGAGAGCTAGGGGGGGGTGGGGCGAGGGAATGGCTATTTGTGTGTGTGAGAGAGATAAAGAGAAAGTAGGGGATGGGAGAGGGGAGAGAGGAAGTGAGAAAGAGTAGGGGTGGCAGAGAGAGTATAGGATGGGAGATAGAGGAAATGTGAGAGAGTAGGGGTGGCAAAGAGAGTACAAGATGAAAGAGAGAAGAAGTGAGAGAGAGAGAGTAGAGGTGGCAAAGAGAGAGTACGGGATGGGGGAGAGAGATTGAAAGTAGGAGATGGGAGAGAGAGGAAGTGTGAGAGAGAGTACAAGTTGGGAGAGAGAGATCTCAGTAGGGGATGGGGGAGAGAGAGAGTAGGTGGTGGGAGACGGAGTGGGAGAGGAAGAGCGAGAGATAATAGGATGGGAGTGCATGTGTGTGAAAGAGAGAGTAGGGAATGGGAGAGGGGGAAGATAGAGTAGCTTGAGAGAGAGTAGGGGATGAAAGAGAGAGTAGGCGATGGGAGAGGGAGTGGGAGAGGGAGAGAGAGAGGGGGGATGGAAATGTGTGTAAGAGAGAAAGAGAGAGAGTGTGAAAATGTGAGAGAGGGTAGGGGGTAGCACAGAGAGAGTAGAGAGGGAGAGAGTGAGAGTGAGAGAGAGAGAGAGAGAGTGAGAGAGAGTGAGAGTAGGCAGTGGGAGAGGGAGAGCAAGTGAGAGAAAAAGTAGATGATGGGAGAGGAGAGAGGGGGGATGGGTGTGTGTGAAAGAGAGAGAGTAGGGAATGAGAGAGGGGAGAGAGAGATAGAGAGAGTAGGGGATGGGATAGAAAGAGAGTAGGCAATGGCAGAGGGAGTGGGAGAGGGGGAGAGAGGGTGGATGGAAGAGAAAGAGATTAGGCAATGGTAGAGGGAGTGGGAGAGGGAGAGAGAGGGGGGATGGAAGTGTGTGTAAGAGAGAAAGTAGGGGATGAGAGAGAGTGTGAGAGAGAGTAGGGGTGGAAAAGAGAGAGAGAGTGAGAGTAGGGGATGGGGGAGAGAGAGAGAGAGAGAGAGAGAGAGAGAGAGAGAGAGAGAGAGAGAGAGAGATAGATAGTAGGCGATGGGAGAGGGAGTGGGAGGGAGAGAGAGGGGGAATGGAAGTGTGTAAGAGAGATAGAGTTGGGGATGGGAGAGAGTAGGCAATGGGAGAGGGAGTGAGAGAGAGAGAGAGGGGGGGGGGGGGGGGGAATGGGAATGTGTATAAGAGAGATAGAGTAGGGGATGGGAGAGAGTGTGAGAGTTTGAGAGAGAGTAGGGGGTGGTAGAGAGAGCTTGTACAGGATGGGGGTGAGAGAGAGAGAGAGAGAGAGACAGTAGGGGATGGGAGAGAGTGTGTGAGAGAGTAGGGGATGGAAGAGAGAGAGTGAGAGTAGGGGATGGGAGAGAGAAAGTAAAGAGGGAAAGAGAGTACTTGAGAGAGAGAGAGAGAGATAGTAGGTGGTGCAAGAGGGAGTGGGAGAGGGAGAGAGAGGGGGGATGGGAGTGTGTGTGACAAATCTAGAGAGTAGGAGATGGGAGAGGAGAGAGAGAGGGGGGGGATGGGAGTGTGTGTCTATGAAAGAGAGAGAGTAGGGGATGGGAGAGGGGAGAGAGAGAGTAGGGGATGGGGGAGAGAAAGTAGGCAGTGGGAGAGGGAGTGGGAGAGGGAGAGAGAGGGGGGGAATGGGAATGTGTGTAAGAGAGACAGAGTAGGGGATGGGAGAGAGTGTGAGAGTGTGAGAGAGAGTAGGTGGTGGCGGAGAGAGCTCGTATGGAATGGGAGAGAGAGAGAGAGATTAGGGGATGGGAGTGTGAGAGAGAGTAGGGGATGGGAGAGCGAGAGAGTCAGATTAAGGGATGGGATGGGAGAGAGAGAGAGTAGAGAGGGAGAGAGAGAACTTGAGAGAGAGAGATCTAGTAGGTGGTAGGAGAGGGAGAGGGAGAGAGATAGGGGGGATGGGAGTGTGCATGAAAGATGTAGAGAGTAGGGGATGGGAGAGAAGAGAGTGGGGGATAAGAGTGTGTGTGTCTATGAAAGAGAGAGAGTAGGGGATGGGAGAGAGTGTGAGAGTGTGAGAGAGAGTAGGGGGTGGCAAAGAGAGAGTACGGGATGGGAGAGACAGAGTGAAAGGATGGGAGAGATAGAGTGAAAGGATGGGAGAGAGTGAGAGAGAGTAGGGGGCGACAGAGAAAGAGAGAGTACGGGATGGGAGAGGCAGAGTGAAACGATGGGAGAGAGTGTGAGAGAGAGTAGGCAATGGGAGAGAGTGTGAGAGAGAGTTGGGAATGGGAGAGAGAGAGAGAGTAAGAGTAGGGGATGGGAGAGAGAGAGTAGAGAGGGAGAGAGAAATAGTAGGTGACTTGGGAGAGGGAGTGGGAGAGGAGGAGAGAGAGGGATGGGAGTGCGTGTGACAAATCTAGAGAGTAGGGGATGGGAGAGAAGAGAGAGGGGGGATGGGAGTGTGAGTGTGTGTGTGTGTGTGTGTGTGTGTGTGTGTGTGTGTGTGTGTGTGTGTGTGTGTGTGTGTGTGTGTGTGTGTGTGTGTGTGTGTGTGTGTGTGTGAAAGAGAGAGAGTAGGGGATAGGAGAGAGTGTGAGAGTGTGAGAGAGAGTAGGGGGTGGCAAAGAGAGAGTACGAGATGGGAGAGACAGAGTGAAAGGATGGGAAAGAGTGTGAGAGAGAGTAGGAGGTGGCAGAGAGAGAGAGAGAGTATGAGATGAGAGAGACAGAGTGAAAGGATGAGAGAGAGTGTCAAAGAGAGTAGGGGATGGGAGAGAGTGTGAGAGAGAGTTTGGGATTGGAGAGAGAGAGAGTAAGAGTAGGGGATGGGGGAGAGAGAGAGAGAGAGTAGAGAGGGAGAGAGAGAACTTGAGAGAGATATAGTAGGTGGTGGGAGAGGGAGTGGGAGAGGAGGAGAGAGAGAGAGATGGGAGTGCGTGTGAGTGATCTAGAGAGTAAGGGATGGGAGAGGGGAGAGAGAGAGGGGGATGGGAGTGTGTATCTACAAAAGAGAGAGTTTAGGGGATGGGAGAGGGGAGAGAGAGAGTAGCTCGAGAGAGAGAGAGAGAGAGAGAGTAAGAAGTGGGAGAGGGAGGATGGGAGTGTGTGTGAGAGATCTAAAGAGTAGGGGATGGGAGAGGAGAGAGGGTGAGAGAGATAGAGAGAGTAGGTGGTGGGAGAGGGAGAGCGAGAGAGAGTAAAGGATGGGAGAGGGGAGAGAGAGTGTGTGTAGGGGATGGGAGAGGGGAGAGAGAGTAGGAAGAGAGAGAGAGTAGGGAGAGAGAGAGAGAGTAGGGAGGGTGGAGAGTGATGTGTTCTCATATAGTGCGTATGCGCTATAGTGCGTACGCGCTATAGTGCATACATGCTATAGCACGTACGCACTATGTGAAATCACCTAAAAATGGTCAAAAAGCAACTTTGGGGCCCGTTTCATTCATTCTCTACTTTTGTTCTGTTCTGCACTCTGTTATCCTGACAGAAATTGTGGGTTTCAACACAACAAACACTCTTTCAAGGTGGAAAACACTATTTCAAGCTAACAAACACTATTTCAAGGTGGCAAACACTTTTGGAAGCTAGCAAACACCAAATTCAATCATTGGATACACAATTTGAAGACTTTTTGAATATTCCTTGTATAGAAAAGGTTGGTGCAATCTATTTTAAATATTGTTTTTTGATATATAGATACAAATTTGATTATAATTTTACATGTTGTTTAATATATAGTGAATTCATTTAAATTTGTATGTTTTAATGAAATTTTATTTCGAAATGGTTAGAAATTTGACAAGTCATTTTATATATATATTGTGTATTCATTCAAATAATTATAATTTTTATATGTATTTGAATAATTTGTAATTTACTCATTTTAAGTAATTCAAATGTTTGAATAATTTGACATGTAGAAATCATCATCATGCCAAGGAAGAAACCAAAAAATCAAACAAATGAAGATAGGGAGAGAGATTTGGCAATTAAAACAGATAAAATGAAATTACTACATGAGCAAAGAAAATTGCAAAGCAATAATGAAGAATTGACTTTCGAAGAGGATCAAGAACCACCAGTACCAAGAAACAAAGAGGAAGAATTGGAAAGACAAAGAGAATGCATGAGACTGTTACGCTCAAGAAGACAATTGAATTGTGAAGCTACACCATCTTCTAATGTTGGAGTCATATTGTCCACTACACCATATTCCAATGTTGAAGTCATATCGTCCTCTCATGTTGAAGAGACACCGATTTGTAGATCCGACGATATACACACTCCATCATGTCATGTTGAAGGCACAACATCAACACATCAAGTAGGTGATATTCCATCTTTTGCATCTTATTGCCAAGGCACATCATCTTTGGTTCAAGGTATGCAATACACTCAACCTTATGTTGATGTTCAAAATGTTGAGAGAATTGAAGAGATTATAACACCTTCTAGAATTCGTTTTAGAAGACCAAAATATTTGATTGATATTGATAGTAACATTTTGAAATCAATGCCTGACAAGATTAGCAAGCGTACTTGTCAAAGAAAAGTTAATCGTATGTGGAGATTATTTTTTGATGAATTAAATATTACAAGTCAATGCCAATTATTTGTTGAAATGATGAAGAATTTAAAATTTAGGCCTATCATGAAGATTCTTGGGCTAAGAACGATGGATGATTCAAATGAAAAAAATATTGTAAAGAATCTAATGAATGCTTATGAAAAAGTGGGTTCTAAATCATGCACCAAAGATAGTAATATCGCAAGACGAGTACTTACATCGACAATAGTAAGTAGCCAAATGAAGAAAGCTCAACTCATGAGAAAGACAAGCAAAACATTAAAAATTGGTAGAGGTACTCTAAGGAGAGCCATGCTAAGGCGTGAGAGATTGGAAGATCCAACAAAAAATGAGTTATGGACATTTAGCAGTAGACTACCGCGAAAGGATAAAGAAATTAGTGAAGCCTTAAAATCATTGATCGAAGATTTTTGGAAAAATAACACACGTGTTTCCCCTAATCAAAGAGATGTTGTAAGAAGGAGGATTGGTAGCCAAAATCGCGAGCCACATGTGAAACATTTTTTGGACACAACTCAGACACAATTTTTTGCAAAATTTATTAGTATGTATCCTCAAATTTGAATAATTCAAAGATTTTTTGAGATGGGTAAAACTTTTTATGTGAAGATAAATCACACACACACAACTTGTTGTTGTAGGATACATATTGAATTTTCTAACCATTTTGATGTTTTTAGGCATATATGCATAATTTTGCATTCTCAGTTTGTTTTGCAGGATTGTGACATAAATGAGCCACCAAGATCTTCAAGGGAATTCATATCCAACATTTTATGTGAAATAAGGGACAGCCAACAATTTTACAAGACATCGTGCTTGGATGGTACATGCTTATTTTGTGGTTCTTTGCAACTTTTATCAACTTGTCAACATATGGATAGTACACATGCAATTGGAAATGAAATAGTAGATTATGGAAAATTTAAGACAGTGACATATGCTCTAAAAGATGGGAAACATGGTAAAAGATGTGATTTAGTCATTGAAAAGATTCCAGTGTATGAGTTCATGAAGATTTTTCGTGAAAACATTATTTACGAGTATGCAAGGCATACCCATAGAGCTCGATGGCTGAATTTGCAATTCAAGTTGTGCAAGGATACGTTTCCACTGGATACCATTATTTCGGTTGTAGATTTTGTAGAGAACTACACACTACAACCACAAAATGAGGTGCAAGCAAAGTATTATACTTCTCAATAGGTTTCCATATTTGTTCACATAATATTCATGCATTCACCTACAAGTACAGAGGATGACAGGAAGATTTTGAGAGAGTACCATTTTTACATCAGCGATGATCGATCACATTCTACGAAGTTCGTACATGGTTGTTTTCAACTATTTTATGGAGATTTGGCTAACAGGGGCATCACATATCGTCAGCACATTATTTGGTCAGATAATTGTGCATCTCAATTCAAGAATGCACGGATGTTCTATTGGTTGAGGAGGATGCACAAGTTGTGTAGAATTCAATACATGTGGAATTTCACAAAGGCTTGTCATGGAAAGGGAGAGCACGATGGTGTAGGCGCATGCATCAAAAGAACCTTAGCTCATGAAGAACTAAAGTACAAAGATGGAGCAATATTGACAGATGCAAAATCCACCGTCCAGTGGTGTAACACTACAATGGATCCAGGTAAGGAAGGTGAGTCTGCGGTTCATAGATTTTTTTGGTTGATATATAATACTAACATTGCACCATATCAGGATTGTTGTACACTAACAGGATCCAGTGAGTTGCACTCTTTTAGAAGCTCTAATGCAGGTTCATGGAGTATCCACACACGAAAAATGACATGCTATTGTCCATCATGTGCAGAGGAAAATTGGGATGATTGTGAGTCGACTGAATGGGTGGACAAATGGGATATATGAGTTTTGGACCCAATTGACACCTATTGTCCCCCACAAGCACTGGAAATGGTACAGATGGAATCATCTATTGACTTTGACTGCTTGTCTGATCTAGTGCAACCTGGTAATAAATATATTTATATATCTTTGTAATTTTAATATGTAACTTTATAACTTTTACGCAAGTATTTTCTAAAATAATGACCGCATTTTGTACATTTGTCACTGCAGGCCATGTTTTTGTTGTTATTGCATCTAAAGACAATGAAGAATGGACAGATTATTATTTGTGTCATTGTGTTCAAGCCAAACAAAAATTGGATCACTTGGTTATAGATGGTGAAGGTTTAGAGTACCATGTCGGTGTGGTGGTTGTAACTGGCACATGGCTTAGACGATATTCTATGAAGAACCCTAACTTGTGGTTATTCGAGGATTGGCAAATAGAGAGGAAGATTCTTCATTATTCAAATCTTGTTGTCACATCAAAAGTCCACTTGATAAAATATGGTGGAAAACCACATAATAAGAATCTTTGGAGAGTTCGCGAGTCAGACCATGAGGCAATACTTGAGACATTAAAATGTCGAGCAGATCCAGTTGGCTCATTAGATTGAATATAGAGAGAGGGAGAGAGAGAAAGAGTGATCAACTGGATCCAAATACATTGTTGCAACCTCTTCCCCAAGACTTTCCACATGACTAAGGTGGACCGTATTGTTATGATGTGTAAGTGATGAGATTTAGTTTAAATCATAGATTTTATGTTTTGATTTGTTTAGAATCTAGATTTTATGTTTTGATGTCTCCAATTTTTTAAAGCTAGAACAATATTTTTCATATTTTCTTATTGTGACGATATTTTTCTTTCATTGCATTTTCTCTTGGATGACAGGAGGGAGAGAAGAAAAATAAGTAAATTTCCAAACAGCCAGCCACCCATCTTCATGTAATTTATTCATTTAAGGTAAAAGTCCCATTTCCTTTGTTTGGCTTTGGTATTTGGTTATTTAAAGTCATTATTCTAGTTGGACCTTCGTATGTTTGAATTTGGGATTTTTTAGTGTCTATTTGTTATGATTATACTGAATTATTAATTCTACAATGTTTCTATTATTTAATTATTTAAAATAAATTAAAACTTTTTGTATAAAATTATTATTTTTTATTTCTATCTATTTGTTATGATTATTTCTATTATTTAAAATAAATTAATTCTATAATATCTCTATGATGAACTATTTATATTTCTAAACTTTACATAATTTACACCATGACCAACAATCAAACTATTATAACAATACAAATACATTTAAATAGTAATGTAAGAATGGTCTAGTTCACATAAAAAATAAGTCTATCTTAGATATTCTAAATACATCGCAAAACTTTATCGCTTCAAAAAATTGGAATTTCTCCCATCTAATTGAGTTCCCATCAATTGTCCATAAAACTGGGAAAGGGAATAGGTGCCATGCTCCCAATCCCAACATCCTCCTATCCACTACTAGGAGATGTGTGTAATGTAGGATTCAGCTCCATCAACTTAGTCATTTTTTTCACTAGTTGATTGGGACTCTCACCATTTGTTGCCAACTATGGTGACAATGCTTGGAGTTACACTTATTAAGTAAGAATATTTCCTAATCTAGGGATTAGAGCATTGAACATATCAGAATGTGATTTATGCTATGGGAGAAGAGGTATGTTGGGCATACTAATTGATTCTAGGGCTAGTGCAATTACATCTCCTTCCACTAGTGTTGTAAATATAATTTCTATATTTGTTGAAGGTGCACCTCCAATATTTGGTCTATATCTCTTTCAAACATTTAGATTATCCTCTCTTTCTTTCCTCTTCTATTCCTTTAGTGCAACCTTCTCCACAACTCATTTTCCCCTCTCTATAGCATCTAAGATCTCATTTCTTGCAATCTTTTCCTCTCTCCCATCTTTCCTATCCCTGATCTTCTCCTTCATGTAAAGTGCATTAGTCTCAAATAACTTCTTAGTCTCTCTTATTCCTTAGAATTTTGTATCCTTTTCTTTGGTAGCTATAGGAATCTACTGGGTAAACCACTATGTTGTTTTCTGTCTAGTGGCATGTAACGTATAAAATCAACATCTCCATCATAGTCATTTTGGGCCTGGGTATCAAAAAATTGTTAACAATTTATTTCATCATGGTTGCCACCATTTGCAAAGCATTAGATGACATCCTTGGGGTCAACATGTGGTGGGGATGGAATTAAAAGGGAAACATTTTCATCCCCACAAGTATTTGGTTACCCAAGGTTTGTGACAACCTCCTACAATCAATCTGGTTGTGAATCTTGCATTAGCAAGCTTAATCTAATATCAATGTTCATTGTATGCTCAAGGTTTTATCTCCTATAATAGTCCATTGGCTAGTTCAGGTTTTCTGGTTGGGTATTTTTAGGTGCAATTGTACCTAGTCCCTTCATATTTTGTCCATAACTCCTCAACAAAGTGTTAATTGGTTCATCTAATAAGCCATTGATTTTTAGGAAGGATTCAATAGTGATTTCCTCCCCCTCGCTTTACAACTCATCAATATTTGCATCATCTACAGTAGTTGTTTCTTCTGATCCACTACTTGTGGGTTGTGGTTTAGATCCCTATTTTCCATCCTCATCAACAATGAAGCACTTTCTTGGGCCTATATCATTCACTAAAACCTCCCTATTCAAAGACCATATCCCTATCCTATGGAAACCACTCATTATATTATCGGGTGTAAGTGCCAAATTGAAGGCTTTGCTAGATAACATTCCTAACTCCTCATGACCAATATTGATTTGAGGGTTCCTAGCCAACAACACATTCCAAATATGTTTTAAGTAAGATTTTAATGGTGAGAAAAAACTAACATCCAATGATTGACACCTATAGATGGTATACACTACAAGTGACACACAATCTATGCCCAACTTCTTTGCTTTATCAATTATTTTCCATGTCATATGGATTCCATGATCATCAAATACTAGAAGACACCTTTTTGAGAGAAACACCCCACATGGAATTGTTCTTACAAAGTGGTCTAGCCAATTCAATAATAATTATTTCATCATCCATCCATGTACTTGGACTGCCATGCAGGCCTTGAGATCATAATTGAAAATGTAGTTTTTTATATGTCTCTTAGCCTTGAACAAATAAAAATTGGAATTCCCTAACCAACAGTAATGTAAGGAGACCCACCCTGCTAGTTTAGGCCACTATGCCCAAACTAACCAATGACTTCTTCTGATCCTATAGGGTTTCTTCTTGACCCTATTCCCAATAGGATATCTCCCAACTATCCCCTTCCCTAGGATCTATGCACACCAATTGACTATGTGACAAAGAACTCATGGTGGATAAATCTGAAGGAATTTCGTAGGAATACCTTTCTTTCCAAAATCACTCTCATCTATCCATGTTACTTCAGATTCTAGTTGATCCTTCCATTTGATAAGATGCTCCATATAGGTGCCATGACAAGTCTTCTTCTTGATTCTTGAATCCATAACCTTTTCAGCTTTTGGCTGAGATTATAATGGGATAGTGACTTCTTCAACCTTTGATTTTGTTTGTCCTTCTATGAATGTAGGCCCTTTATATTGAACTTAGTCCTTGACATTAAAGATAAGGTAAATTTCCAAGTTTGGTGGGATTTCTATTTTTTTGGCATTAGAACCATAATTTGCAAGTACCTTACAAGGTCTTATCCTATGCATTTGTAGCTTGGTTGGAACACCCTATACAAGTACCAAAACTCGTCCTTGGCATCATATCATGGCCTCAACACCTTGGATCATCTCAAAACATCTCATCTAACATGTTCCAACTTGTTGCACACTCTCAGCAACTCATCTCTTATAATTTCTCAATTTTGCCTCTTCTAGGCTTGTTCCAACTAGCCCTTGCCAGTCACTAATTTGTTGTTTTCTCCAAAATTTTCCACAGAACTTCCTAAACTATTGGGTGATTAAAATACCCTTTTCCTCACTCTAAAATATACTCCAAAACCAAATACACTTGTTTTGTAAAATATCACTCAAAACTAGCTATTTCAGTCTGCCAACTAGGCCTATTTTGAGGCCATTTACAAAGAAACTCACAATCACTTGACTTGTGGAACTCCCATGACCCAAAAAATTCTTAAGACACGAATCAAATGCAAGGATTCTTCTATTTTTTTGGTCTCATGATCAACTTTACAATGGTTTTTACATAACCCTCCTTTCTAGCCCCTTTACCCTAGGGCTTTCTAGAACTCTTACTTTGCAACGTCTCTAGAAACCCAAAATGGTTCAAACACCTTCACTTTGGTGATATTAGATGACTTCAAACATAAAATGCAACTCTTTTTTGGAGAAAACACTAAATCCACCTTGGGAGCAATCACATACCCCTTTTTATGCACTCAAATTTTAGGGAAAACTATGCAAATACTTCTTAAATGGTTTCAACACTCAACTTTTCAGATGGAAATGGTTATTATAGACTCAAACCAACAATAAAAATCCCAAACTTGAGGTTTCTCAACACTCAACAATCAAATTTCAAAACTATTACCAGCACTTACTACTAGGACAATTTCTAGTTTTAATGGTCAAACTCCCAAACCATACAAAGGACCCCCCTCTATTTTTGCATTTTTAAACACTTTTTTTGGAGACCTACAATAACCTCTCTCACTTTTTGGAGATCACACTCTTTTTTCATTTTACGATGCCATCTCGGGTGATGCTGAAACTTGCAATGTCGGCTAGTACAAAGTTGCCAACTGCCAAATCTCTCTCACCTTTCCTCGTGGGATCGAACTGTCTACTCCATTAGCTCTATGTGGTTGGGTAAACTCTATCCCCAAGCTCATCCTATCCCCTTCAGTGCTCGAACATTCTCAAGCACGCCAATCCAGAATGTCCCCAAGGGTCACTAAATGCCATAGGGCTGCGATCTTTGACGGGGCATATCTCGGAGCTTATGCAAGATATGGATGCTATTCTAGTTCCTACAAGACCATGTTGCGGAGACCTACAATAACCTCTCTCACTTTTTGGAGATCACACTCCATTTTTGTTTTACAACGCCATCTCAGGTGATGTTGAAACTTGCAGTGTGGGCCAGTACAAAGTTGCCAACTGCCAAATCTCTCTCACCTTTCGTCGTGGGATCAAACTGTCTGCTCCGTTAGCTCCGGGTGGCTGGGTGAACCCTATCCCCAACCTCATCCTATCCCCTTCAGTGCTTGAACGTTCTCAGGCACACCAATCCGGAATGTCCCCAAGGGTCACTAAATGCCATAGGGTTGCGATCTTTGATGGGGCATATCTCAGAGCTCGTGCAAGGTATGGATGCAATTCTAGTTCCTACAGGACCATGTTGCAGAGACCTACAATAAACTCTCTCACTTTTTGGAGATCACATTCTATTTTTATTTTACAATGCCATCTCGAGTGATGTTGAAACTTGTAGTGTTGGCCAGTACAAAGTTGCCAACTGCCAAATCTCTCTCATCTTTCGTCATGGGATCAAACTGTCTGCTCCATTAGTTCTGAGTGGTTGGGTAAACCCTATCCCCAACCTTTTCTTGTCCCCTTCAGTGCTCAAACATTCTCAGGCATGCCGAACCAGAATGTCCCTAAGGGTCACTAAATGCCATAGGGCTGCAATCTTTGATGGGGCATATCTCGAAGCTTGTGCAAGGTATGGATGCGATTCTAGTTCCTACAAGACTATGTTGTAGAGACCTACAATAACCTCTCTCACTTTTTGGAGATCACATTCTGTTTTCATTCTACAATGCCATCTCGGGTGATGCTAAAACTTGTAGTATTGGCCAGTACAAAGTTGCCAACTGCCAAATCTCTCTCATCTTTCGTCATGGGATCAAACTATCTGCTCCATTAGCTCCGGGTAGTTGGGTAAACCCTATCCCCAACCTCTTCCTATCCCCTTCAGTGCTCAAACGTTCTCAGGCATGCTGAACCAGAATGTCCCTAAGGGTCACTAAATGCCACAGGGCTACGATCTTTGACGGGGCATATCTATGGGCTATCAATACTTCGACAATACTTTAAGTCAACAATTATCAATATGTGAAAAAATGGAACTCGTTGTATTTTGAAGTACTGAGAAGATGGCCTTGCCCTTCCCCAAGAGTTTCAGAAATGGGAGACATTAGGTAAGAGAGTGAAAATGTTACTATCGCTTCAACGCACATGACGCAATTGGAAATGCAAATTTTGATGGTAATCATTTTGTGATAAGGGAGAGACTAGGGATGATCATTATTACTATCTCTTTAGTAGTGGAATTTTGTTTTCTCTTGAATTTGGTGGTGAGGGATCAGTGGTAAGACTCCTTGAATATTCCTTCTTATGATGTTAGTGACAAGTGTTGCTCTTTGAAAACACTTGTACAATCTTTTTTAAATTATTAGATAAAAACAGAGAATTGTAAGTATTAAACATGATTAGCCTTTAGTTCCTAGAAGATCTTTATTTCCCCATCAATGCATTTAGAAAGTTAAGTTTTAAGAAGATCATAAATAGAAAAAATTAGAGAAGCGATTTAAACATTTATATTGATTGGAAACATGTGAGTCTTGAGTTTCCTCTACCTTTTAAAGAACGTTCCTTAGCTAGCAAACCTAATTCCACATTCCATAAGACTATCATTGCGCTAAAGATTTAGGAAACCAACTGCTCTAAGATAAAGCTTCCCGGTCAATAATAATCTAGCCTATTGAGGTACATAATACTTCTCAATTAAACTTGTGTTAATTCAGTATTAATTTTGTAATTAACTACAATTTCAGTATTTGTGTACAGGGGGTGACTGAGAAAACTATTTGAGGTCCAATTTGAAAATATATTTGTAAGGATCTCGACCAAGGTTCACAACTTCGATGATTAATACATTCATTTAGGCCAGAACCTCACTACAAAAAAATAATATATTAAAAAGGTAGTGAATAATGTCATGTCTAGACCCAAATCAACCAATGAAAGTCAAATTAGCATAATGTGGAACAACAATATATGCATTGAGTGGGTTGTCATAAAAAAGCTTCATAATAAAATTCATGTCTAGAATTAAAAGACCTTAAAGAACATTTATGCTTGTAACACAAATGGCCATTCAAAACTAAATATGATTACAATATGTGAAATAGCATTACAAGAACTTGTAATGCTCTTGTGAACATCGTGTTAATTCTTGTAAGAATCCCTAAGATGCTTGTTATACTCAAAATTTTGTTGAAATTGAATTAATTTTTATCCTATCGATTAATTGGCTTAGGGTGATATATGCTTCTTGGATGGAATAATAAGTTCGTGATTAACTCTGTATTAAGATTCATAGCATCTTCTAGTTATTTGCAAAGGAAATTTATAAATTACTTGCTAATGTCATATGGCTTGCTTGAGAAAGATGTCCATGTTCTTATTGATGGGTACTAATGACTATCCACATTTAGTTCTTCAATATCCTATTTGACAAGCTTTCCATAGACATTTCTTTTCCATACTAAGTATTTTTGAAAACATATTTGAGTAGAAGGACTATAGTAGATACTACATGATGTTTTAACAAATAAAGTAATGGGTTAAAGACTATTATTTCCAAGGTATTATGTCATAGTATTTTAATTGTAATGATCTTAGACTAATGATATTCTTGAAGTTAACTTTGACATGCAGCAAGAAAGATAGCCTACAGCCAAGGCTATATTGTGCCTACAACCAAAGCCATAAATGCTCACAGCCAAAGCCACTAGTGCACATAGCCAAAGCCATGGATGCTTATAGCCAAAGTTATAAGTGTTCGCAGCCAAAGCCATGAGTACATGAAGTTGATGATCACAATTGTTTACAACTATTCACTAGAAACAGCTTCTTTGCAATTTTTGAGAAATACTAATAAAGCAAAAAAGAACATCTACTAGTTGGTAGACATAATGGCAACTCTCTAGCAATTGAATTTAATTTCATACATGCACATATCTAATTTAATGTCATACACGAACATATCTAATTTAACATCATACATGAACAAACATATAATATAAAATGATAACCAATAATGTCATATACATTAACAAAGACATAATATATTATGATAACCAATAATGTCGTATATGAACAAACATATCATATATTAACCAATAATGTCATACATCAAATATGTCATACATCAAATATAGAATGTCATATGTACATCAAATGTGTATCGAATATGTCTCTCAGATGCCTATATATATACATGGGGAAGGAAACAAGTCTCTATATATATGTATCAAATATCTCAACTACATCTTTTCCTTCCCACGAGGGGAAGGAAACAAGTCTCTCGATGTCCTCTGCCGTCGTGTGGAGGGAGATAGTGGAGATGACGGGGCCCTCCTGACACGCTCACTTGACCTCTTATTGAGGCTCTTCTCTAGGTCCAACTGATACAAAGAAAGTAGATATGAATCAATATTTATTATATGTTGAAATCAAATATATGTACTCACAAAATCAATTATTTTCTTACCGCCAACAAATAGTCACTCTGTAAGTCCACCTCAAATGCTCGTGGACGATCAGGCATGACAAGACCCTACAACAATTCAATAAATATAATCACTTATAAATAACATTAGAAATTTTGAGATTAACTATTATAAACAACAACTAAAACGAAGAAAATTCTTTCATACCTCCATCAGTGGCTTTGAGCTAGCCATAGCTGCGGCCACTCCACTATCAACAGACTGTCGCAGATGAGGAGGTGTGTCTGACATCATGAGTTGCATGTCATACAATACACATTATATCTAACATGAAACATGGAATAAATATAATCAAATGAATTAAATTAACATGAAACAATTGTACCTGTGTGAAGCTTGTATGATGTCTCTGCTCTGCGTCTGTGGTAAAGGTTGAGGGTCCTATGGAGAACTGATGCACATGCATATTTTTTTTGGTCAATCCTTAATATGATTATGTAATAAATATATGTATTAATTAAAATGATTAAATTGATACATACCTCAGGACTCGTCGAAGGGACAAAAAATGGGCCTAGAGGATCGCTGCTAGGCCCAGGAACACTTTGACCCTAAATTTTGAACAATGATAATAAATCCTAATTAATTAATCATTCACTATACATATGAAATGTGATCAAATTAGTAATTTACCTGTGTGTCAATGCCAAATGTCTCATTCAGGAACTGATCGGTGACAAGCCCATCATCTACACCATCTCCGACATGAGTGCCAAATGTGCATAGGGATCCGCATGAAGTGCACATGTGACCACGGCATATAGAAGGCTCCCCCTCAACTAATGGGCTCATGGAATGGATGAGGGTCTGCGTCAAAGCATTAATGGTCCCTAGAGTGCTGGCCTCTACATGTTCCTTCACAACTAAAGGAATAATCACATGCTCACATTGTGGATGGACCACGGGTGCCCTAACTACATTAGGGTCACGACGTGCTCTGGGCCTCTCAAATGATGACCCCCCACCTCTACCCTGGGATTCTATCATATCAAAATAATTGGAGATCTCCCCAAGGACAAACTCACAATATAATTTTTCCAAAAAATACATGGGGACCTCGTGATTTTTGCAAGGAGGGGCATCAAAAACCATCCACCATCTATCCCAAAAATTATTTCTAATAGCATCATGTATGCACCAATGGATGGGGAATCATTTAGTACCCTCTCTAACAGTATTTTTCTCACCGAGTTTTCTAAATAATGCACATATACTACCTTTTGGTATTTCCTTTTTTCTAACATCTTCATATGACAATTTATTTGCATAAAATCTTTTTTGTTCATCCCTCTTAGCCCACCAAATATCTAACTGACCACTAACTGAGGCTATCTGAGTGTTAATGGATTCAAGGGATGATGCCAATTGAGCCCTCATTGGATTGGTTTGTCCAGATTCTTTCAACCGAGCAATGATTCCTTCTAATTGAGTTTTGCCTCTCTCTATTTCATTTCTTATATTTTCTTGTGTGCCTGGTGGAGGTCTTGCAATTGGTTTGGGTTGTGGAATTTGTTCTTCTTCTTGAGGAGGGTTTTGGTTTTGGGGTTCTTGAGGGTTTTGATGTTCTTGTGGATTTTCTAGTTGATTATGAACATTTTCTGATAAAAAATCAATTGAAATTCAAATAAATAAACAAATCTAAATGAAATTTGTAAAAAACCTACAAAAGAATATTAAAAACTTACAAAACAATATGAAAAATATATCAAACAATGCAAAGTTAGGTTTATATCACTTACAGCGTCATCGTGGCTACGCTTGTGGTCTTGGATTTCGTCAACGAGGAGGCATTTTGGCAAATGGTGGTGCAAATGTTGAGTCTTCAACTTGCGTATGCGCTGCTCGCTGTAGGAGTAGAAGAAAATGCTGATGAAAATGATGGGCTGTGAGTTTGCAACCCATCATATATACTTTTTATTTTTTTTAAAGCGCGTACATGCTATAGCACGTATGCACTATAGCGCGCACATGCTTTTTAAAATAGGAAAAAAAAATTTCCTTGTCACCTTTTTGGCACCAAAACTCGGTGCATACGCTCTGTATGTATATATATGTGTGTATATATATATATATATATATATATATATATATATATATATATATATATATATATATATATATATATATATATATATATATATATATATATATATATATATATATATATATATATAAAATATAATATATTAATAAAGTTTTAATCAAGTTAATTAAATTTCAATAAGTGATATAGTTAGAATTTAATAATTAGCTTTATTTAAATTTAATTTAATTAAGGCTAATTATTAGTGTATTATAGATCGAAGATTTAAGCTATTCAATTATTGTTATCGATGGTATTGGGATTCAGTAGAATTCCACATTGACTTACCAAAAATCAATAGATAAGTGTAGATCGAATTTAATAAGAGTGGTTAATAGAAACAAAGTTGGCAATTATAATATCAAAGATTATTGGTTTTCCTTGAGGTTCTTAAAAGAGATTATAAATTATTTATTTATCTGAATGACTCATGGGTGTATCTTAAGGAAGTTATATTCAATTACTAGTGACATTGTTGTTAACAATGTAATGAAGAATCTACCATCATAGATTTATTTTAATATAACTTAGCTATTAAATTATTATCAACTCAAATGTTAATGAAATGGAATATAGTTGATTATCAATAATATGGGTTTGATAAGAAAACATTAGTATACTTTTTAAAGAGTGACAAATGAGGTCATTATAGATTTCTTATAACTTTCTATTAAATAATAACAAGCCGTTATTGAACTATTAATATGAATATTAGAGATTTCAATTATAGTTGACTTTTAACTTACAAAATTATAGTTAGTTATTAGTCAACTGATATTAATTGGAACATTGCCATGGATATGTAATTATTAATTAATTAATTAGAATTAATTAAATTTAATTGATAATTAAGTTATATATAGAGTTTTAATTGATATGCTAATATCGATTCTTTTAGTGAAGTTGTTAAGTATTTACATCGAAGTTGATGAGTCTTATTCTAATGACTTGAATAATGACTTTAGATATTTTAATGGTAATTAGTGATGATTTAATTGTTATAACGATTAAATTAAGAGACTTAAAATCTAGTAATATTTAATTAAGTTTTAATTAAATGATATAGGGTCATGGATTGTGTACCTATGGTCATTATTACTTAATTTAATGATTTAATAAAGCATGGCATTTTAAGTAAGGCTAGTAAGTCTTGTTGTTATCTTCTTATTCAAAGATTGATAATTGGCTCTCTTATAATATAATGAATAATGATCCTCTATTTATGTTGAAAAGTTGAAGCAACATTAAAGAAGAGTTAATCAATTAGAATATGGATCTTAGTTAAATAAAGAGAACAATTTAATTAAAGGTCAATGATGATCAGTTTAATGAGTAAAGTATTTACCCTTAAGTTATTCTTAGAATATTAATGCTATCAGGGAAACAAACGGGTTGACATGTAGGTCAAAGGGTAAATCCTATACACTTGAAGTATACTTGCAAATAGAAAACTGGAAACCTCTACACTTAATTCAACTATGTAATATAGCAAAACCAAAATATGTGTTTGCATCGTGTATTCTCTATTCTTCTTATTTTGGGTTTTTAGGTTGACTAGTGTTGACCAGTCTTAGGTTGTTACCAGAGGCTTGGGGGTTATGAGATGTGATGGCATGTTGATCTTATTTGGTATCGATCTTCCTAAACCCAACCATGGTAATGTGATCATGTGCTCTATGAAATATTTGTATGTACTAATTGTTATTGTTTATCAGTCTTCATGTGTGAAGCTAAGATGTATGTGTATCTGAGACACTTGAACTAATCATTTTTCAGTCATCAATCAGTTATCCTAGGATTACTTTCTAGTCACCATGATTGGGCTGAAGTGTGATTTATTTCTTGATGATGTCATGTTGTGACATGTTTTGACTCAACCATTTTGGAGTCTTTGATTAGTATGATTTTGGGATATATTTTGGTTGCACGTTAAGAACCAATGGATGTTGTGATTCATGTTGGAGATTATATTTATGAGGTATATTTTGTGGAGCTTTTATGTGTTCTTGGATGGGAGAACCATTTTATTATCAGGTTACCTATTAAGGTACCGAGTTTGATTTTTATGAGTGTTGTGGTATGGGACACAACTGTGGATTTATGTGCTTAGGAGAGGTTGTACTGGGTGCATGACTTTGGGAGTGGCTTGCATTGGAGTCCGAGGCCCAAAGTGGTCAGTACCAGGGTAACCTAATGCAAGTTATGTAATAAGTGATAATCTAGTAATTAAAATTTATGGGGGGGAAACACACTAAAAAGATAAGTTAGAGATATTTGATCTACCCATGCCTTGAGTGCTTGTATAGACTAAGGATGGGATGAGTGCCTCCTCTTCTTCAAAGGGCTTCTTGGTTTCCACATGCACCACGTTGAGGGTCCAGGGTTTAGAGTAACCAGTCCAGGGTAACTCAACGCTTGAGGGTCTGGGGTCTAATGAGAGACCAGTCAAGGGTAACTCAAGTAGCCATGTGATGACACTCCCTAGTATGTAGCCTGAGTCTCCTCTATAGATTTTGTGTACCTCTCATGGTGTAGTTATGGTTGTGCCTCTAGGAGTAAGTGTTGGTTTTGTGATTGGAACTTTTGAGTTAGTATACTTTTAGGATTCCAGGACTTAGAGAGTATCTTTGCTATGTGATTTTTTGATAGTCTATTTGGGACTTGAGATTGTCTCCTCAGCACAGTGGGAGTGGACCATTTAGGTTCCACGTGGTCAAGTGGTAGTGTATTTCCACTCTTATCATTTGAGATTCATCTATAGACATCATGGTTGGAGTATTCTTGGTTGGTATTTATCTTCTATATGTTCTTGGAGCATTATCATAGATGACATACCCTATGATGAATGTATTTACTGGTATGTTTCTTACATTGATAATTTGCATGATGTTATCTTATGCTTTACTTTGCATGTTAGATTACTTTCTACTTATGATGTAGTATGTTTTAGGAGTGACATTCCTACTATATTAATACCGATGATCTCTTCAATGATTTGGAATGTTATGCACGGAGGGATGGCTAGGATCCATGATGGTCTAATGATGCTATTAATAGTTGGGAGGAACCATGCACTTAGTTATTTATGTTTTTGATATATGGTTATCTTTTACGATGGATGTTTTATGATGATGTATCATGTATGGTTTGTGGTTTTATTTATTTTATTGCATCATGGATTATAGTTAGTATGATGGTGTATTTTATTTATAAGGATGTATATTCTTTAAAGCCTTTCATACCCTATGACATGTACAGAGGATGATTGAGTAATCAGAATTGTAATTTAGGTAAGATTAGCTTTTCATTATTATTTTATGTGGATGCAGTACTAGATGGTATCATTATGAGTTATGTTAGATGTAATTCAACATTAAGGGAGCCTTACAGAATGTAACTTGTTATGTATGTTATGTTTACTTGAATTGGTACTAATGCTTCCGTTACTATGTATAAGTTGTGAATGGTTTATTTTTCATGTATTAAAAAAAAAATTTGTTTGGCAAACTTAGTGAAATTCTTTGGATCCCTTGGCGGGGCATTACATTTGGTATCAGAGCCTGAGTTTCAACATTGGAAGCTCTGGGTTTATTGGAATGCCACTAGTTGTTAACTAGTTGAACAAAACGAAAACTTTGAACTATCATGTGTATCTCTTTCAAACTGAAAACTTGAAACTAGGTGAGATGAAATAGAACTTAAACTATTCCTTGCATATTTTTCATACTTCAACACTTAGGTTTCAAACCTAAAAATTCTACTGAAAACCTAAACGTGGGCAAAACTTAAAATTGAAACTCATTCTATTTGCAAAACATGTATCTTTTATCTATGCTTTGAGGTAGTATGGCTTTGATTGTCTTTGTGAGCATTAAGTTGCTCTTGTTTAGAATATATTAGGGGATCTATTTTAGTAGTTGTTAAAAGAATGAATGTTGGATCGATATGGTTTTCGATTTACCATTAAACCAGAATCATATTTCTCTAAGTGTGTTGTAATGTCACCAGTGGAATTATAATGCCCTATAGGGAAAAAGGGTTCAATGGGACCCACACAGTGAGTTCTTTAGTATTATCATTCATGTAGGCTTCCAGGAGTAAGCCTAATTCTAGGGGGGGTGGATGTAGTGCCTGCCCCTAGGATGCATTTTTGTCAAACTCTTTTAAGGCTAGTTTTATGTTGATGGTTAGTAGCATTGTTTTGAGTCTTTTAGATATTATGTTATGGATTCAGTTAATATATGATGAGATTTCTTAGACTCTAAATTTCAGGTATATATGATGATTATTTAAGTGTTTGCAGTTATTGATGATGATTAGTTAGATGACTTATTATCATATGTGTTTTCTTATGGATACTTACCCCATACTTGCATGTGTATGGTGTGTGTGGTGGTTTCTATGTTTGGCATTTTTTATATGGTTAAGAAAAGGAGTCATAGTCACCTGCTAGTTGGGATCTACATGATGCACCACTTCCTGCCATTACCTGTTTAGTTTAGTATATATTGTTCTTGTACATGCATGGTTTTTATGCAGGTTGTAGGTACTGGGTATCGACTTCCCTGAATTTGCTAGGATGAGCGTACCCTATCACATTATCTTAATGGTAAGAGAGGGGAGATGAATTCTCAAGTCCAAATCCCAACCCTTTAAACCATTTGTCCTAATTGAAAATTATGACAAGTATCTGAGTTGAGTACCCTCCGAATACGTTGGATGACATAATTCATGATATTAACCCTTTTGGTTTGATTTTGTATGTATTTTGGCTATGATGGGTTTTCACATTTTACCTTAAGAGTCTTTGGAGTATTTTCTATTAATTAAGCCTAATTAAAAGATTTAATTAATGGTTTAATTTAATGGAAAATTAATATGATATTTTAATATTTATTTAATTTAATTAATTAGAAAATTAATTTAATAAAATAATTAAATTTGAAGATAAAAGTTATAATTTTAAAATTGGAATGTGATAATATTTATTAAAGTTAATAAATATTTTAGCAATTAAGTTTCGAAAATGAAATTTAAAAGTGGAAAATATATTAAAATTATTAAAAGATTCTAGATTTCATGTGATTAAAATGTAAATATATTAAGATAACTAAGTAGAATTATTAAAGTTAGTGCATGAGATTTAATAAATTAATTAATTAAATTGAAAAGAGTAAAGTAAATATTATATTAATTAATGTGCATTATTTTAATATTTAGGAGTTTGCAAATTCTCGAGAGTTGTCATGTAGACAATATAGGAGTTTTCACTCTAAGAATGCATAAGTTGTCTACACTTAGGAGTTAGCATATTAATTGAGCACATGGTGTCTACAACCTTATGACTCATCTAGAAGGTTGGAGAAGACTCATGCTTAGTTTTCATGCTTATCTTCTAGTTGTTTCTAGAGACATTCTAGATGCATCTTAGAGGCCTTTAAAAAGAGGCTCTTCTAGTGTGTTTGGACAAGCTTCAAAGCTTACATGTATTTGAGAAGCTCATATGCTTCTACATGCTCATATATTTCTACATGCTCTTATGCTTCTTCAAGCACTTCTAATCATGTGGGAATTTTGGTTGGCTTGGGTCTTAGAGCAATTGCAAATGTTGGAGAAGGAAGGGATTTTCTATGGACTTCTGAGGCATGGAAAATTAGCATCAGTGTCCAGGTGCACTCATGATAATCGTATAATCTATTTGTACTCTTTCTCTTCTTTTCTTCATCGTGTCTGTTATATGTGTCTGAATCTTCTCTATGATTGAATCTATAATTTAAAATTGGAATCTAGATATTTTATTTGGTTGAGAAGAAAACAATAGAAAACCCTAGTTCCAAATGAGAAAGAATTAGATCTAAATCGGGTTTGGGTTCGAGTTAGAATCAAATTGATAAATAGATCTAAAAAGGGTTTTTAATTTTATAATCAAATCTATTAGATGGACTATGGTCATATTGAGAGAACAATTATTTTAAAAGAGAAATTCTTATTTTAAAGAATTAGAAAACCCTTTTTGTGTTTAAAAATATATATGCTCTCTTTTTAAATATACATATATTCATACATATATATATGTATATATATATATATATATATATATATATATATATATATATATATATATATAGTAATTGATAACAATCTGCGTGTGTATATATATGTACACACACACACACACACACACACACATACATTCGTTGAAGCATTAATATAAGAATCACAATGAGAAGAAACTTTATTTAAAATTCTAAATAGGATTCGAGAGCAACATTTTTTGAAAACATTAAATTAAAAAAAATCAAACGATTTAGGGAGGGGCGGATTACCTACCTCGTACCCCCCCCCCCCACGGCCTGTGCTATGGCGATAATGAAGTGCATTGTACCTGCGAGTTCCTACACATCGCAGAGCACCTGCAAATTAGGGTGGCTCCTTTTAAATAAGCTGCACACCCATATATGTATTGCACGGTAGGGAGATAACGTCGGTCAGTGATTATGACTTTGACGTCAGAATACAATGATGGGTCGCAGGGTACCTGCGATAGCTTTTAGTGTCAACTTGTACATTTTACAAATGTTTTAATATTGTTATTTTATAATATGAACAATGTTATGAGATATGAAATTTATAATATATATGAATTCAAGGGTAAATTTATGTTAATCAATTTTGAAGTTATTAGATATTGACTATTATAAATATATGTATATATATAAATATATGTATATATATATATATATATATGTATGTATATAAATATGTATATATATATATGTATATATATATATATATGTATATATATATATATATGTATATATATATGTATATATATATATATATGTATATATATATATATATATATGTATATATATATATATATATATATGTATATATATATATATATATATATATATATATGTATATATATATATATATATATATTCAATTGGATATTAAGTTATTATATGTGTGTGTGTGTGTGTGTGTGTGTGTGTGTGTGTGTGTGTGTGTGTGTGTATATATATATATATATATATATATATATATGTATGTATGTATAAATATATGTATATATATATGTAATATAATATATTAATAAAGTTTTAATCAAGTTAATTAAATTTCAATAAGTGATATAGTTAGAATTTAATAATTAACTTAATTAAATTTAATTTAATTAAGGCTAATTATTAGTGTATTATAGATCGAAGATTTAAGCTATTCAATTATTGTTATCGATGGTATTGGGATTTAGTAGAATTCCACATTGACTTATCGAAAATCAATAGATAAGTGAAGATCGAATTTAATAAGAGTGGTTAATAGAAACAAAGTTGGCAATTATTATATCAAAGATTATTGATTGTCCTTGAGGTGCTTAAAAGAGATTATAAATTATTTATTTGTTTATTTATTTATCTTAATGACTCATGGGAATGTATCTTAAGGAAGTTATATTCAATTACTAGCGACATTGTTGGTAACAATGTAATGAAGAATCTACCATCATAGATTTATTTTAATATAACTTAGCTATTAAATTATTATCAACTCAAATGTTAATGAAATGGAATATAGTTGATTATCAATAATATGGGTTTGCTAAGAAAACATTAGTATACTTTTTAAAGAGTGACAAATGAGGTCATAATAGATTTCCTATAACTTGCTATTAAATAATAATAAGTCGTTATTGAACTATTAATATGAATATTAGAGATTTGAATTATAGTTAACTTTTAACTTACAAAATTATAGTTAGTTATTAGTCAACTGATATTAATTGGAACGTTGCCATGGATATGTAATTATTAATTAATTAATTAGAGTTAATTAAATTTAATTGATAATTAAGTTATGTATAGAGTTTTAATTGATATGCTAATATCGATTCTTTTAGTGAAGTTGTTAAGTATTTACATCAAAGTTGATGAGTCTTATTCTAATGACTTGAATAATGACTTTAGATATTTTAATGGTTATTAGTGATGATTTAATTGTTATAACAATTAAATTAAGAGACTTAAAATCTAGTAATATTTAATTAAGTTTTAATTAAATGATATAGGGTCATGGATTGTGTACCTATGTGCATTATTACTTAATTTAATGATGTAATAAACCATGGCACTTTAAGTAAGGCTAGTTAGTCTTGTTGTTATCTTCTTATTCGAAGATTGATAATTGGCTCTCTTATAATATAACGAATAATGATCCTCTGATTATGTTGAAAAGTTGAAGCAACATTGAAGAAGAGTTAATCAATTAGAATATGGATCTTAGTTAAATAAAGAGAACAATTTAATTAAAGGTCAATGATGATTAGTTTAATGAGTAAAGTATTTACCCTTAAGTTATTCTTAGAATATTAATGCTATCGGGGAAACAAACGGGTTGACGTGTAGGTCAAAGGGTAAATCCTATACACTTGAAGTATACTTGCAAACAAAAAACTGGAAACCTCTACACTTAATTCAACTATGTAATATAGCACAACCAAAACATGTGTTTGCATCGTGTATTCTCTATGCTTCCTGGTTTGGGTTTTTGGGTTCACTAGTGTTGACCAGTCTTAGGTTGTTACCAAAGGCTCGGGGGTTATGAGATGTGATGGCATGTTGATCTTATTTGGTCTCGATCTT
The DNA here is from genome assembly GCA_028749045.1 of Cupressus sempervirens. Lineage (NCBI taxonomy): Eukaryota > Viridiplantae > Streptophyta > Pinopsida > Cupressales > Cupressaceae > Cupressus > Cupressus sempervirens. The sequence continues at coordinate 301,346,680 of CM053785.1, read as the reverse complement.
TCTAAACCCAACCATGGTAATGTGATCATAGGCTCTATGAAATATTTGTATTTACTGATTGTTATTGTTTATCAGTCTTCATGTGTGAAGCTGAGATGTATGTGTATCTGAGACACTTGAACTAATCATTTTTGAGTCATCGATTAGTTATCCTTGGATTACTTTCCAATCACCATGATGGGGCTGAAGTGTGATTTATTTCTTGATGATGTCATGTTGTGACATGTTTTGATGCAACCATTTTGGAGTCTTCAATTAGAATGATTTTGAGATATATTTTGGTTGCTTGTTAAGAACCAATGGATGTTGTGATTCATGTTGGAGATTATATTCATGAGGTATATTTTGTGGAGCTTTTATGTGTTCTTGGATGGGAGAACTATCTTATTATCAGGTTGCCTATTAAGGTGTCGAGTTTGATCTTTATGAGTGTTGTGGTATGGGACACAACTATGGGTTTATGTGCTTAGGAGAGGTTGTACTGGGTGCATGACTTTGGGAGTGGCTTGTATAGGGGTCCGGGGCCCAAAGTGGTCAATACCAGGGTAACCTAATGCAAGTTATGTAATAAGTGATAATCTAGTAATTAAAATTTATGGGGGCGAAACACACTAAAAAGATAAGTTAGAGATATTTGATCCACCCATGCCTTGAGTGCTTGTATAGACTAAGGATGGGATGAGTGCCTCCTCTTTTTGAGAGGGCTTCTTGGTTTTCACATGTGCCATGTTGAGGGTCCGGGGTTAAAGTAACTAGTCTAGGGTAACTCAACGCTTGAGGGTCTAGGGTCTAATGAGAGACCAGTCCAGGGTAACTCAAGCAGCCATGTGATGACACTCCCTAATATGTAGCCTAATTCTCCTCTATAGATTTTGTGTACCTATGGTGGTGTACTTATGGTTGTGCCTCTGGGATTAGATGTTGGTTTTGTGATTGGAACCTTTGAGTTAGTATACTTTTAGGATTCTTAGACTTAGAGAGTATCTTTGCTATGTGATTTTTTGATAGCCTATTTGGGACTTGAGATTGTCTCCTCAGCACGATGGGAGTGGACCATTTAGGTTCCATGCGGTCGGGTGGTGGTGTATTTCCACTCTTATCATTTGAGATCCATCTGTAGACACCATGGTTGGAGTATTCTTGGTTGGTATTTATCTTCATTATGTTCTTGGAGCATTATCATAGATGATATACCCTATGATGGATATATTTACAGGTATGTTTCTTACATTGATAATTTGCAAGATGTTATCTTATGCTTTACTTTTCATGTTAGATCACTTTCTGCTTATGATGTAGTATGTTTTAAGAGTGAAATTCCTACTATATTAATACTGATGATCTCTTCAGTGATTTGGAATGTTACGCACAGAGGGATGTCTAGGATCCACGATGATCTAATGATGCTATTAACGGTTGGGAGGAACCATGCACTTAGTTATTTATGTTTGTGATATATGGTTATCTTTTATGATGTATGTTTTATGATGATGTATCATGTATGGTTTGTGGTTTCATTTATGTTATTGCATCATGGATTAGAGTTAGTATGATGATTTATTTTATTTATAAGGATGTATATTCTTTAAAGCCTTTCATACCCTATGACATGTACAGAGGATGATTGAGCAATCGAAATTGTAATTTAAGTACGATGAACTTTTCATTATTATTTTATGTGGATGCAGTACTAGATGGTATCGTTATTAGTTATGTTAGATGTAATTCAACGTTAAGGGATCCTTAAAGAATGTAACTTTTTATCTATGTTATGTTTACTTGAATTGGTGCTAATGCTTCCATTACTATGTATAAGTTGTGAATGGTTTACTTTTCATATATTAAAAAGAAAAAATTGTTTGGGAAACTTAGTGAAATTATTTGGATCCCTTGGCGGGGCATTACATCATCATAGTTATCTTCAACATGCTTCATACAATTCAAGAATTAAATTTTGTCTACTTAGATTCATCAAATCTTCAATCTAACACATTTTACCATCACTTGGCAATAAAATTCTATTTTATTGGCAAACACTATGATCTGATGCTTAGCCAACAATGATTTTATTGGCATTGACTAAGTCTTTACTAGTGCTCAACACATACTAAATTTTCCTCACTTGACACCAACTATACTTCTCTTTGCTCCTTATTTCTTAGCTTCAACTAACTTTCTACTCAGCTTGCACTGACTTTCTTAGCTTGCACTATTTAGATGGCAAGGCTTGGTAGACACATTTCTTTACTTAGTCTTCTTAGAGTGTTTTCTCGAGTATTTTTTCATTATAGCCTTAAGTAGATAAATAATACATTATATCATCTATGTCTTTCTTGGTCTTATTCCTCCTTTTATATAACAAATAACTCAACCTTTATCTAGGTTCTCTTGTTATCCTTTCTTTTTAAATCCTCTTCATCAATCAATCAAATGATAGTATTAAGACCAAAGTAAGAAAACGTCTCACTAACAAGTAGCAGGTTTGACATTAGTGACAAAATCATGATTTTTCCACAATAGGTTTCATCATTCTTCATCATTTCAACAATCTCATTCAACATCTTCTTCATTAATTTAACATGATTTCTTACCTTTGTTTGTAGTCCTTTTTTTGTTGTATCTATCATCTATTTTTCCTTTGTACTTGTCTTCCATTTTTTCTTCATTGTATTCTTTGTTAGGACATTTTACATCAATATGACCAACTTGGTTACATGAAAAAAGAATTATAGGAAGTTTACCTTTGTATTTTCCTTCACCTCTTAGAAGTCTTCTTTCCATTAGTGCTTCAAAATTCTCAAGTTCATCATTAGAGACATTGTTGTCACTTTTCACACATTTTTTTTTTTCCTTTCTTAGTAAAAATTAATTTTAATTTAAAAGCATATTCAATAGTGGTAGGGTCTCCTTCATAGATGTTTTGCATTATATCCCACATTTCCTTATAATTTTGGTAGTCTTTTATGTCATCAAACTTGGTGTATGTTGTACATGATGCAATCTCCAACATAGCTTTATTATGTTCTTATTTTTGTTTCATCTACTGAGCTATTAGAGGATGAATTGTTATCTTCACATATGCATTTTCCATAGAGTGTATTACACCATCTCTAATTCCTTCCAAATGTAACTTCATAAAACTATATAGTAAAGGAAAGGTCTCTTTGTTCAACCTTGGCACCTCACACCTCCCTTTTATACATCTTGTTCTTAAGCTTTAAGTACCTTCAAAATACTATGTACAAGCCCCACAACTCTGATACCAATTGTTAGAATATTTAGAATAACTTATGGGGGGGGGTAGGGGTGAATTAGTTATTTAAGGTCCTTATGTACCAATTAAACTTTTAAACACTTCAAATACTTAAAATCTACACATTAAATTTTGCATCCTCTATAATAAATAATCAACAATATAAACTTGCAGTCCACTATCCTAATATTTATCAAACTTGTAGAATAGTAAAACATCTCAAATGACATCCACACAAGTATGAAACTAGGATTTAATGTGGAAGCCCAATTTGCTAAAAAGTCACAGGTAACATGCCACCCAATTTTCACTCTTATGAAGTGAGCTTTGTTAGGAGCCAACCCTGTTAAAGGTTACAAAATAAATTGTTAGGTGTGACCCTATTATAGGATTTAATCACCTTGTTGAAGGTGGCATTGTTAACGAACTTTCTAACATTCCATTAGAATGTCACCTTGAATAAGGATTTATATATGATTGTTACATCAACCTTGATTAAAGGAGTTCAATATTGATAAAATGGTTAGATAGTAACTGTAAGAATTTTCCTAAGGGCAAAATTCACCCAGGAACTAAGAACTCAAACACAAGCACACAGTAGACTAAAAATAGATATGATTAATTAATCAGAGTATGTCCAAATACATTGCTCTATTCAGAATGTGATAATAAAAACACTAGGAGTGCTTGTATATAAAGGCCTCTTAGGAAGCACCTAGAATGTCTCTAGAAACAACTAGGAGATAAGACAACTAAGCACCTTATCCAACATTCTAGATGAATGGATAAGAATGACAAAGTGTCATATGTGTGTAGAAGATTCTTGCGTTGTAGACAACATGTGCTTAAAAGAGGTGTGGACCCCTATGATATCATCATGATATCTCACAAGAGTGCACAAACTCCTAAGTGTCTCACAAATAAAAATAATAAAATAATGCAAAATAATTAAATAATGCATTAACCTAAGTAAACTTAAGTAAGTGTAATAAGTAAATACTTATTTACACCAACACCCCCCTTAAGTGCAACTTAGAGGAATGCCCTTAAGCTTACAAACTAGGATGAAGATGCATAATGGATCCCAGCTACTAAGCCATGTTAGGTACCCATGTACATAATGAAAAGGAAAATCTCCCATAAAGCGGGGAAAGAGGGAAAACCTCATGGGAAAAACCCTCCCCCAAAAAGAGAGATAAATATGGATGCATCAATGGATGGAGTAATTAAGACCCCACCATTATGACATACATCTATGTATATACAAGAAAGAATGGAGAAGGACAAAACCTCCTATGAAGAAAAAGTCTGCCCCAAAAAAGAAGAAGAAGGAGACAAGGTAGTCCACCCTCCTTAAAAATAGTGTGTCGATCAGTGAGAAATGCTCTGATGTAGAAGCTGATCCATGACCTTAGAATGATGTTCCTCCCCTTTAGAAGAAACAAGAGCAAGGGTACCTATGAGATATGTCCCCTATATGGAGAAGGAATCTCTATGATGATCGGTATCTCTGAAACCTGTTCAAAAGTCCCTGTGTCGATACTGATAATGGCTTCCTCCAAAACTATTGAAGAGAAGAGAAAATTGAACAAGGAAGGAGGTAGAACCTGTCTCAGGTAACCAATGGTCTTCTCAACTAATGAAGAGACCTCTTGCAGATGTTGTACATAAGAATCCACAATCATGCCAACCTAGAAGGATTGATCATGTAGAGAATGTGCAATAAGTGTAGAAGAATTTTCCTCAGTAAAGAGAAGCAAGAAATCATCATAAAAGCCTCTCATATCTATTGTGTGTGACTCCAAGAACAGAACTAAAATGTCTGGCAAGAAATCATCACCTGGAAGACCATGAGTACCCTATATTGCTGAAGTACATGAATCTATCACTACGACAAAGGATTAAGTATCTGCCTCAAAAAGAAGATGAATGTCATTAAGAATATCTCCCACATCTTCAATGTGAGACTCCATGAATAATTGTGCAATGTCTAAAAGGAAGTCTTCACATGACGGTAGAGTAGGAAGACATAAAGTATCTTGTTGCACTGATTTTGAAGCATCTGTGGCTGAAATAGGATCAGTAGGAGCAACAGGAGCTGGAGGTGTGATCTCATTTGAAGAGGAGTTAGCTGCAATTGGTGGAAGAAGATCTTTTGGAAATGGAGGAATAGTTGTATCTCCATAATGCTCCCAAAGATACATCCAAATATCACAAGGAAAATGTGCCAATCTAAGAGGACCAAAAGATTTCCTGCTCATACTTTTACGTAGAAATTGATTAAGCTTGATAATATATGTCCAATCAAAATGTGGTGGCCTTGAATAGAGATAAGGAAGAAATCTTGGATGTTCTCTTAGATGGTCAATTATCAAAGTCCTCCATTTGTAATAGTTCCTTGTTGTCAATTATGGTCTAGTACCAAACTGACAAATCTAACAAGACTCCATGAGATCAATCAATGAACCCCCAAAGAACCAAAGAACCCCCCCTGAAAAAGATGTTGTTGGCACTTGAAAGCCACTTGCCAATTTAGGGCCTATTTCTGAAAGTAGTATTTCTATCTACAAAACCTATAATGTGATTGCAGGTTTGGAAAGTAGAGAAAAAAATATGCACTTTCAAAAAAAATGGAACCTAATTTGGAGTCCAGATGAGCCTGTACCAAGCATTTTAAGTGGAAAAATTTGAGATTTTGGAGCTGCAAAAACATTCAGAAATAGATATCTCAAACCACCTATACCAATGTGTAGATTACAAAATCCTACCCCAAAAAAGAAAAAATTGCTCACAAAAAGGAGTCTGTATGAGGAAGATATCCCTGTTTGAAAATCATTGTTGCTGCTATTTTTTCTGAATCGCCGTCGCGACTCTAAAAAACAAATGACTCTAGATTTTGTCTCAGATGTCTGATTTGACAAAACAAAATCTGATTTGGGGGTTTTTGGACCTTTTGAATGTGATGCAAATATCAGATTTGCACTAACAAGCTTCAATCTTCACTTGCAAAAAATCTCTCCTATGGCCCTATGGCCAAAAAATTTCCAAAAATAATGCAGATCCAAAAAAAATACTAGAGATGTAGATGAAAAAAATGTAGATCTAAAAATTAAATGTACAGATCTGAAATGATCATACCAATTTTACAAATCGGTCCTTCGAGTGCCAGTTTGCAAAAAACAAATTTGCCTCACAATCGACTTTGGCCTAAGATAGGTAGCTTTGTAGCCAATTTTCACCAGTTCAGTATTATGGATGCAATGGCAAGGTGAGATCTAGCTCTGGATGCTCCCAATTTTTGGAGCACTCCAGATTCGGGCTGAGGTGATGAAGCAAGCAAGAGGTCTCAAATGGCTATGTGATGAGAAAATCTCCAAGTTACTCTGATACCATGTAAGAATTTGCCTAAGGGAAAAATTCACCCAGGAACTAAGAACTCAAACACAAGCACACAATAGACCAAAACTGGATATGATCAATTAATTAGAGTATGTCCGAATACATTTCTCAGTTCAGAATGTGATAATAAATACACTAGGAGTGCCTGTATATAAAGGCCTCTTAGGAAGCACCTAGAATGTCTCTAAAAACAACTAGGCAATAAGAAAACTAAGCACCTTATCCAACATTCTAGATGAATGGATAAGAATGAAAAAGTGTCATATGTGTGTAGAAGATTCCTGTGTTGTAGACAACATGTTCTTAAAAGAGGTGCGGACCCTTATGATGCCATCATGACATCTCACAAGAGTGCACAAACTCCTAAGTGTCTCACAAATAAAAATAATAAAATAATGCAAAATAATTAAATAATGCATTAACCTAAGTAAACTTAAGTAAGTGTAATAAGTAAATACTTATTTACACCAACAGTAACATCACATTTGATCTAACTAATACAACTCACTTTTTAAATATAGATCACAATTTTGTTCATATGTTGATCCACTTACTAGCCTCAATTATCATCTATATCTTTTATTTTCTTGGTACTCCTTCAATTTATTAATCTTTACCTCTTAATAATACTTCTCAACTTCCTACTCAAGTTTGCCAATCAATAACATCAACAAATGTTCTAAAATTGATTAGGTCTTCATGGGCTTTGCTAACCTCTATAACCTGAGCCATTATACCTCCTTAAATAGGCAATTCATATCTTTTGTTTCTTAAACATCACCATAGATCTTAGGGTTATGATCAGATTCAACACATCTAATGAATCTATCCAACTTATTCATGTTCTTCTTTTTTAGAAGCTTCTCCTTAGCCCCTTTCATAGAAACACTCAAATATGGTTTCCCATGATTTAAATGATCCAACTAATAAATTCTTATCTTCAACACACTTTACATATTCTACTAAATCAACTTTGTCAGCTAGAAATCATGATTTCCTCATAAATAGTAAAATATTGTGATGTCGGAGCACTAATCTTAGATTTTGGTAGGGTTATTCTTTTCAAAGTTAGGTATGTATTAGAGACACATTGGAAAACTTTTCCTCATAATTACATAGCAATTGGATGGATTGAGTTGAATTTTGAGTTGTTTTACCTTGCTTCTAGAGATGTGTTTTTAGGTTCCTATTACAGGCCGTGTAACTAATTTTGTACAATGAGTTAGAAGATTTAAATTTTAGGGATTGAAGAGGTCATAAAGTATTAAATATGGTTCAAGAATGAGTTCTAATTCAATCGAAGCTAGGAGATATCATGATTTTACTCAGATATTGATTTTGGACATTTAATTATTGTTACAGGCTAACTTATGGTATTTAATTTATGTATGGGTATTTAATTTGTGTTCTAGGCAAACTAGTGGCTTCGATTGTTATAATTAAGGGTTGTGGTGGAGTCTTTTATTCATTCATGGATGGAGTCATTCATTTAGAGGAGGAGGAGTGAGTGTGGAGAGTAGTCGAAGAGCAAGTTTTCCTGAGTCTGTGAACAGAGCACCGAATGTGAGGTAGTTTACAGCTAGATTGTGATGGAGTTGTGAATGCATGGATAGAGTGACAAATGTGAGGAAATTTACACTTGGATCTTGGATGAAGTTGGAGCAAAGCTAGTAGTTGTGGCTTGGAAAACAAGGAAACTGCTTGGTGGGCTTGAAAGCACAAGTTGAGATCTTTCTTGGAGGCTTCTACTAGAGAGTGGATCTGGACTAGCTAGGATTTGGATTGGATCTTGAGGGATCTTGTAGAACTATTACTTGCTTTGTATTTGGATATAACCAAGAAGGCCTTACAGCTCAGCACATTGAATGTAATCAACAATATTTTATGAATATATTATTGTAATTTGGTATTTGATCTTGCGTTATTGCTTCTTGTTGTTGTGTTTTTGCTATGTGGTGATGTTGCAAGTGGCTAGGGCATCTCCTTTGGGGATTCTCCTACCTCTTGCACTACATCAAATGGTATCAAAGTGAAGGTCGTTCCTAAGCATGTAGACAAATTATCAAAGTTGTGGCAGTTTGCACTAGGACTTGGGTAGAGAAGTAGATCTGATTTGATCTTGTTCTGGCAGTGAATTTTCTTTCTAGAGTCCTAGATCTCTTGGTTGTGAGATGTTAGTTCATGGTTCTAACTTGAAATTTTAGATGGTTTGTAAATGGATCACTGGATGCAAAGATGGAAGACTAATCTTGTTAAGGCATGATCATAGAGAGTTTTTGGATTGTACATCCATGGTCCTAGACTTGTTGTGTGGTTCCTAATTATTCATGCAAGGTGGTAGGTTGTAATATAACTTGTAAACAATTCTTGGTTGTCACAAGGAGCATAGGAAGGATTTTCTATAGAGGGTTTACGAAGATCTTGGGAGATGGCTCTAAGAGGATTGGACCCTGAGATGATTGCAAATCTCTGTGATGTGGTGGAGAGGAATTTTTCTAAGATGTATCCTTAGTTTGAAGCTAGTTTAGCTAATCGAACTAAGAAGGTAGTTGCTCAATTTGGAACTAGTTCATATGATTGAGATAAGTACAAGATAAGGAAGGCATTCCCTAGATGTTTATGGAGCTAGAGTCTACTAATCTGAAAGAGATTTTTTTGGGTGGTTAAGAGACTTATTTATTAGAGAAGAAGGCATAGCAAGGTTGAGTTTGGTTTTGTTGATCACATTTTTGAGTTTGATACAGAACTTGCAGAGCACCTAGAGGTTGTTGCTGAAGATATTCCTATCCTTGTTGATGATAGGATAGAGGTTGGTTTTCATGATTAGTTGGCTAAGTTTGACATGGAAATTGGAAAGCACTTGGTCATGGATGATCTAGTTGTTGGTGGTGGTGAGTTATGTATTGCAAAACATCTTGTTGTGAGCAATGAGATTGTTGGTGTTGTGAATTTGGCATGTGTTGATGGAGATCTACATATTGCTGCTGATGTGGATAAGGGTTTTCTGATGAAGCATTATGTATAGTTTGTTCCTAGGAGTGAGCATGTTGATTGGATGGTTGAGATTCTAGTGTTTGATAGAGTGATGTATATGTGGATGTTGAGCAGATTGGTTTTCTTGTCCCTGTTGGAGTGGAAGCCTTTGTTGAAGATGAAGATGGTTGTTGCTCTTTCTTTGGGCATCAAAGTGTGGGACACACTTTCCTATTTACTTGGGGAGTCTGATGTAGGAGTATTAAGCTTAGATTTTGGTGGATTTATGTTTTTCATGGTTAGTGATGTGTTGGAGACACATTGGAGAACATTTCCTCATGATTGCATAGAGATTGGATGAATTGAGTTGAAGTTTGAGTCATTTTACCTTACTTTTGGAGATGTGTTTTTAGGTTCCTGTTGTAGGCCATGTAACTAATTTTATACAATGAATTGGAGTACACAAATTTCAAGGATTGAAGATGGCCTAGAGTACTAACTAGTGAGTTATAATTCAATTGGAGCTAGGAGATATCACAATTTTACTCTGATATCAATTTTGGGCATTTCATTACTATTGCAGACTGATTTGTCACATTTAATTTATGTATGGATATTTAGTTTGTGTTCTAGGCCAATGTGTGGCTTAGATTTGTATAAGTAGGGGTTGTGTTGGAGTCCTTTATTCATTCATGGATGGAGTGATTCATTCAGAGGAGGAGGAGTGACTATGGAGAGTAGCCAAAGTGCGAGTTTTCCTAAGTCTGTGTACAGAGCATCGAATGTGAAGTAGTTTACAACAAGATTGTAATGGAGTTCTGAATATGTGGATAGACTATTGAATGTGAGGCAATTTACACTTGGATCTTGGATGAAGTTTGAGTAGAGCTAGTAGCTATGGCTTGGAAAAAAAGGAGATTTCTTGGTGGGCTTGTAAGGACAAGTTGAGATCTTCCTTGGAGGTTTCTACCAGAGTATAAATCTAGACTAGCAACTTGGAAAACAAGGAGATTGCTTGGTGGCCTTGTGAGCACAAGTTGAGATCTTCCTTGGAGGTTTCTACCAGAGTATAAATCTAGGCTAGCTAGGATTTGGAATGGATCTTGAGGTATCTTACAAAACTATTACTTTCTTTGTATTTGGCTATAACTGGGAAGGCCTTATATCCTAACACATTTCATGTAATCAGCTATATTTTATGAATATATTATTGTAATTTGGTATCCGATCTTGTATTATTGCTTCTTTTTGTTGTGTTTCTACTCTGTGGTTATATTTCTATGTGCTAGGACATCTCCTATGGGGATTCTCTTGCCTTGCAGTACATCATATTGTCTCATAGCCAATACTATGTCCTAACACTCGGTCATCACTAGATTACTTGGTTAGTACTAACTTTTCTATTAAGAATGTATACTAACACTCAATCAATATTGATTCTTGGTCAACACTGCATCTACTTAGCACATACCAGCACTTAGTCAACACTAGCATCACTCGCCATATACTTTGAGTTTCTTAATCTTCTGCTCTATTTCTTAGTCAAGCCTATGCATTTATTCATTCTTTATCACTTCTTCAAGGCTTCAATACAAATGTCTTCTTCACTTGTAGCATGACTAAACAATCACTTTATCTTGTCAAAGTCTAACTAATCAAGTACCCCTTGCAGTTTCCTCACAGCTCAACTTTTTCTCTAGGTACTTTTGTTATGTCTTCTCTCAAATCCTCTTCATCAATCATCTAGATATGGCACTCTAATGAGAGAGTAATCTATCTTACCAATTACATTTGACATCAATGATAACATAAAAATCATTCCAATTTTAGTTTCCAACAACTACTTCTCCCTCTTTATTTTATATTTTTTCATAGTCCATTACTCTTCCTTTGAGATGAATGGAAAAGATGAGTTAGTAATATATTATTCAAAGTTGTTTTGAAAAAAGGTTCCTAAGTTGACATACCTAAGAATGTTTGCAAAATATTTCCTTAAAGTTTCATATTATAAATTCCAAGTCTTCCTAATTAATTCTACTTCATGAATAACAACACAAATATCATGCTATTATCTTTGCTCCATGCACCTCTATAGGAGTAACCTTTTCATATAATTTCTTTGAGGCTTCCAAAGTCTTAAGATCCTTCTATAGAATATCTAATTTAGGGATCAATTTTTTCCTTAGTATAGTGAATTTCAACAAAATTATATTCTTATCATGCACCAAAGTGTGAAGGACATAACAAATATACACTCTATTATCAATTTTAATCAAACTTAACTAGATTGTTTTTCAAGTTCAATGCCTAACTATTATATCTTGTATTCATCTTTTTTAATACTTTGTGTGACATCCTCTACATAATTGTGTGACCTTGTACATGAAATTTACATCTTCCTTCGTTCATGAATACATCCTTTAGTGTCTTCAACATATTCATTAATAGCTTGTAGATCATTTAAAATATTCACACACACCTTTTGAAATTATGAAGATTCAAACTCATGTTGTCATCTAATATTTGTTGGCTAAGTTAATGTGGTAAAATGACCATAAAATTCATCAATGACATTTTCAATATTATCTATAATATTTTTCCCTTTGAATATTGTTAGAGAAGGAGAAAACTTTTGTAGTCTTCCCAATGCTTTCTCAAGTATATTTGCATGTTTTCATAACTTCTTCTCTAATTGTTCCTTATCCTTTTAAAATGTAAATAATGATATTATCATAAAATCATCATCATTCATGTCTTCCTTAATGAAATTTGTGAAATCCTCACCAATATTTAAACTTTCCAACAATTAATGAATAGATGTTCTGGGTGTAGAAGTTGTAGCAATGCCTTCTCCTTATCAATTATCATTTGTTCTACCATACAAGATTTGATATCCACCTTTTCTACCTTTTTCTTCGGTTTTTATCTCATCGAATCCTCTTTATCAATAGAATATATTATGAGAAAAGAAGATCAATCTTCATTATCCATCAATGGAAATTCAGTGTTATCTATATCCATGTCAATCTATCCTCTATCCTCTTCTTCTCTTTGAATATTTTTCAATCTATCCTATTGATATTTTTCTTTACCACTTTCACTTATAATGTAATTAATCTGATTTTTTATGCTCACAACCTCTATCATGATATTTCATATGTCACTAGTATCATCCAAGTTATCCACTTCATTTATTTTCTCCTCTTCTTTTAGTGTTGCATCAAGAGTAGTATGTATTCGACTTATGAATAAATTTGGTTGTTTTACAATAGTTGTCAATTTATTGGTGCCATCATATTTTGTCTTCTTGATAGTGTACTCATTGACATTTATCCCAACTAACATTTTCTTTGGTTGTGACCTCTAAAGACTAGGATCATTAAGTACCTCTATGAGTTTGTTTTCTATCTCAATTTCTAACATTTCATACAATCCAACCATTAACTTAACATGTCTCATCATGGTTCCTTTTTTAGGTTTCACTTGTTTAAGAACTTCATACATTTCAATAAAAATAATTAGAGTACATAGTTCTCCTAACTTATCCTCTCTCATCTAATTATATTCTTCTACAGATTTAAATATTTTCTCTTCTAATTTGTTAAATATATAATCAGGAATACTTCTCTCTAGTTCCACTAAAGTTTTCTTCAAGTTTAACAAATGTTTAATGAATGCACTTTCACTTATACCATGTTGTTGTTCATCATACCTCCAATAGAATCCTTTTAAAAAATTTGAACTTCTTAAAGTTTCACATCATGTTTTATTCTGTCTATAATAGTCATAATATGTGGCTTCTATTTTCTTCTCTCCATGTCAATGTTAATTTTACGTTCCCCTTGATTTTTTAGTATCTTAGGTTTTGCCTATTTTTATATTGATTTCTCTTTTTATTTTCTATACCAGCCTTCTTTTTTTCTTTGACCTGAGTTCTCTTAGGGTTAGGGCCTTGGACCTTTTCCTTGTACCTTGGATATCTCTTAGGCTCCCTGCTTACCTATTCTTATGACTTTGTTGTAGGTGTGTACATTTTAGGAGTACTATAAGTTCTAAGTATAACCTTTACCTTTTTAATCTCTATCACCTCTATATATTTGCATGACTTTGACCCTATGCAAAGGATTGTTTGAGTTTTTTTGTCTTTTCAGAAACATTATTGTGGCATTGTTAACTTTTATGCCCCTAATGATGCTTTTGAGCATTCACACTTGTGGCATTGGTTGGCTGATCACTTGCCACCTACGACCTAAGTTTTTTGTTAGGACTTCAATATGGTTGAGATGGCTACTGAAAAAAAAGGGCTTCTTCCTTTTCAAATGGAAACTTGTGAGAGGGAGGCCTAGTTCTACATGTGAAAAAAGGTAGTTTTTTTTAATCCTAATGCTAATTGATGTTGGTCTGATTGGGTTTGGCATACTTGGTCCAAATTTTGAGATAGCCAAGAAAAAGTATTAAGGAGACATGATAGGGCTATGCGTTTAGATCAGTCCTTCTTTTCCTTTACACATGATAATGCCCTACCTATCACCCCTCTACTAGATGTGACCTTGTTAGATCACTACCCTGTCCTGTTTTCTATCACCTAGCACACAGTTTAGCCTTGTCTTTCACAAAGCCTAGTTATATCTCAATACCTCCTTGTTGTCCCATCCATTGAGTGTTTCCCACATTTTTCAAGTCTGGAATCTCAAGCCTTGGCCCCACACCAAGTTTGGGTAGATTCAATGGTGAAATGATGCCATTATCTATACTGTGAGATTTCTACACATTTACGATAGAAAGTTGGTTGTATACCATAGAAGATCTTATGAAGCCACTACCAAAGATCTATGTATGGCCTCAAAAGCCCTTGCTCTATAGATCTTTAGGTTCATCTTGCCAATCTTTGACACTAGAAGAAAGTTGTAGAGAACTATGCTACTAGAGGAACTTAGATCAAATCCTGTCTCCATTGGTGAGAGGTTAGTGATTAGGCTTCCAAAGAATTTTTCAATGCTGTGCAGGCTCACCATTTTGTAGTAGGCATCAAATACATCAAGGAGGACCAATAGGTTTTTTTGACCTACCTAGCATCCTTTTGGCTTTTGTGAATCACTATGAGAAGGTCTTCACTTCTCTGGGGCCTCTATAGCATGTGACTAGGTTTTATGAGCCTACTTTGCTATTACTCCCAAAAGTATTTCTCCAAAGAAATATGATTTTTGTGAGAAAACGTTCATGCTTTCTAACCTCCATGAAAGAGTCATCTCCATGCTAATGATAAGGCCCTTGGTTGTGATGTTTTCCCATGTGAATTTTACAAAATTCTATGGGATGGTATTGGCCCTGATTTGCATTAGTTGTATCAAGAAGCCTATAGGCAACATAATTAATAAGCACAATATCAAATTCATACCTAATGTTGATGATCTCAAGGAAATTTGAAACTAGAGGCCCATACTTTATTGAATGTCTCTTCAAAGATTATTGCTAGACTCTCTCCCTTAAAATTTAGTAGTTGCTCCCTTAGATTATCCATCCTGAATAAACTAGTTTCATTAAATCTAGATACATCCTAGACAATATTATTACTATTTGGGAAGGTGTAGAATGGGCTCAATGGTCTAAATGGTATGTCTTATTTCTTAAGATTTATTTTACCAAAGCTTATGATGAGAATGAATAGCTTTTCATTTTGGCCATGCTCCAAGCACTGGGGTTTGGCCTAGTCTTTTTGCAATTAGTTCAAACACTCTTTGGAAATGCCTCTACTTGCATTACCATTAATGATCCACAATCTGAAGGCTTTGGGATCTACATATCTATCCATCAAGGCTATCCTCTACAACATTCTATTTATGTGTTAGTATCTTAAGGTTTTCAATATCTTCTTGCCAATGTCATCTCTTGGGGCTTGGTGCATGGCATTGCTCTTCTAGATTCCACTACATAGCTTGTGAATGATCATTTTTTTGATGATTCCTTTGTTACCCTTCTTGAAGATGAAGATAATATTTCCAATGCCCTTCAATGCTTGGATACTTTTTACCTTGCTTCTAGGTCTATTATTCAATGGCATAAGAATTTTTTTTATAGACAATCCTTCTTGCCAGATCCTCACTGAATGTATTGCTATGGGTGGAAATGGGTTCAACACAATAAAAATTTTAGTTTCTAAGCATTCCATTTTCTTTTCAAGCATCTCCTGTGGAGCTATAGAATGTTGTCTTGCCACGATTGAGAAGAAATTGGACTATTACATCAACAAGCCTCTCTTCCTTGCAGGAAAATTTTAGATTTGTTCTAAAGTGTTGGTTGCTATCCATGTCTACTATTCCTTCTGTTGGGCCCCTTCCAAATCTTCATACCTCAAGCTTCAATGCATTCTAAGTGATTTCCTCTAGGCCTCTAATGCTATGAATCACAACTTTTACAGAGATTCCTAGGACTTTTTTTGTTTTTCCAAAGACTTTGGTGGTGTTGGACTACTTTGTACATGCAAATAGGGTATTTTCTTTTGTACTAAGTGGGTCATTTGGGCTCTCACTAGTGATGAGGCCTAGAAAAATCTTGTTGCGACATTGCATATTGTCAGGTTTTCTAGTTAACTGGCATGCCTAGAAGGGGATTTTCTTTCAGACCCTTCTTGTGAAAACTAAATCTATGCAGATTTAAGGAAATTTGTTGCTAAAAGTATTTGGAAAGCCTAGCAAGCCATCAAGCCATGACTTCATTGGGCTAGTGATGGGTTCAAAGATGGGCTCTCTATGAACCAGCAAAACCTATGGTGGTTTCCCTTGTTTGTTGCTCAATGTGTTCCACTTGCTAAAATTTAAGGAGCCAACATGTTATGCTTATTTTGAAGGGGAATAGGTGCAATTCAAGCTTATCCATCCAAATCGATAGATAATGGATCATGTAGTTTCTGCAATACCTCCCCATCTATTACACAAGCTTGGTATTCATTCATTCCACCCATGATGGAAAAACTGGAAATAGTATCCTGTCACTCCTATGAATAGTTACAAACCTAAGTTGAGCTATCGGTGGTTGGTTTCGCACATTCTAATGGTTGATACAATCAATCAACATGGTCATTTCTAGTCCTCTCATAAGACTTGGAGTCTTAGATTTTTCATAGTTTATAAAACCATTATAGAGCCAAAAATTCTCACTTTTCCTAGTGTCTCCTTTTCTAGGTGTTGCATCTAGGTCCTAGACTCCAACATTTGTGAGTCTCGGGGTCCTAGGCTCCAACCTTTGGGAGTCTCAAACCCTAGATGTCCTTTATGTGGTCAGCCGGAAAGTTTCCTCCATATTTTTTGGTTATGTAGGAGAGCCCATAACTATTGGCTCTGGATCCATGATTTTTTTATGCCTTTCTACTCACAAGCTTTTACATAACACATTGATGTGGTAGAAGATTCACCCAAGCTCCCTTTCAAGTACTCTCATATATGGCATGCTTTTAGATTGGAGATTTTATTTACCATTCAGAAGGACCACAATGTTGTTTTATTCACCTCACAACTTTCTCAATATACATATTGTTGTGTACTCTAAAGCACATATTTGTAATAATGTCGTGATGCAGATTCAAGTACAAACAAATAAGGTTGTGTTGGAGGTCACCCACCTATAGGAGCTTCTAATACAATGGGAAAATGCCCCTTGTATGTTTTCCTAGGTGCCACTAGATGCTTTATCCAATGATCACACTCCTTTTGTTTGTCACCGGAGAGGCTAGAGTAGTTATGCATGCCACTCGAATACTCCCAAATCACAACCTCATTGCCGCTCTCCTAGTGCTAGTTTTGGTGGTTGCCACCACTCAACATCACCTCCATAGAGGTTGGTTTTGGGTTGGTCCCCTATGGCCCCTCCTGCTGCCCCTAATACAAGCTGGCCTTTTGCTCATAGAGACCCCAAGTGGGCTTTCCCTCTACTAGACTTAGCTATCTCTTCGCCTAGGCTAGAGGGAGAGAAAGACTTGATGATGTTTTTGTTGCCCCTGCTAATCATTGGGCTCCCCCTGAGCCAACTGCCAACCCTAAAGGCTTTTGGGGTTCTGATGTTTAAGACCCTCCCTTGGCTAGCACTACTCTTGCAGCCTGAGGGCTTTTATATTTTATTAATATTATTTTTTAATGAATATTTGCCTTATCCGGCTTCGTGTTGACTGAACTTGTGGGTTGATCTTGTATCACGTGACCCCTTTTTTGTGAATATATATCTTTGATATTTAACTAATATAAAATGTCTATTCATAATATTTTTATTTTTAATCAACTAAAATGAATTATCATTAATCTAGAATTTTTTATTATAAAAACCATTCAAATGAGATATGATAATTTGTATGATAAGTCGCATTTGCCATGCTCTCGAATAATTATATGGGAGAGAAAACTAATGACACATCCTCCAAATGGCATGTTACTATTCCTTGCGAAACTAAAGGACAACACAAATTAGGATTAATAAATATAGACTATGTGAATGAAGAAAGAATATGGACACTCCTTGTCCTCACTGGGACTTGCAGAATTCTGACAAACGTATAGAATGGGTCAGTCAGGAGCCATAGTCGATAACCCTTCCCCATCCCTCATCCATAAAGAGGTCCTACTCCCAAGACTGATCTCAGACATCGAGAGCATCATTTGCAATTCGATGTATATGAATAGCACACACCCACATAACGAATAAGTCATTAAAACTTTTGATATAAATGTGACCTACAATTTATGGGAGCGAAGGGGATGGATGATGATAAAGGCTTCCGATTTTAGCGTATTCTACAATTTAATACCGTCCAAAGGACTGACAACGCATTAAGATTTCAAAGTCGTTACTGAATAAATACAATCACATTTGTTTCTTTCTACTAATGGCAATATTTGCCATCCGATGAATCCAGATACATATCCTGCAATTTGGAACAATAGTCAGATCTCAATTTAATCTATCATGCACTTGTTCTGAACAATAACTAAGTCTCCCGACAATTTTGCCTATGATTTGTTTATGTGCATCAGAGACCAGCGCCTAGGAGTTGATGGCAAGAATTATTGCTCCCAAAAAGCAAGAGTAAACGGTATATTTGGATAGTTTTTAAAATAATCCTAGATGTAAAAAATTTAGGGTTTCGCACGGGCATGTTTTACGAAACAATTAATAGACATACCAATACTTTCTGGTACAATTATCAACTATCTCGAGTGCAATTATTTTGCCTGTAGGTCCCTTGAATCATTTGATTTCTTGCTGAATTCCTATAAGTAGGACGTAGCATTCTAGAGCTTCTCATTGATGATTGCTTCTGTGGATGCTTGTGAATTGGTCATGGCGTCTCGTACGTCTCGTACACAGATAATATGCTATATTTTGTTAGGCCTTATATATGTATGGACCCTAATTGACTCAGTGGTGGCGGAAGGGAAACATTACGATGATGATAGGCGCCGTCGTGGGTATGGTGGTGGAAGAAATGGAGGTTATGGGGGTGGCGGGTATGGTGGTGGAGGAGGACATGATGGTGGTCGTGGTGGGTATAATGGTGGAGGGCACCATAGTCATGGTTGTGGTGGGTATGGTGGTGGAGGACATGATGGTGGTCGTGGTGGATATGGTGGTGGAGGGCAAGATGGTCATGGTGGTGGGTATGGTGGTGGAGGACATGGTGGTCGTGGTGGGTATGGTGGTGGTAGACGTGGTGGGCAAGGAGGTTAGGGTGGTCCTCCTCATCATGGCCATGGACCTGAGAATTAAGAGAGGCTTTATGATAATCTAGACCATAGTAGAAATAGCATAATATGCTATAAGTTATCTAATAAATGTGTGTTTGGTCACGTATTGCTCCTTGATCTTTACTTAAAATTTGAAGATATGCAAATGAATTTCTTGTGGTCATGATTAATATGAAATAGTAGGAGCACTCAAATGATCTTGCAAATAATGTTGTATTGAATAGAGATTATATATTATAGGTTTATAAAAGATATTAGATTGTGACATTGTTATAAGAAGTAATATTACAATTTGACTTGTGATGGAAAATATTGTGGCCATTTTCTTTACTAGAACATCCTTTATCTACTTTTTCTCTTCTCTACTTTTAGATTCAGACTTGATGTATTTAAAACCTTCCATTCCAATCCCTTCTCTTAGTCTCTTCATTTGTTGCTCAAAGTATAGTGGGGGCTTCTTTAACTGGATGATAGCAGTGTTTTCTTCTTCATCATCATCTTGAAGCTTCAGCTTCCTTTTGGATTTTCTAGTAGTTGTGATCATAGGGGTAGCTTCTTTCTTTGGTGTAGCCTTCTTAGGTGCCTTTATAATTGCTTTTCCTTTTTTCTTTTGAGGTTCTTGATCCTATTCTTCCTTTTCTTCTTCCTTTTCTTCTTCCTATTCTCCCTCTTCTTCTTCCTCTTTATCTTCACCTTTACCCTCAGTGTGCATGAGAGGGTCACCTTTCAATTTCTTCTTTAGGATTTCCATCATCTTCCCTCTTTTCAAAGACTCAAGAAATCTCTATCTCTAGAGATATCCTAGTCTTAGCTTCATCATAAGTGCTTAAATATATTACCTTGGCACCAACATGCTCATTAAGAAGAGCCTCTATGATATTCCTTGTATCATCTATATTAACTTCATAACCCATTGGTTTTACCCATAAAGACCTATGTATGACTCCTTGAATGTGAGTATCATCACAATCAACCAAGAAACAAATATTTTGAGCATATTGCTCAACCAATTGCTAAGGTATCCTGTACATGTTCTACATTTTATCCTTGAAATTTTCAAAGTATGCATCCATTATGCCATCAAATTTTTCTCCCAATTTTTCTATGTAATCATTTATCTAGTAGATTACTGGTCTATCCTTACTCTAGACCACACTATCTTTTGATGGAAAGAAATTTTGAACATAGAATAATAAACAAATAAGGAGGGATCTAAACTTATATATTTTCTTCTTTGATGCTTGGATGCTCTCCATGTTTCTTCTTAGTTGAGTGATTTACAACTCGACAAGGTCAAATGATAGATTGTTCTTTACCACCTTGTAAGCCAAGTCAACTTCTTCACATAGAACACTCTTTGGCTTGATTAAGCTATAAATCTTGTGTGCAATTATATGAATCTTTAATTTGATCTCCATGTCAGTGACATTATTTAGCTTCAATCCTCTACCATCCCATTCTGCTAGGGTTTTCTTAGTTCATTCACCATGAGCTAGGGTTTTAGGCATTTTGGGTCTATCCAGTATAGGGTAACTTGTAGTTGTAAACCATCTTCTTTGTGATCTTCATAGGTTAATCAAACCAAAAGGACATGTCGTGAACTCTACTTAGAATGAATCTAATCCACTTTATATTGAAATCCTTCAGCAATTGTTAAACCTTTATCTCTAGATGTCTATGTTTAGGATTTAGTATTCCATTATCACATAGGTCATTATACACTTGATTCATTTCAAATGTGTTGGTTCTTGAATAGTGTAGTGATAGAATGATTTGATATCATTAATCAATAGTACCTTTGGAGGTATAGCTAAGTGTGCTCCCATTAGATCCTTTTGATTGGCAATTGTTGGATGAAGCTTGAATTTAGGTGCCTTGTAAACCACATTCTTTACTAACATCTTGAACCATTCTTCACCTTCAAATTAGAGCTAGATGCCATACTACTCGGTGAAAGATGAATTCATAACAATCGAAACTTTTACTAAAACTTCACTCTTCAACACTAATTTTCCTATAGATCACTTGGGGACTCAATATTACTCTGAAAACTGAATCCAAGGTAAGAGATAAAAAACCTCAATTTCACCTTCTATCAAAAAATTCAAATTTAGGGCCTCTTAAATGCATCATACATTGGTAGGTAGGATAGCTTGTTTAAGTCATTCAAGCTCAGCATAAACTTATCATCACATATCTTGGTTAGAACTAGGTTCTAACTTGTCTTTCTTAGTGATAACAAGAAACTTAGTTACAACTAAGTTGTAACTTGGTTAAAACATAGCTTTGTTACTTGACCTTGTGCATCTTTCTATGTTGATTTGAATGTTCTTTCTTGTATGTCTAGAGCTAGTGTAAGATTTTTCTTTTTTCCCAGCTCTAGTCATCTCCTTGACTACCTAGTTGGATGTGGATGCTTCATCCAACTCATTGCATTGGATAATGATAGCTTCTTCCTTTGGGAACTCTTCTAATTTCCTTACCTATTTTTGATTCCTTTGAGTTCTAATTTCTTCAATCTTTAAATTGTCTTTATTTTCTTCACCATTAGTTATTGTATCTCTATTCATAGATTTTCTTGCCAAGTGACCAATCAATTTTCATACATAACATCTCATATTGGTATTTCTTTTTCTGATGTGAGTCTCTACATAATTTATACAAATGTTTCCATATTCTCCAAGATAATGATATCTTCCCCATGTATTATAATTACAACCAATAAATTCTCTTTGTTTGGTTCCATTGTGCTAGATTTTTGACGTGGATTATGAAGATTTGTGACCTTGTTCGTGACATGTAAAAAAATTTCCTTCAAACTTTGATTTTGTTTTGCATTCATTTTCCTTGTGAGCATACTTATTTGCTCCTTGTTATGATGATTATCCTTGATTGGTGTACCATAAGCCACTAGTTCCTTTAGGTCTATTCTATGTTTGATCATATAATTGATTCACACTTTCTTGTGACCTCAGTATTCTTTCATTTAGTTCCTTTTCAGCCATCAATTCATTCTAGAGTTTCTAATTTTCTGCTCTCAAATTGGTGATTCTTTGATTTGCATCATCTAGCTAATTTGTAATGTCTACATGATGTTGAGATAACTATTGAACTTTATTGGTATTTTATCTTCATCTTCCACTTCTTTATCATTTATTTCTTTATTCTTTTGTTCCATGACTTCACATAGCTTGATCGAGTGACTTTCTTGTTCTCCTTTCAAATTTCTTACTTCTTAAAGAGTATCATTTCTCACTAGTAGATTTTCTATGGCTGCATCTACTTCTTCTAAACTTCTTTCTTTGTATAAATATTCAATTATTTCTTCTATATATAGATTTTTATTCATCTATATAGCTAATTTTTTTCTTCTTTTTCAGAGAGTGAGTGAATTGTTCCTTGAGTTTCCTAACTTGCTCCATAGCCATGTGTAGATCCAATTTTTCATTGTCAATAGATTTCTCTAATTTATACACTTCCATTTCCTCAAATCTTTACTTTGAAACTGCTAAGCCTCTGAAGGAGAACCTCACTTTGATACCAATTGTTGAAAATGTAATGACAAGAAAGTGACTGAGAGTGGCGTGGGGGGTGGGTTTGAATTAGGAACCAATTAAACTTTTCTCACTTCAACATTACTTCTTTAGATTATCTAATCTACTTTAATGCATGGACATAAAAAAATAAAGAAATCAACATCATATAACTTTTATGTTGGATATAGTAAACTAGAAACCCTCTAAATAGAAGGTAAAATTGGGGTGGGGATAACACCCACAATGCTTCACTACTGTAGTAATAAAATTTGCATGTTAGGACTTAGAATTGATCACTTCTAGTGATCTCTATTAGGAGTATGAAGGATTATTAGGTTCACCTTGTAAAATGATTCTACAATACAGTGAAGTATCTACTCTATTAAGAGATTTAGCAAGGGACTGATAGGTCCACCTAGTAAGAGGATTTGACTAATGCACCTATTAGGATGAATCAACTAGTTGATCTCTATTTGTAACTCTATGTTTTTATGTAGATCCTTTGAATAATATGATCACCTGACTAGGATGTATGAGTCTCTGCTCTTCCCTTTATACTACCTTGTAGCCTGATTACTTAAACTACTTCATATTCACTTCTCATCTTCAAAATAATAATGTATTCTCCATTTTTTATATTAGAGAAATGAATTTTCCTTCTTTATATATCTCTTAATAAATAAATTTTTATTGGTTCACATAGTGGACTCAGTTAACACTGTGAACTTGGTTCACACATGAAACTTGTTTTCTAGTGATGATATAGAATAACTCAGCTTATACTGTGAGCTAACATAGTATGCCTTCATCTTCTCAGGCTACACTAAAATTTGCTCTCTAGCACAAAGCTTGGTTGTAGTATTAACCTACCTTCTTAGATAGCTCAAGTGGTTTCTCACCAATTGATAATATGTCTTGCAATAGGGTCAATAGTAATATTGATTAGTAGTATTTTTAAGTCCTTTAGAATAGGCTAGTATTTAGATAGGATCAAGAATTGATAAGCTCTAAATGATTTTTTGTGAAATCTTTTAACAAGGTCACATTAACAATGTGTATGTAACTTGTAACAAGGTTAGCTCCTAGCCAAGCTCATTTTAGAAGAATAAAAAATTTGGGTTGCCATATTGGGGTGGTTTTTCCCTTTACAGGGTGTACACATTAAATGATGGTGTTAAATGTGTGAATGTTATTTGTGCCACAAGTTGTTTTACATTTTTTTCATTTACTACAACTCGGTAAGGACTAAGTGAAAGGTCAGTTATAAAATAAATATTTTATTGATATTCAATTATAACAAGAAGTGTAAGTTAACATTTTGAAGTAAATTGGTTGAAAGAATTAATTATTTAGTTGGATGAGATCACCAAGGGTTTGGTATGGATGTTTATGAAGTTAAAATTGTACTACTTACTAGGGTAGTGGGATAACCAAACATAACTGATGCATGCCCTACTTATATAACCAATTGTCCATCTCCAACCACATTCTAGTTTTTTTTTCCATATTGAGTAGGTGTCCAATAAAATGTCCATCTAGAGTCATTTAATGCAATACTCCCAACCCTCATCAAAATGAAACCAATCTCAAAGATTTGAATGCCAAAGGCATGGAAATACAAAGAACATATGTGGGAAGGGGGAGAAAAAAACAAATGAGAAGATACAAGTACACAAGTTAAAGAGAGATAAATAGAAAAAAAATACAAAATACAAAAACACACATAACAAAACAAAAGAAAGAATAAAATTAGTGTTAAATGTCATGGTGCAAAGCCTCAAACTATTACTTCTAGTACATACTAGGTTTTTCTACATACAGATGCCAAGTTACAAGTTTCTAAACCAAATCTTTCTTCTTGCTTGTGTCTATAACTTTTCTCAATATACTAATTTTCTCAAATGAGGTTATTCAGAGTTTTGACTTCATTGTCTATGAAATTATTATCTCCTTTTACTAGGGGAATTTATTTTTAAACTTCATTAGATACATTGTCTTCATCCTTCGATGCCTATGACTATCTTCAATTTGTACATAATATATTAACAATATGATCTTTGACTTACTTAGAAACACTATTAATAAATACAATTTTGTTCATTGAAGAAATATCTATGAACTTCTAAATATAGTTCAACCATTTTTTAATCTATGATCTACTCTTTCTTTTTGTGTTTCCTTGTATGACTATAAATTTTTTATCATTTTTTCTAACAATGATGCTTTAAAAGGAAATGACATTCAAGCCTAAAATATTTTCCTCTTAATCTTTTTGATGTATTTCTATAATTTTAAAACATACAATTATCTACTCAAATGTCTATGCATCCTATCTATAATATTCTCTTATAGAACACAAAAAATAAATATATAATCATCTATATTGAATTTCACATCAAATTTATGGCATGAACATATACTCTTCTAAGGTAATTATCTTTTTTTTCAAGCAACCCATAAATAATTTGAAATTAAATGTAATTTATATAATTTTTAAGATAAATCAATTATATTTTATTCATATTAAGGTAATAACTAGCAGTGACATAGTATATTATTCTCTAAGTGCTTTGAATTTTTTCTTTTTAATCACAAGGATAGACCATGGTCAATAAATACTTCATACAAATTAAAAGTTTGTGATTTATATAGAACACAAAAGTGTACATTGAGGCATTAATTTTTTAACAAAAAACTATAGTATATATATATTGATAATAAAATAAGTACAAAATAACACATATAGGTGTAATTGCTAGTGTATCACAAAGGAAGAAATAGAGAAAATTTCTTAAATGAGGAAGCAGGAATCGCTACTATAGAAGAAATAAACCTACAACTATCATCAAAGTAATATAGAGGGATAATTTATACAAAACTAAGAGTAAATTCACAAGTCCATAATCAAAATTATATAAACCAAATGTCTCCCTAATTAAGACAAATGCAGTAGACGTAATAATTGTAGAAGTTGAAATAGCTATAAACCTCCAAAAAAATGAAGAGAGGCAATACTATTCATCCATGACATCCCTTGGTTGACTAGAAAATACATTATCCATAGCCCTTGTAGACAAAGCATGTCCAACTACCCTAGAAGAAGCAACTTAACAACAATGAAGAGATCGACAATGTTGACCAAGAGGAAGAGCCCCCATATTATCATGGCAATGCTCAATTAAAGAAAATAATAAAGATTTTTTTGATTTCAGCACCTTGGTCATGGATCATTCCAAATCATCTCCATTCCTCTAAATGACCCTATTCAAATATCTAAAATCAAGTTTGTTCAAACTAGACTTAGCCATAGCATATGCTAAATCATATGGAGACCCTTTTCCTAGTTTTTTAATGAAAATGACACCACCTACATGAGCTAAAATTGACCATAACTAATAGTTTTCCATAGCTTGATGAAGAATAATATCATAGATCAACCTACCTCTAATAACCTTTATTGCAAGCCCTAAAAGATCAACATTAGACTGAAAAAAGTCCATTGTATTTGAGAGGAATACTGAACCATGATCAAGATGAGAGAGTGTAAGAATTTCATGACATTCTTACACTCTCTCATATTGATGATGGATAATGGAGTATGATCCAAAATATTGATGGTTAAAAAATTTATACACAATCTTGGTCAAGAAAGATAGTTGCATAATTCATGGATTGTGAAAATCTCCTAATTGCGGGACAATTGAAACCAATTGATGTGGGAAATGAAACCATTTTAAATTGTGAGATAATATCTCATCACCTAAAAATAGCCTAATGTTCAATGTACAAAAATCACAATCCATATGAAATAAATTGTTGAGGGTATCATAGAGATAATACCCATGAATGGTTGAAGGGAAACCTAAAGATGCACTACACTTCGTCCATTAAGTTTAGCATGCTCCCTTTTCTTTGAAATGCACTGCAAACAAAAAGGCCCTTCATTATTTTCATAAACAGATTCTGCATAACTCATTATCATTTGTACTAAGATGGAAGGGAGAGGGTTGTGAACTTTGAAACAAAAATCACTAAATAGAATAATTCAATTTATTATAGTTGAAACCACCGAAAACCATCCCATAGAATTATTTGTTAAAATTAAA
Source organism: Cupressus sempervirens (assembly GCA_028749045.1). NCBI lineage: Eukaryota > Viridiplantae > Streptophyta > Pinopsida > Cupressales > Cupressaceae > Cupressus > Cupressus sempervirens. The sequence goes on along the minus strand of CM053785.1, from coordinate 301,319,682 downwards.
CTATACATAATACCACTTATGTCCAAACTAGTAATAATCACCATCAACCTTAAATTACTCTTTTTTAAAAATCCTAGATGTAGAGAGTGAAAAGTTTAGTTATAAGTGTCATAATGAAAAAAATAGCATCATTGAGTAGGCTCAATGGTCCCACAATTTAATGTTTCCTCATTGAAGCAAATATTTTAAAAGACAAGGTTCACTTTCAAATGTATATTACTACAAAATCATAAAGAATTCAAAGATATGTAAATTATTATTTCTTAGATAATTTATTTATTTTACTACTATATTTAAGAGAAAAAAATCAATTATTTTTTCTCTATTTTTCCTTCTTCAAAAAGTGATTTATATTAAAAATCAACATTTTCAAAGTGTGAATACTACTCAATTTGACATGAGGCTAGAATTTTAATATCAATATTAAGATGATGTAGTTAGTTTCATTCAATTTAATTAATTTTTTAAATATTTTATTGAGTTATGAAATGACATTAATCATTGTTTAGATATAGGTTTCTTTTATTCGATACTACTTAATTTATATAGATCAATATAAATATTTTCTAATAGAATGGTAACAAAAATATCTATAAGATACATATTTTACAAAATAATATATCTCTAATTTGTTTCCCCAAAACATCAAATAGAGAGATGTTAAATGGTAAGACAACATACATTTAATAAAACAAAACATTTAACGTTGTTATAAATGCAATATACTAGAAGTATAGTCACTGGAAATATTGGCCAAATTACAAAAAAATTCCATTTTATGCTTCAACATATGGTCTTGTTTGGCCATTGATCAAACAATTAGAAGAGTGTAATTTTATAAAATTTTAATGTCCTTAGAAATAATTCCAATTTTTTGTCCCCTTCGAATGAAGGAGTCCAAATGGGTTTGGTTAGAGGGGGTTCAAATGAACCTCGTGAAGTCAAAATTGATGAGATTTAGTATCACCAATTTTTCTTCTGGATGTTTTTGTTCAAGCCCCACAATTGGTAATTTATTTGAATATTTGGTATTGGTATAAACTATGTTTTTTTTTTTAATCAATAAAAAAAATTAATTTATTTTTGTTTAAGGGTTAAAAAATATTTTTATAGGGAACCCAAAACCCCAACATGTAATACAAATTAGAGGTCTTTAAAGTCCCAACATGAATCATTGCTATGAGAAACTAGCACCCTCAAAACACATAAAACCAACAAAAATTAACCAGCACCTAAAAAGAAATGAGAAAAGAAACTAAGACTAGACATAGAACAAAATGATGGGACACTATAAAATAGAATGAACCTGCACAACATACATCACTTTGGAGCTATGACCAACTCCTCATTCATATCCTTTATTATTTTGTATATTTTCCTTTATATCCTCCTTGTTTAGCATCATACTCTTAGCCTTCAATTTCCTTGTGCTTGTCCAAATTATTTTCATATTCCCTGGGTAGTTATCTGCATAAAACTGGTAGAGTATCAACATTTTGATCCACATTATCAACAAGCTTGTTTAGGAATTCAACTATGGCCTCCATTAGCCCCTGGTAGCTTTTGGCCATATCACTAATGGTCTTTCCCAATTCCTCAATTCTCTTTGTTAGGTTCAAAATAAAATTATTCTTTTCATTAGTCTCCCCTATTTTTACATTCTCCGTTCAATCCTACAATTTGTTCAAAATTTCTTCCATCTTTACATACAAGAATTTTTAGTTAATGTTAAGGAGTTTGATAGATTTGAAAGTTCATTTTACCATGTGATAATTATAGAAATATATGGCCTTCATAGTCAGAAAAATTCCAAGGTGATGTTCCTTGTTCAAATCCTTAAGGTCTTCTTCTAGCATCTTAACATTGACCTCATCCACATCAACTCTATTAGTCATAGGAAAATTCCTATTGTATTTTTCCTTTTCATGAATGTTAAAATCTTGAGTCATATCTTTCTATGCTAAGACATTAGGAGAAATGTGCACATTATGATCCATCATCTTAACAAAATCAACAATGCAGAGATCTTATTTATCATTTAATGCCCCACCAAGGGATCCAAAGAATTAACCTAGAATTTCACTAAGTTTGGTAGCATTTTTTTTTTCACGTGAAAGTAAATACCACATATAACTTACGCACAATGACAGAAGCAATAGCAATGTCCATCTAAAAAGTAAACATAAATAACATACATAATAGATTACATTCTTTAAGATCCCTTGACGTTGAATTACATCTGGAAACATTTAACATACATGAATCCATCTAGTACAACATCCTCATGAAATAATAATGATAAGTCCAATGTTTATACATTACATTTCAAATGCTTATTCATCCTCTATACATGTCACAGGGTATGACAAGCTCAAAGAATATACATACATAGAATAAGGTACATCATCCTATTCTAATCCATGATACATCAAAGTAGAGATAATCACATGATATACATGATACATCATCATAGAAGACATATACATCCATCATAAAGATCAAACATAATAAACTAAGTGCATGGTTCCTCCCAACCGTCAATAGCATCATTAGACCATCGTGGATCCTAGCCATCCCTCCGTGTGTAACATCCCAAATCACCGAAGAGATCATTGGTATTAACATAGTAGGAATGTCACTCCTAACAACATCAAAAGATAACATCATCTAACATATGCTAATCATCAATGAAAGGATACATATCCATCATCATGAAGGACGCATCAGCCACGATGTCTTAATGAATCTCAAATGATAAGAGTGGAAAATACACTACCACCCGACCGCGTGGTACCTAAGTGGTCCACTCCCACCATGCTGAGGAGATAATCTCAAGTCCCTTACAGGCTATCTAAAACACATAGCACAAATCTCTATAAGTCCAGGAATCCTAAAAGTATACTAACTCAAAGGTTCCAAACACAAAATCGACATCTAATCCCAGAGGCACACAATGACATGTAGGAACCTACTATGCAAGCAGGAAAGTGTCATCGCATTTATCACATACAAGTTACCCTAGCAGTTAGCTAAACTCCACGGGTCCATACTGATCTCATGTGGCCACTAGTATCCTCTCATACTAACGAGGCATACTACGGAATGCAAGGTCACAACCATGCGTTCTCACTACTCCCATCCTAGCCTGTACAAGCACTCAAGGCATGGGCGAGAACAAAACACTTATCCTTTAGGTTCATTCAGTTAGTATTAGCTGTGAATGTTATCACTTATTAATCCAACTTACAATGAGTTACCCTGGCAACCTCTTAGGGCCCCGGCCCACATTGCAAGCCACTTCCCGACACTACATGCAGATATCCTACCCTAATGCTCATGGAATCATAAATCTCAAAATCACAAAAGATAATCCATAATAAAATCATCAAATATGCATAAAAGCATCAAATCTCCATGAGCAAACATCCATAGAAAATCATGAACACAACAGCTCTCTATTGGCAACTGAAGTATCACTGATAATCAAAGTATCCAATGGTTCTCAATAACCAAAATATAGCTCAATCATAGTGATCAAAGACTCCAAAAATGGTTGAGTCAAACATGTCACAACATGACATCATCAAGAATAAATCCACATTTCAGTCCCATCATGGCGACTAGAAAATAACCAAGGATAACTGATCGATGACCAAAAATGGTTAAGTCAAGTATCTCACACATAAGAATCTCAACTATAACAATCAGTAATCACATCCAATACATAGAGCATTCCATCACATAACCATGGTTGGGTTTATAAAGATCGAGATTAAAACATCATCATGACATCACAATCACATAACCCCCAAGCCTCTGGTAGACGTCCTATAACTAGTCAACACTAGTCAACCCGAAACCCAAAACAATAGCATAAAGAATACAATGCAAACACATGTTTTGGTTTTGCTAAGTTTATGACTTAAATTTAAATGCAAAAGTCTCAATTTATGTTTCCCAATTTAAATATCAAGTGGAGAAATTTCATGTTTTACCTAACCCATGTATTTGTTTAATAGATAAAAGTTTCTCCCTAAAAACATTAGACTCAATTTTCTAATTGATCTAATAATATTTGTTTATATAAACATTGTTTGAAAATAACATTCCCAATGATTCCAATATTATCAACAAAATCTACATATTTCAAAACTTCGATTTATGACACGTTCTAATAATCAACCTTAATTAAACTAAGTTTAATTAAGTTAATTATAAATATCTCTTCATTATTGACAAGCTTAATATTAATACTTTAGATCATTTAGAGAATGATCCATTAATTCAAATCTTTTAAATATAATAATTATTTATAATATATATACATATATACTTATATACATATATATATATAAAATAACATTTTACATATAAAAAAATGAAATATAAAAATTGAATTATAAAAATTGATTTCCATATATTACATCTAATAACCAAACCAAAGGCAATTTATATTGAATTCGTCGCCGATCATATTGCTGGCACATGACTTAAACCCATCGCAGGTACTCTGCATCCGCAGGTACCCTGTGACCACTATCATATGGCAATACCTTGTCATAGGTACACTGCGCATGCAAGTACCCTGCGACTTGCCTATGTAAAGATCAGTGAGGAGGAAGGGGGGGTTACGGGTATAACCCGCCCCTCCACACATTATTATATGCATTTTTTTTCTTTTAAAACGACTTTGTCAATAGTCGCCCAAAATTTTAAATTGTTTTAACTATGCAATGTTTTTAATAAAATGTTTGTAGTTGCGATTCGATATTTTAATAAAGTTTTGACATTGCGATTTACAAAATACGGATATTCAATGTATGTATGTATATATATATATATATATATATGTATGTATGTATATATATATATATATATATGTATATATATATATATATGTGTGTATATATATATATATATATGTATATATATATATATATATATGTATATATATATATGTGTGTGTATTTATATATATGAGCTTGCAGAATTTAATCAAATATCACAGCATATATATAGATATAATATATATATACAAATATATATATACAAATATATATATATATATATATATATATGTATGTATGTATGTATACAGATGCAAAAATTATAAACATTTATATTTCACAACGCGCATATACATAATTATTTAATGGTTCCAATTTTCAGAAATTTTTTTCCATAAACTATTTGGTCTCAAAATTTATTCAATAAATCATCTAGTGGTTTTGGCTCCAACTTAAACCCTAGCCCCGTGTTCTCTTCAGGATCTATGCATATAAAGATTCTCAAATAAAATTAAACTACCCATATTGAGAATGCATACAATAAAAACATGAAATTCCTCAGAAAACATATGGAAGACATGAAGAAGACAGGGAATGCATGATGCAGAAATAGCATAAGTAAAATCACAAGAATCTACCCAAATTCTGATGCTAAATCACTCTTCCTCAGAAAACTCGCAGAGCAAGCTCCTCCCTTCTTCAGAGTTCTCGAGTTCTCCAATGCCCCAATTGCACTCCAAATGCTATGTCTAAGCCTCTAGGAATGCCTGAATATAAAGAGCTCTCAAGAAACATCTAGAATGCTTCTAGAAACAGCTTGAAGGTATCACCAACTAAGCATGGGTCTTTCCCAACCTTCAAGATGAGCCATAGGGTTGTAAAAACCATGTGCTTAATTGATGCACTAACCCCCATGTTGTTGACACATGAGAAATAGAAAAGTGTGTTAACTCCCATGCAAGCTTATATCTCCAATTCACTTTTTATATAATTTTCTATTTAAATATTTATAAGTTTCTTTTTAATTTTTATAACTTTTATTATTATTATTTATTTATTACTTTATTATTATTATTTTTAATTTCTAATTTTCTTTTATTTATTTCTTTTTCTTCAATTAATTCCCATTTAATTAATAATCAAAATATCAAAGACCATGATATTTTATATTAATTTTCTCAAATAATTAATTTATTAATTAAATCTATTTATTAAGACTTAATTAATAGAAAATTCACCATAGACCTCCAAGATAAAATATGAAAACCCATCATAGAGAAAATCACACAAACTCAGTCTAAAGGGTTAAAAATCATGAATTATGTCATCCAACACATTCTATGGGTAAAATATCTAGATACTTGTCCTACCTCATTAGGACAACTGGCTTAAAGGTTTGGAATTTGGACTTGAGAATTTATCTCCCTTCTCTTATCATTGAGATAGTATAGTAGGGTACGCTCATCCTGGCAATTCAGGGAAGTCGATACCCAGTACCTGCAACCTGCAGAAAAACCATGCATGTACATACAATATATATAATGCTAAGCTAAACAGACAATGGCAAAAAGTGGTGCATCGTGTAGATCTCGACTAAGCAGGTGACTATGACTCCCTTCCTTAACCACATCAGAAACGCCATACAATAAGAAAGCACGCACATTTATATTTCACAACGCGCATATACATAATTATTTAATGGTTCCAATTTTCAGAAATTTTTTTCCATAAACTATTTGGTCTCAAAATTTATTCAATAAATCATCTAGTGGTTTTGGCTCCAACTTAAACCCTAGCCCCGTGTTCTCTTCAGGATCTATGCATATAAAGATTCTCAAATAAAATTAAACTACCCATATTGAGAATGCATACAATAAAAACATGAAATTCCTCAGAAAACATATGGAAGACATGAAGAAGACAGGGAATGCATGATGCAGAAATAGCATAAGTAAAATCACAAGAATCTACCCAAATTCTGATGCTAAATCACTCTTCCTCAGAAAACTCGCAGAGCAAGCTCCTCCCTTCTTCAGAGTTCTCGAGTTCTCCAATGCCCCAATTGCACTCCAAATGCTATGTCTAAGCCTCTAGGAATGCCTGAATATAAAGAGCTCTCAAGAAACATCTAGAATGCTTCTAGAAACAGCTTGAAGGTATCACCAACTAAGCATGGGTCTTTCCCAACCTTCAAGATGAGCCATAGGGTTGTAAAAACCATGTGCTTAATTGATGCACTAACCCCCATGTTGTTGACACATGAGAAATAGAAAAGTGTGTTAACTCCCATGCAAGCTTATATCTCCAATTCACTTTTTATATAATTTTCTATTTAAATATTTATAAGTTTCTTTTTAATTTTTATAACTTTTATTATTATTATTTATTTATTACTTTATTATTATTATTTTTAATTTCTAATTTTCTTTTATTTATTTCTTTTTCTTCAATTAATTCCCATTTAATTAATAATCAAAATATCAAAGACCATGATATTTTATATTAATTTTCTCAAATAATTAATTTATTAATTAAATCTATTTATTAAGACTTAATTAATAGAAAATTCACCATAGACCTCCAAGATAAAATATGAAAACCCATCATAGAGAAAATCACACAAACTCAGTCTAAAGGGTTAAAAATCATGAATTATGTCATCCAACACATTCTATGGGTAAAATATCTAGATACTTGTCCTACCTCATTAGGACAACTGGCTTAAAGGTTTGGAATTTGGACTTGAGAATTTATCTCCCTTCTCTTATCATTGAGATAGTATAGTAGGGTACGCTCATCCTGGCAATTCAGGGAAGTCGATACCCAGTACCTGCAACCTGCAGAAAAACCATGCATGTACATACAATATATATAATGCTAAGCTAAACAGACAATGGCAAAAAGTGGTGCATCGTGTAGATCTCGACTAAGCAGGTGACTATGACTCCCTTCCTTAACCACATCAGAAACGCCATACAATAAGAAAGCACGCACACCATACACATGCAAGTATGGGGTAAGTATCCATAATAAAACACATGAGATAATAAACCATCCAACTAATCATCAACAATAACTAAAAACAATATAATGATCATCATGTATGCATGAAATGTAAAGTCTAAATGATCTCATCATATAACCACTGAATCCATAACATAATATCTGATAGTCTCAAAACAATACCACTAATCCATCAACATAAAACTAGTCTAAAATAATAGCAACAATATGTCTAGAAAGATGTGAACGAGGGCAGGCACTACATATCACATTCCTTAACATTCTTCTCTACATTTACTTATTTTTCCTCCTCAATGTTATCATTCTATAAAAAGCCTTTATTTTATTGTGAGTGAATGGAAATAGGGAAAAATAATTACTATGAGGCCTATAAATTTTTATCATTCAGCCACCTAATTGTAATTCACATTTTTCTTCTTTCTTTTAATTGATTTAGTATTATTTTCCCTCAATTCAACAATCATATGTTTTCTATTACCTTTGCTACTTCCAAGGCTCTTAGGGGTATTTTCATTTCTTATCATCACACTCCTCAATGACTCTTTCACATTTTTCATCATATACTCAAAAATTAAAACATTCAACCCTTCATGTAGAATGGGTTTATTTAGTTTCAATCAAAAGACTTCAAACTGTGAGTCAAAGAATAGATAAAATAGAAAGGAAAGAAAATATTTTTCTTATACCTATGATTTAGTTAGACAAAATGATACTTCCATGCTCTATCATAAAATCTATCAAGGCAATATATTGAATTACAACCCTAATAATCTTGTTCCATAAGGTTTTAATTGATGAAATCACATAGCCTCCCCCTCCCCCCCCCCCACAATTTCTTTAAATAAAACCCCATCCTCTTGTTTAGTAAATACTTTAGCTACTTCTTAACAAATTTAAAAATGTATACCTTTAGTTTGTAGAGTAGTGATTATCATCATTTTTTTTGTGTTCATCTTGATACATCTTCCCACCATTTTTATACACATGGATAAATTCCATTGTGATTTCTAGCTTAGATTCCTCCATCCTCTCTATAGGTGGCACCTAGCAACCATTTTAAATCTCTCCTAGACCTCTAATTCTTTACTCCACTTATCACAATTCCCTAGTTCTCTCCACCTCAAAGAACCACCCATAATTTTAACACTAAAAATAACAATTTGTACAATACCTCTTAACACAAGAAACACATCACACAAGAGAGAGACGAGGTAAACTAGTTGCAAACAAAATACCCACAAAGCATGGTAATATCTTAGGTTCTTAGGATTTTCATTTATAAAAGTACTAGAAACATTAAAATTCATGTCCCTTAAATTATCTTTCATAATTAGAAATATTTTTAATATTAAAATTTTATTCAAAAATTTGTCATAATTAATTATCAATTTTAGATTTTAAAACCCTTTTGTGTCACCATTGCAATCAATGGAAGAGGCATTAACAACTACCATGTTAGCTAACACACTAGAAAACCTCATTGGCTTCTCTACTAACGTGGCTAGTATAAAACTTATCAATATTATTAATAATATTTTTTTCCTCTTGAATGATATTGTCTATAGTCCAAGAAGGAATAGCCTTATATCTAATATACAATTGAGAATATTCTTGGAGTCTCTCTCAATCCTTAACTATCTACTACCACTTTTCTCTACCAGTATTAAACCTTGGAGTAACACTATCACCTCATCTAAATGGTTCACCTAGATCCCACAAGGGACAATAATTACTTTAATAAGATCACCTCTTTCATTTCTAAAAATCACTCCACCACCAACAACACTACCTAGTTCCCTTTGATTTCCCTATCAAATTTCAACTTAAGCCATCCTTAAGGCGGGTAATTAAATCTTTCATTATACCATTTTTCTTATTTTAACTCTATTTTATTCACCCTGGGTCCTTCCAATTTACTCTCTTCAAAAAAATATTTGCACTTAAGGCTACTTTGGAAATTCTCCACAACATTGTTTTTTATCCTTTCAGCCAACAATGCTAGCAAGCAGTAAGAGTCCCTAAAAACCCTATTATTATACTTGTTCCATAGAGTCCACATAACATGAGTAGATAGTATCATCCATATATTCCTATCAACAAGAGGTTTATGACCTTTCTACACCACCCAAAAATCCATAATCTTCCCTAGCATAGTCTAGCATAGATTCCACCTCTATAGAATAAAAATCAAAGATTCTCGTGCAAGAGGGCATTTTAGGAAACAATTTTCCACCAATTCCAAATCCCTTTTACAAAGAAAATAGCTATTTGTTAAGAACATACCTTTTTTGGCTAGATTTTCCAAATTCATGATTTTGTTTTAAAGTGCCATCCATTTGAAGATATTAATTTTTGGAATACCAAGTTTATTCAAAATACTATCCCAAATGGGGGAGAAAAAAATTGGTCCTTTAAGAGCCACAATAGTTAATTCCATGAGAAATTATGACTAAAATTTCCATACCAAATAATTGATCTTCTTATGTACTTCTAATAACTAGGGAATTAACATCAATCATGGCTTGGACTAGAATTTGATCAATCACTAGTAGCTTGACCCAATTATTATCCTTCTAATAGTTAAACTCCAAATAACCAAAATAATAGATGAATATATTCTTAAAGGGGGAAAACTTAGCATACATAGAGATGAGATCCTACAAAATCAACTTATCCTCCTAGAAGTTGATTCTTTGACCATCACCAACTTTCCATTTGGCTTTTAATTTAATAATTGGATTTTTTTGGAAGAGCGTGATTGATTATCTTAATGGATTGTACAAACAACCCTCCATAATATTTAGAGCTACAAACTATATCTTAGTCTAGTAAAGCTAATCTCTTTTTATCCTCCACTCCTATCTAGAGGAAATTCATTTGGATTTTTACAATGAATTCAACAAAATTTCTTGGCATCTTAAACAAACTTAGAGAATACACCAGGAGATTTTGAAGAGGAGATTTAATTAGCTGAATTTTACTAGCCTTGTTAAGTAATGCCCCTTTCTAATGAGATAATTTAAGATTAAATTTGTCCGAAAGAGATGGCTAGAAAGAATTGAGAGGTTGAAGGCCTAAAACTAACCCAAGAGAGGATGATGAAAGGATATTAATTTTACAGTCATAGAAATACTTACTATCCTAACTTATCTATGAACTAGGGTATTGATGAAGAAAATATAGTTGTTTTTGTAGTTGATGAGATGACTTGAAGCCTTAGTGTAGACCTATGGACAATCAATAAAATATTTGGATTCCTTAATGGAGGATTCTCTTATCATCATTGTGTCATCTACAAATTACTCATGCAAAGAAATAAGGATATCTGAGGTTGATTTTAAGCACTCTATCTTACCCTAGGTTATTCCAACACTCATGTACCTACCAAGAGTATTGAATCCATTATGGAAAATAATATAGGAGAAAGGGGATCTCCTTGTATCAACCCTCTAGAGGGTTTAATGGTTCTAGAATACATCTCATTAACAATGATCACTGGAGAGGAGACCACCAACCAACTAGATGAAGAATTATTAAAGTAAAAATTCTTCAAAACTTTCATTAGGAAGTCCCAATGGACTGTTTCATAAGCCTTTGACAAGTCTAATTTAATAGAAAACCCTAGATCTCAAAGCTATTGGTAGAGTGAATTAGTTTATGAACTTTGATAATAGAATCTAGAATATGTCTCCAAAGCAAAAACTCATTTATCCTGGGAGAGATAATCCTAGGCAAGATAGAGTGGAATCTCAAGGATAGAACTTTAAAGAATGCTATGTAAATAGAATTTCATAAACTAATGGGTGTAAATGCAAGAATTTGCATACCAAAACCATCAAAATCATTGAGCAAAAAATAGTGTTGCTAGAAATAAGTACCCATTTATTAAAAAATGGGTACCCACTTTAGGTTCGGTTGTCCAAACATCAATTCAGAAAATGGGTACCCATTTCAAAAGTTGTACCTATAGGTTTCAAAAAAAGTTGTCACTTGAAAATGGGTATCTATTTCTAAAAAATAATAAAATTAATTATTGAAACTTGAAAGGTCATTTTTACCTACATTTAGAAATGGGTATTCATTTTGAAACATGTACCCATTTCTTAAAATTTGAATTTCACATGCCATGGGTTGCATTGTGTTTTGGCTTGGGATAGGTTTGGTAGGACCAACCTTGTGCTTGTTCCAAAAAATTTGGCTAAGGCATAGGAACATGAAAATTTTTCCTTGCCATACTTGTTTGGAGGACTTTCCAAATGATTTTTTTGACAAAACAAAAACCCATTATAGTACTCTTTGTCTAGTTTCTAAGAATGTAAATTTTATAGTAATATGAATTATTTTAGCATTTTTACAATATTTATCAAGTCAAATTGGTACTTAAACTTTATATAGTACGGTTAACTAAAATTTTAATAACTTTTTTGATTTAACATTTTTTGAAAAATGAATTATATGTCATCAATTGACATGGAATGTACTTCAATATTAAAAAATAATTGGGAAAAGGTTAATTTTTCATCAAATTATGGTGGTCCTACACTATAGGTCTTCAAAATCCACTCTATGGTAAACTAAAAATTTATGAAAAAAAAGCAAAAATTATTCTGATCAATGATTCGTGTGTTAGATACATTTTCCCAAAAAGGAATTACAAAAATGCATTTTTTTAATCCAAAAATGGGTGGTCATACATGTGTGTGGTATGATCTTGAAACAAGCATTTTGAAAAAGTGGTATTTGAACATTCCTACCACAAAGTATTTTAGACCATGTGGGTATTCCAACAAATTACATATTTGAAAACTCAACTCCAAGAACTACATTTTCTATTGCTGATTTTTTCTAAGATTCAATCTAGATGTACCTCAAATTTGGACATTAGTGACAAGAAATTTGAAAAATAGGAAAAACACTTTCACTTTTTGGCCAAAATTGGGTCTCAACTTCTTGCACCCATCCATGGGTCTAAAATAATCTAGACCTTTATCTCCCTCTATTTTTGGAATCATGACAATAAACGTTCAGTTCAACTCTTTGAGAGACTACCTTGAAGCAAAGAACTTTTTCACTACTTTTTGAAATCCACTCTATGGTCAAATAAAAATTTATGAAAAAAAATACGGAAAATTATTCTCATCAATAATTGGTGTGTTAGACACATTTTCCCAAAAGGAACTACAAAAATGCATTTTTTTGCTCCAAAAATGGGTAGTCAGACACGTGTGTGGTATGATCTTGAAACAAGCATTTTGAAAGAGTGGTATTTGAACATTCCTACCAAAAAGTATTTTAGACCATGTGGGTATTCCAACAAATTACATATTTGAAAACTCAACTTCAAGAACTACATTTTCTATTACTGATTTTTTTTGAGATTCAATCTAGATATGCCTCAAATTTAGATATTAGTGACAAGAAATTTTTAAAATAGGAAAAACACTTTCACTTTTTGGCCAAAATTGGGTCTCAACTTCTTGCACCTATCCATGGGTCTAAAATAATCTAGACCTTTATCTCCCTCTATTTTTGGAATCATGACAATAAAAATTTAGTTCAACTCTTTGAGAAACTACCTTAAAGAAAAGAACTCTTTCACTACTAAATGTTGGTGTAAATAAGTATTTACTATTCACACTTACTTAAGTTTACTTAGGTTAATGCATATTTTTATTATTTATTAGCCACCTAGGAGTATTCATACTCTTGTGAGTTGTAATGTTGACAACACAAGAGTAAGCACACTAATTAAGCACATGATGTCTACAACCTTCTCATTCTTATCCACTCATCTAGAATGTTGGATAAGGTGCTTAGTTGTCAATGCTTATCTTATCTCCTGGTTGTTTCTAGACACATTCTAGGTGCTTCCTAAGAGGCCTTTATATACAGGCACTCCTAGTGTGTTTGTACATCACATCATATACTGAACAGAGTAATGGATTGGGACATACTCTGATTAATTGATCATATCCATTTTTGGTCTACAATTGTGCTTGTGTTTGAGTTCTTAGTTCTTGGGTAAATTTTGCCATTAGCCAAATTCTGACATGGTATCAAAGCTCTTGGACATTTTCTCATCATGAAGCCATTTGAGACCATCATCTTGCTTCATCACTATAGCTTGACTCTGGAGTATCACAAAAATTGGGAGTGTCCAGCACTAGATTTGATCTCACCATTGCATCCAAAATGCTACTTTGGTGAAAATCAACTATAAATTCAGCTATCTTCAGCCAAAGTCGATTGTGAGGAAAACCAGCACTAGCACCCGAAGGACCAATTTATAGCATTGGTACAATCATTTCAGATTTGTACATTTAATTTTTAGATATGCATTCTTTTCATCTGCATCTCTAATATTTTTTTTTCAGATCTACATTATTTTCCAGAAACTTTCTTGGCCATAGGGCCATAGGAGAGTTTTTTGCAGGTGAATATTGGTGCTTTCTGGTGCAAATCGGATATTTGCATCACATTCAAAAGGTAAAAAAACCCCCAAATTAGATTTTTTTTCATCCAAATCAGACATCTGAGGCAAAATCTAGAGCCATTTGAATTTTGGAGGCATGACGACGATTTAGAAAAAATAACAGCAGTTGCAACATTCAAACAACAATATCTCCCTCATACAAACTCATTTTTTCGAGCAATTTTTTCTATTTTGGGGTAGGATTTTATGATCTACACATTTTTGTAGAAAGTTTGACATCTTTGTTCTTGAATTTTTCTGCAACTCGCAAATACCAATTTTTACCACTTAAAATGCTTAGTACGGGCTCATCTGGACTCCAAATTAGGTTCCATTTTTTTTTAAAGTGCATTTTTTTTGTCTACTTTCTAGATTTGTAATCATATTATAGGTTCTGTAGACATAAATATCACTTTCCAAAATAGGCCCTAAATTGGCAAGTGGCTAGCAAGTGCCTAAATCATTCATTAGGGGGGGCTCATTGATTGATCTCATGGAGTCTTGTCAGATTTTTTAGTCTGGTATTAGACCACAGTTGACAAGAAGTAACTATCACAAATGGAGTGCTTTGCTACTTGACCATTTAAGAGACCATCCAGAATTGCTTCCTCATCTCTATACATTGCCACCATATTTTGATTGGACGTATATTATCAACCTTAATCAATTTCTATGTAAAAGTATGAGCAAGGAATCTTTTTCTCCTCTTAGATTGGCACATTTTCCTTGTGATATTTGGATGTCTATTTGGGAAAAATATGGAGATCCATGTGTTCCTCCATCTCCAGAGGACATCCTACATCCAGTCACTCTGGCTATGGTTTCTTCAACTCTAGATTGGATCACACCTCTAGCTCTTGTTGCTCCTACTGATCCTATTTCAGCCATAGATGCTTCAGATTCAGTGCAACAAGACACTATATGTCTTCCTACTTTACCTTCATGTGAAGACTTCCTTCCCACCCTTGCAGGCCTATTCATGGAGTCTCACATTGAAGATGTGGGAGACATTATTGATGATATTCATCTTCTTTTTGAGGTGGATACTTCTTTTTCTGTAGTGACAGATTAATGTACTTCAACAGTACAAGGTACTCATGGTCTTTTAAGTGATGATTTCTTGCCAGACATTTCAACTCTGTTCTTGGAGTCACACATAGTAGATATGGAAGACTTTCATGATGATATATCGCTTCTCTTTGCTAAGGAGTCTTCTACAATTATTGCAAGGGCCCACTCTAACCCTCAAGTCCATTCTCTACATGATCAATCTTTCTAGGTTGGCATGATTATGGATTCTTCTTTATAGCATATGCAGGAGGTCTCTTTCACATTTGAGAAGATAGTTGGTTTCCTAAGACATGTTCTACCAAACTCCTTGTCTGATCTATACTTCTCTTCAGTAGTTTTGGAGGAAGCCATCATTAGTATTGACAAAGGGACCTTTGAACAAGTTTTAGCAACACCGGTCATCATAGAGATTCCTTCTCCATCGAGGGGATGTATCTCACAGGTACCCTTGCATTTGTTTCTTCCAAAGGGGAGGAACATCATCCAATGGTCATGGATCAGCTTCTTCATCGGAGCATTTCTCACTAATTGGCACACTACTTCTTTTTTTCGAGGGGGGGGGGGGGGGGGGGGACTACCTCATCTCTTTCTTCTTCATTTTGTGGGGGACTTTTTCCTCTTAAGGGGATTTTGTCCTTCTCCATCTTTCTCTTGTATATACTTGATGTATGTCATAATGGGGGGGTTTTGATTACTCCATCCATCCTCCATGCATCCACTTTCATCTCTCTTTTTGGGGGAGGGTTTTTCGCATGACATTTTCCCTCTTTCCCTACTTTATGGGAGATTTGCATCTTCATTTTGTACATGGATACCTAAAATGGCCTAGTAGTCAGGACCCATTATGCATTTCATCCTTGTTTTTGTGAGCTTAAGGGCATTCCCCTAAGTTGCACTTAAGGGTGGGTGTTGGTGTAAATAAGTATTTACTATTCACAATTACTTAAGTTTACTTAGGTTAATGCATATTTTTTATTATTTATTAGCCACCTAGGAGTATGTGTACCCTTGTGATTTGTCATGTTGACGACATAGGATTCTGCACCTCTTTTATGCACATGGTGTCTATAACATAGGAGTATGCACACTAATTAAGCACATGGTGTCTACAACCTTCTCATTCTTATCCACTCATCTAGAATGTTGGATAAGGTGCTTAGTTGTCAATGCTTATCTTATCTCCTAGATGTTAATAGACACATTCTAGGTGCTTCCTGAGAGGCCTTTATATACAGGCACTCCTAGTGTGTTTGTACATCATATCATATACTGAACAGAGCAATGTATTGGGACATACTCTGATTAATTGATCATATCCATTTTTGGTCTACAGTTGTGCTTGTGTTTGAGTTCTTAGTTCTTGGGTGAATTTTGCCCTTAGGAAAATTCTTACACTACACAAACATCATAACCCATTAGATCCCAAAAATTTTGGAAGAAAAACATGGGTAAACCGTTAGAGTTAGGATATTTCTCCCCTTCAAACAAAAATATTGTCTTTTCACTTCATTGTCTGAAAAAATAACCATTAACATTTTATTCTTGCTATCATCCAAAATAGAATTGATATAATCAAGAAGAAGATCTCAACCAACACAGTAAAGGGTATGGTCTTTCAACAATACAGAGGATAAGTCCATAAAAGTATCTTATTTTTCCCCTTTGTTATGAAAAACACCATTCATAGTGGTAATATAAGATACTCTACTAGCACCTCTATGTTTAGAAGTCATCATATGGAAGAACCTATAGTTCCTAACTCTTGCCTTCAACTAAAGGGCTCTTGATCTCCACATCTAGTAAATTTCCTCTTTAGTAACAATGCCATGATACTTGACAAGAGACACTTTCTCATTTTGTCTTAAATTGTTAAAATCCCCTTCCTTTTAGATTGCTTCTACACTTCATCCAACCCATATTTTATGTCCTTTTTTGAAAAATAATATCACCAAAGGTCTCCTTATTTTGTATTCTCACTTTGTCCTTAACAAAATAGAAAATTTTCACAATTTTGAATATTTGAGATCCTTCTACCCTTACCTTCCACCAATCTTTAATATGGTTTTTAAAATGCACGTATTCCTATTAGAAGTAAATTTAAAAACTAAGATATTAATGGGGGCAATGGGGGAGGTCAAATTGGGATCTTATATTTTTTAACCTTCAAAACAACTTTACTACATTCACCATATTGACCATCTCATATCTATTTTAGGGTATGTGCAAGATCATGGTCAACCAAACTACGGCGTTAAGTGGTAGTGAAAAACCAACAAATTAGGGTTATATTAACTTGAAACATAATTGTATAAAGTGGTTCTGTACTTTATATCAAAAAGTTGTAAGAAAATAATCTATAGGAAATTGAATGTAGTTTCTAAACTACTAGGCCTTATCTAGAGGAAAAAATATTTGATTGGTCAAAAGTTTGGATTTTAATTTAGTACTACAAAATTTTTAGGGCAAAAATAAAAAGTAGGTGTATGTTTTACCACCTTAATCAAAATCAAATTATAATATTTTTTAATATAATTATAGATATAAAAGTTAGTCTCATGGCCATATGTGATGCATATTTTAGAGTATTTTTGTTCCAAATAATTAATTAATTATGAATTTTCTACTATATTATTTTCAAAATTAAAAAAACTCCCATGTTTGACCAACTTAACTAGTTATAAAAATTCAAAATTTATTTATTTTTTTATACTAGTCGAAGCATAGAATGTGACACATCTTTTGGATTTCAATAATCTTATATAGTTTGAAAGTTATAACTATTTTTCAATCAGTATGTCAATCAACACTTTGTAGCTAACTCGATTAGAAAATAAGTAATAATTATTTACTTAACTCATAATTTGACAGACATTATATTGATGCAAAGCTAAGAACATTCTAAAGAAACCCTTTTTGTTTTATCAAAATTGGATGAAAAAAAAGTCATTAGCTACATCATTGAAGTCAGAAACACACAACAACAGGCCAAAAACATGTTTTTTTGGATATTTTTAGTGTTGACCATGAAGGGTTGACATCTAGAGAAAAACCAAGCCTAATCGGGTACCCATTCCCAAATTGGATACTCTCTTTTCTATTATTAATTTTTTTTCTAATTCTTTTATAATAGTATGACCCTTTTTAAGGATACTTAATATGTTTTTTAAAGGCTTTAGGACCCTTAACCATACATATAATGGATCCAAAGAATCAAAAAGTGTCATAGGGTATACTTTGACATTGTTTAACCCATTCAATCATAATATGTGTGCTTATGGTTCCTAGGACCCCTAACCACATAAATGATGTGATCTAATGACTCAAAATGGGCCTAAGAATACCCTATGACCCTTTTTGACCCATTTGATGACATTAAGTGTGCTTAGGATCATAAGATAATCTATTACCCCTTTGGACTCATTTGAACACATAATAGATATTCCTAGGACCCATAGGAATGTATTTTCATATTTAATGGGTTAAAAGGGGTTATAAGGAATTTTATGATCCTATTTGACCCATTCAAAAAAATAATGTATGTCCCTCAAGGTCCTAGGACCCCTAGGAACATATGTGGTCCTATGACAAGTAGGAACCTATGACCCCTTTGGATCCATATAAATAATTATAATATGTCCCTAGGGGTCATATGACACCTAAAGACACATGTTGTCATGAAATATGTCGAAAGAGGTCATCCTATGATCCCTTTCGACCCATATAAATGATTATAATATATCCTTAGGGGTCCTAGGATCCATATAGGCGTATGTAATAATGAAATATGTCAAAAGGGGTCATACATTATCCTATGACCCCATTCAACCCATATAAACAATTATAATATACCCCTAGACACATATGTTGTAATGAAATATTTTAAAAGCGGTCATAGGTTATCATATGACCCCTTTCAACAAATATAAATGATTATAATATGTCCCTAGGGGTCATGGGACCCCTAGACACATATGTTGTAATGAAATGTGTTGAAAGGGTTCATAATTTATCCTATCATCCCTTTCAACCCATATAGTTGATTGTAATATGTCTCTAGGGAGACCCTTGGATTCGTAGAGAGAGATATTATAACGAAATCCTTCAAAAGTAGTCATAGGTTACCATATGACCCCTTTCAACCCATATAAATGATTATAATATGTTTCTGTGAATCCTAAGACCCCTAGAAACATATGTTGTCATGAAATATGTTGAAAGGGCTCGTAGGTTATCCTATGAACCCTTTTGACCAATATAAATGATTATAATATGCCCCTAGGGTCCTAGGACCCCTATAGACATGTGTTGTCATTAAATGTGTTGAAAGGGGTCATAGATTATCCTATGACCACTTTTGACATATATAAATTATTATAATATGTCCCTAGGGGTCCTGGGACCCCTAGAGACATATGTTGTAATTAAATCTATCGAAAGGGATCATAGGTCTTCTTCTATGACCCCTTTCAACCCATATAGATAATTCTAATATGTCCCTAGGGGTCCTTGGACCCCTAGAGACATATATTGTCATGAAATGTAATAAGAGGGGTCATAGGTTATCCTATGACCACTTTCAACATATATAAATGATTATAATATGCCCCTAGCGGTCCTAGAACCCCAATAGGTTATACTATGACCCCTTTCTAACCATTAAAATTATTATAATATGTCCCTAGGCTCTTATGACCCCTAGAGACATATGTTATAATGAATATGTCAAAAGGGGTCATAAGTTATCCTATGACCCCTTTTGACCTGTATAAATGATTATAATATATCTATAGGGGTCCTAGGAGCTCTAGAGACATATGTTGTAATAAAATATGTCGAAATGGGTCATAGGTTATCTTGTGACCCCTTTCAACCCATATAAATGATTCTAATATGTCCTTATGAGTCCTAAGACCCCTAGAGACATATGTTGTAATGAAATGTGTCAATAGGGGTCATAGGTTATCCTATGACCCTTTTCGACCCATATAAATGATTATAATATGTCCCTAGGATACTAGGACCCCTAGGGACATATGTTGTCATTAAACATGTCAAAAGGGGTCATAACATTATCCTATGAATCCTTTGACCCAAATAAATTATTATTATATGTCCCAAGGGGTCTTGGGACCCCTAGAGATATATGTTGTGATGAAATATGTTGAAAGGGGTCATAGGTTATCCTATTACCCCTTTTGACCAATATAAATTATTATAAAATGTCCCTAGGTGTCCTAGGAACCATAAAGACATATTTTATCATTAAACATGTCGAAATGGGTCATAAGGTTATGTTATGACCCCTTCAACCCAAATAAAATATTATAATATGTCCCTAGGTGTCTTGGGACCCCTAGGCACATATGTTCTAATGAAATGTCTCAAAAGGGGTCATAGGTTATGTTGTGACCCCTTTTGACCCATATAAATGATTATAATATGTCCCTAGGGGTCCTAGAACCCCTAGAGATATATTTTGTAATGAAATGTATTGAATGGGGTCATGGGTTATCTGATGACCCCTTTCGACTCATATAAATTATTCTAATATGTCCATAAGGGTCCTAGAACCCCTAGAGGCATATGTTGTCATGAAACATGTCAACCTATATAAATGATTATAATATGTTCCTAGGGGTCTTAGGACCCCTAGAGACATATGTTGTCATGAAATGCATCAAATGGTGTTATAGGTTATACTATGACCCCTTTTCAACCATAGACCTAGTAGTCCTATGAACCCTAGAGACATATGTTGTAATGAAATATGTCAAAAGGGGTCATAGGATATAAGGGGTTATAGGTTATCCTATGACCCCTTTTGACCTATATAAATGATTATAATATGTCCCTAGGGGTCCTAGGACCCCTAGAGACATATATTGTAATAAAATGTGTTGAAAGGTGTCGTAAGTTATCTTATGATCCCTTTGGACCCATATAAATGATTATAATATGTCCATAGGGGTCCTAGGACCCCTAATGATATATGTTGTAATTAAATGTGTCAAAAGGAGTCATAGGTTATCTTGTGACCTCTTTCGACCCATATAAATGATTATAATATGTCCCTAGGAGTCTTAGGACCCCTAGAGACATATGTTGTAATGAAATGTGTTGAAAGGGGTTATAGGTTATGCTATGACCCCTTTAAACCCATATAAATGATTATAATATGTAGCAAGAAGCCCTGGGACCCCTAGAGGCATATATTGTGAAGAAATGTGTTGAAAGCAGTCACAAGTTATTCTATGACCCTTTTGGACCCATATAAATAATTATAATATGTCCCTAGGAGTCCTAGGAGAGACATATGTTGTAATGAAATGTGCTGAAATGGGTCATAGGTTATCCTATGACCCCTTTAAAGTCATATAAATGAATATAAGATGTCTTTATGCACCCTAGGGCCTCTAGAGACATATGTTGTAAAGAAATGTGTCGAAAGGGAACATCGATTATCCTATGAATATTTTCTCCCCATATAAATGATTTTAATATGTCCCTAGGGGTCCTAGGAACCCTAGAGAAATATGTTGTAATGAAATATATCAAAAGGGGTCATAGGTTATCCTATGACCCCTTTCAACCCATATAACTGATTATAATATGTCCCTAGGGGTCCTAGGAACTCTAGAGATATATTTTGTAATGAAATGTGTCGAGAGGGGTCACAGGTTATTCTATGACCCATTTTGACCCATATAAACTATTACAAGATACATGTTGTAATGAAATGTGTTACCATAGAGACATATGTTGTAATTAAATGTGTCAAAATGGGTCATCAATTATACTATGACCCCTTTTGACCCATATAAATGATTATAATATATCCTTAGGTGTCATAGGACCCCTAGAGATATATTTTGTCATGAAATGTGTTGAAATTGGTCATAGGTTATACTATGACTCCTTTGGACCCAAATAAATAATTATAATATGTCCCTATAGGTTGTGGGACCCTTAGAGACATATCTTGTTATGAAATATTTAGAAAGGGCTCATAGGTTATCCTATGACCCCTTTCAACCCATATAAATGATTATAATATGTCTCTAGGGGTCCTAGGAACCCTAGAGACATATGTTGTAATATAACTTGTTGAAAGGTGTCATAGCTTATCCAATGATCTCTTTCGACTCATATAAATAATTATAATAGATCACTAGGGGTCTTGGGACCCCTAGTGACCTATGTTGCAATGAAATGTGTTCAAAGGGGTCATAGGTTATCCTATTACCCCTTTGGATCCATATAAATGATTATAATATGTCCCTAAGTGTCCTAGTATCCCTAGACACTTATGTTGTAATGAAATGTGTTGAAAGGGTTCATAGGTTATATTATGACCCTTTTTTGATCCATATAAATTATTATACTATGTCCCTAGGGGTCCTAGGATGTCAAAAGACATATTTTGTCAAGAAATATGTTGAAAGGTGTCATAGGTTTCTCTATGACCCCTTTTGACTCATTCAAATATATTATATATTTTTTTAGTGGTCTTAAGACCCTTAAGAACATATGTTATCATTTAATGGGTTAAAATAGGTCCTAGGTTACCCTATGCACCCTTTCAACCCATTTAGTCACATGATTTAAGCCCCTAGGGGTCCTAAAACCCCTAAGAACAGATATTATCATATAATGTATTAAAATGGGTCATGGGGTACTCTATGATCCCTTTTGACTCATTTGAACACATGATATATTTTCCTGGAGGTTTTAGGACCCCTATAAACATATGTTATCATTTAATGGGTCAAAAGGGGTCATAGTGAACCCTATGACCCCTTTCAGCCCATTCAAACACATAATGTATGTTCCTAGGCGACCTAGGACCCCTAGGGGCATACATAATGTGTTTTAATGGGTAAAATCGGGTCATAGGGCTTGTCATGACACATTTTGACCTATTGCATGACAAAATGCATTCATAGTGTTTGTAGGACCCCTAGGGAAATACATGCTCTATTCCAATGGGTTAAATTGGGTTAAATGATATCCTATGACCCCTTTTGACCCTTTACATGACAAAATATGTTTTTATGGGTCCTAAGACCTCTAGGGACAAGCATGATGTGTTGAAATGGGTTGATAGGGGTCATAGATAACTTATGACCAATTTAAATCAAATACATAACAACTTATGTTTCTAGGGATCCTAGGACCCCTAGGGACATACCTCTTATATTGAAATAGGTAAAAAGGGGTCATAAGGTATTATATGTCCCCTTTTGACAGAATGCACAAGAATATATGTTACTATGGGTCCTAGGACCCTTATCGTCATGTGTTGTGCTCCAATGGGTGGCATTTGAACCCATTACATGATAACATATGTTCCTAGTGGTCCTAATACACTAGGGCCATACATGTGTTCCAATGGGTCAAAAGGAGTCATCAGATACCCTATGGCCCCTTTCAGCCCATTACATGACAACATGTGTTCGTAGGGATCATAGGACCCCTAAGAATGTATGTTGTCATGTAATGAGTCGAAAGGGTCATAAGATACTCTATGAACCATTTTGACCCATTATAACACAACATATATGTCTATAAGGGTCCTAGGACCCCTAGGAAAATATGTATTAGGTCAAAAGGGGTCATAGGATACTTCATAACCCCTTTCTACACATTGAAACACAAGATGTATGTCCTTAGGCATCCTTTGACCCTTTGGAAGATATGTTGTCATATAATGGGTCAAAATGAGTCATAGGGTATCCCATAACCCATTTGGACTCATTGGAACATATGCATGTCCCTAGTGAGACCCCTAGGATCATGCATCGTCATATAGTTTATTAACTTAGGTTACTAATATACAATAATAATATATATGATATATAATAAGGGTATCCCATGACCCATTTGGATTCATTGGAACACATGTATGTCCCTAGGGGAACCCCTAGGAACATACATCATCATATAGTTTATTAACTTAGGTTAGTAATTTATTTATAATATATATGATATATATTTATATAATAATATATAATAAGTAATAACTATATATAAAATAATTATATAGTAAATAATATTTGTATATATAATAACTATTTAAAATAATTATATAACAAATTATTATTATTATTTAATACTATATAATAAATTCTAGTAAGTATATATAATAATTGTGCCCCCCCTCCCCCCCGCCAATTATGTTATAACTATATTATACTAGGACTTGATATAACTTAAAAATTGGTCCCCACTCCCTTTACATTTGAATTTGGTGCCATGATTTGGAAACATAGATTAGGTACCCATTCCCAAATTGGATACCTATTCCAAAATGAGATATCTGTTCTCAAATTGGATACCCATTCTCAAATAAGATACCCAATTAGGCAAGGTATTACATTTTTGTTTTGGTACTAGGATGGGTGGGAAAAAATTCAAAGAGCATTTTGAAATACTTTTAGGCACTTCAAAACTACATGTTTTTCAGATTGCCACTTTTTGGAACACCATGATCCTGCACATAACCTTTATGCATAACATAACTTGAAAAATCAAATATTGTAGTAAATAGATATAACTATGCATCACATCCATGAAATGTAAACTCATAATAGAAAAGATTTTGGTCACCCAAAAACTCTCCAAGGTGAATGTAAAACTAGGGCAAGGATGACACCAACAAACCCTCACTACTCCAATGATGAAGTTATCCTACTAAGGTTACAAATTTGATCACTTTAGATGATCTACTTTATGAGGGGTTTTCTCTATTAAAATCTTTTAAGACTATTAGGTCTTACCTTGATTAAAATATTTTACACTTATAATGAAGTAAGGACTCTATTAGGAGATTTATAAAGTTCTATTTAAACTACTCTGTTAAGAGATTTACCATGATTGAATTAGTCAAAATTGATTTAGTACCTAATCCTCCAGCCTTAACTTATAATTTTTTATTATGGATCTCCTCCTTCCAATCTATAATTTCCTATCTAATATATCTTTTATCACTCTTGTAGTGCTTCATTAGGTCACTAAATCTGTTCTTCACAACTTTCAAATGTAGTATCCAAAACTTAACTCCTTCATATAGTTCTCATTCCTTTATGTGATAGCTCACTCCACTATATCATCCATACTATATATCAATATAGGATTTGGATCTACATATTTAAATACATCTATAGAATCTTCTAGATGCTTCCCATTTTGCCTCTTTGTTTGGCTAGTTGTTCTTGCCTCATAGTGATTAGTGATCCATGTTTGAATGCAAAAAAATTATGTGCATTCTATAATATTACTTCATCACACAATTTCTCAAATTCCACATGAATTTTTTAGTCTCCAACTTCACCAATTTTGCACGTGTAACAACTCATTACATTGTAAATCATAATAACTTTAGGTGATATCGATGATAATACACCCATTGAATCTCCTTTCATGGATATCTCAGGAATAGTACAAGACTTAGGTGGAGGACAAGTATCACTCTTCACCAATTCAATATTTCTTACCTTGATTCATTGATTCTTCTATGTGGATGATGAAGATGCCATTTCTCATGTTAGGGTTCTGAAACTTTTCTTTTTGAACAACTCAGCACAACTAAGAATCAGTACTTGATCACTCTTCCACTTCTAATACACTTCCAATCGCCTTCAAAAATCACTTTCCCAATTTCTCAAATTGCTCTATGTTATGGAAATATGAATGCAAGGTGTGTAAAATGCCTTCAAATTTTTTATATATACCTCCATTCATTTAATTTAGGGTCTCCATTAATGTTGTGTTCCTTGTTTGATGGAATTATCCAACTATCTAAGTTATTACTAAACTTTTGAATTTGATCTCCATTATACATCTTTATGAATTTAGTCTAACTTAGCCTATACGTTAGCCTATCATTGGGGTAATCAATCCATGTTGCAATGCTTGATCAATATAGATTATTTTATTGATTTTCAACACCAATGCTTAAATGATTCATTTGCACTATTCTTTCTACAGATATTTTCTAATGCATCCTTTCTCATGCAGATATGTATTTTTACACAATTTATGTTAGGAATTGATGCAAGATAAATCATTAAGTATAGAGTTCCTTACATAACTTAATCAATATGAGGTGGTGTGATCACCTTTTCTATTGGATTGGATGATCTAAGCTTCATTTGTTCCACTTTTTTCTGCTTCCACATTTTTCTTCCTTTTTTTGCATCTATTTTTCCTTTAGCCTTGTTGTGTTTATTGTTTGGTGCTAATGCTTCGGTCTTGCAATTTTTACTCACATGTCCAATCTTGTGACAATTAGAAAAAAATTCTTAGGTACATTTTTTTGTCTTTTGTCTGTTTAGTAGGGCTTTACATGAGATATGCATTCATGTAATCTATGTCCAAACTTTTGACAATTGTGGCAATATCCCTCAAATATAGGTGCAGTAGGTGTATTGTTCATTCTTGATCTACACTCATATATTTGATGACCTTATTTCTTACAATAATTTAAACAATAACCAATAAGCTTAGGTTGAGGGTTTTGCATATAGTTCTTGCCTCTGCAAATGTCTACAGTGTGTCCAAGTTTACCACAATGGTAGAAAGTAGGTCTATCTTTTGACTTTACATTCCTTAGCTCTCCACTCTTAAATGGTTCTCCTTCTTTAGTAGATGAATGTTTCTTTATATGTCCTAGTCGAGAAGTGTTGCTAGATGACCTAGGTGATCTCACTAGTTCTTCAAAGTATCTTAGTGCTCCATTGGGCTTGTTCATTCTTTCCACAAGTTCTTTTTCAAATCTTAATCCATATTTTAGTAGACCAGTCTATTATTTCAAATTTTCAATCATTGTATGTTTCCTATTCAATTCCTAATTTGCAAGCATCCATTGATTCATCATTCTAGATGTGTGGTTGTAAGACTTTGCACACAATATAACCTTAGTAAATTCTAATAGCCATTTGTCTTTTATCTTCCTCAACCACAACATTTTATTCTTCAACTTTCCTCTTCTATTCAATTACCTCACATAGTCTTACTGACTAGATTTTAAGTTCTCTCTTCAATCCTCTAACTTATTCATTTAGGATATTATTATTCTCCAGTAGATCTGCAATGGCTACATTACTCTAATTACAATTTCCAATGTCAAATAGTCTTTGTGTATCAGCTTCTTCATAAAGTGTGTCATTCTATTGAATGGAAATTTCATTCCACTTTCTTAGGGATTTCCTTAGTTCCTCTCTTGCTATGTCAATCTGCTATAGTACGAGCTAGATGTCAATCACTTGATTTTTAATAACCTTTTCTAATTTATAAGACTCCATCTTGAACATCTAAACTCTCAAGTTGTTAGACTTCTTTCAAAAAAACCAATGCTCTAATACCAATTATTGGAATTAAATTGGCAAACTAAGATATTGACCGGGGGGGGGGGGGGGTTGTTTATCAAGATCTTAAAACTTTTAAGCTTCAAATTAACTTTACTATATTCACAATATTGACCATCTCATATCTAGTTTATGCATAACTAGAAAAATCAAATGTTGTAGTAAATAGATCTAACTATGCATTGCATACATGGAATGTAAACACATAACACAAAAGATTTTGGTAACCCAAAAGCCCTACAAGGTGAAGGTAAAACTTGGGTGGGTATGACACCCAAAAATATTCACTACTATAGTAACAAAGTTAACCTATTAGGGTTATAGTTTTGATCACTTCTAATGATCTACCCTTTCAGGGGTCTTCTCTATTAACAGATTTTAAGGCTATTAAGTCTTACCTTGATTAAACAATTTTACACTTACAATGAAGTAAGGGCTCATTTAGCATATTTAAAAAGGTCTACTAAAACCACTATGTTAAGACCTTTTCCTTGATTCAATCTATCGACACTAATTTATTACTTGATCCTTCAGTCTTAACTTATAATTTATGATTATGGATCTCCCCTTTCCAATCTCTGATCTCTTATTTGATATATCTTTTCTCAGTCCTTCACTACTTCATTAGTTTGGTAACTTTGTTCTTCACAACTTTTTCATGTAGTATCCAAAGCTTAACTCCTTCACATAGTTTTTATTATTTTCTATGATAGCTCACATGACTATATCATCCATATTGTATATCAAAATATGGTTTAGATCTATCTATTCATAGACATTTGTAGATTCTTCTAGATGCTTTCTAGTTTGCCTCTTTATATGATTGATTGATCTTCCCTCATAGGGATTTTTCATCCATGTTAGAATGTGTAAGAACCTCTATAGAAAATTTTATGATCATTAAATGTCATATACATGTCAACTCAAAATGACATATACCTCAAAGTTTGTATTATTCCAAAATTTTGTGTTTTATTTGTTTTACTAGGAACTCATTATCTCTGATGCTCAGTCATAAATTTTGTTCTTCACAACTTTTGCATGCAGCATCCAAAGCTTAACTCCTTTGCATAGTTTGCATTCTTTTCTATGATAGCTCACACGACTATATCATCCATATTGTATATCAAAATATCCATGTTTAGATCTATCTATTCATAGACACTTGTAGATTCTTCTAGATGCTTTCTAGTTTGCCTCTTTATATGATTGATTGATCTTCCCTCATAGGGATTTGTCATCCACATTAGAATGTGTAAGAACCTCTATAAAAAATTGTATGATCATTAAATATTATATACATGTCAACTCAAAATGACCTATACCTCAAAGTTTGTATTATTCCAAAATTTTGTGTTTTATCTGTCTTACTAGGAACTCATTGTCTGTGATGCTCAGTCATAAATTTTCTTTAAGTTGTTTCTTGGGCTTAAGTGTACTCAACTCCTTCTATATAACTCATCATCTATGTGCTTTGTCTTCTCAACATTCACTAGGCTTAGTTTGTACTAAAAGTAATTAGATACTATAGACTTTCTTAAATCCTATAGAGGTTAGCATTTCCTCTACTTGGACTCTATTCTTCTCCATTAGGTCTACTATTGCTACATCAAACTCTTTGGAATCTCCATTTGCAAATAGTTTTGAGGTGTCAATCTTCTTGTATTGTGTATCATTCTTAGCTATGGCAATCTCTCTTCTTCTCTTTAAGAATTTTCTTAGTTCCTCCCTGGCTTCTTCCAAAGTGTGTAGAGCAAGTTGTATATCAATTGCCTGATTTTCTATGACCTTTCCAAGTTTTTAGACTTCCATTTCCAAATATTTTCTCCAAGCTATAAGGCTCCTTCTTGTTAGAACTTGGCTCTAATACCAATTGTTGGAATTTACAAGTGGGAAGATTTACTTTTGAGAGGTGGGGTGAATCAGAAGTAACTAACTTTAACCATTTCAAAACCTTTTAACTGATATCATTCACATGCATCTAATTCATCTATTAAACATGAAAGTAAAGATATGCATGAAAATAGATAAAACAAGAATTTGGTAACCTAGAAACCCTCCAAAATGAGAAGGTAATACTAGGGTGGGGATGACACCCATAAAGTATCACTACAGCAATATGTAACTATTCAAAGTTACAAAGTTCGAACACTTCCAATGGTCTACCCTATGAAAGGCCTATCCTATTAAAGACTTTACACCCTGTTGAGAGTGACCTAGCTAAAGGATTTACAAGCATTCACTTGGAATGTTACCTTATTAAAGGATTTAGCACCTTCTTTAAAGGCTCACAACATGGCTATTAAACCAACCTATTAACATGGGATTTTCATTCCTAATACAATTTCTAGAGAGTACTAGAAAGTCTTGACCTAATGACTTGCAATCTTTAATTGCTAATTCCAGATCCTCATTCTGCTCTATCTATTCTGATCCTTGCTTAATCTGATATGTCTCTTCTCAAAACTCTGATACTTTATTCTCAATCAACTAAATTCTACAATGTTGTTCTATTCTTTCTAAGTCCTTACACCCCTCTACACTTCACTATAATTCATCCATACACTTCTCTCATGCTCACACATAATGGGGTTTCATCCTCCTTTTAAAGGCTTCAAAGACTTAGGGTTAGGTATGAATCTAAGATCAATGTTCATTCTTCATTTCCCACTCAATTCTTTCACTTTTCCTATCGGTTTCATGCTTTCTCCATTTTTCTTAATGGCTACATACTAATTACATAGTTAATGCAAATGATTCGATCTTATCTTCAAGATCCTTCAAGATTCATCCTGAGTCAGCTCAAAAAATGGTTTACATCTGAATTTGTTAAGGCATAAAATCATATGTTGATACTATATTACTCAACACTCACTAATTCTTGATGCTCGACACATATAGGAATTCTATCTCACTTGGTTCCTATAGTAATTTTGTCTCAGTTGGAATCTATACTTTTCTGAACACCTATAGTGACTCGGCATTACTTATCACTCGATAGTTCAACTTCGCTTAGCGCCTGAAGTTCACTTGGCACCTAAAGTTCACTCGAAACCTATTGAATCTCTGACTCAACTTGCACTATAGCTCAACATCTATATTATACTCAACATCAACTAAGAATTGGTTAAGTGTGTTGGCACTCAATTGTCAAAACCAATCTGAGACCAACAATTCCTTCTCTAACCACAACTCCATATTAAAAATTCTTCTTAACACAGCCTTAATCCATTTAATTTTAAAATTCCTCAAAAAATCTAGGACACTAGTTAAGCCTTTTCTCTCAGCAAATTTATAGTTTCCCTTTAATATTCCTTTATCAAACAATTATTCCTATACCACACAAACTTTGTAGTTGGCAAATTTACCAATTTTTCACATGTAACAACTCCTTACATCGTGAATAATAACTTTAGGTGGTATCAATGATAGTGTGCCCATTGAATCTCCTTTCATGGAAACCTCAAGAATAAACATGAAACTTAGGTGGAGGATAAGTGTCACACTTCACCAATTGAATATTTCTTACCTCTATTCCTTGATTCTTCACTATAGTTGATGAATATGGCATTTTCTTGTGTTAGGGTTCTAAAACTTTTCTTTTTGAACAACTCAAGAAAAAATTGATATAATCAATACTCAAACACTCTTCCACAGCTAATACACTTCTAGTCACCTTCAAAAATTGCTCCATGCTCTAGAAATTTGAACGTAAGGTATGTCAAATACATTCATTCTTTATATATATATATATATATATATATATATATATATATATATATATATATATATATATATATATATATATATATATATATATATATATACACACACACACACACCCATTCATTCAAGTTATGATCTCCATTAATGTTGTGTTCTATGTTAGGTGCAATAAATCTATCTCGGTCATTATTAAACTTTTGAATTCACTCTCATTATATAGATTGGTCAATTCTATCTAACTTAGCCTATACATCAATCTAACATTAGGGTACTCAATCCATATTTCAATACTTGGTCAATAGATAGACAATTTTACTATTGTTTGGCACTCAACATGTGAATGATTATTTTGGACTATTTTTTCTATAGATCTTTTCTTATGCAGATATGAACTTTTGCACAATTTAAGTTTGGAACCAATGCAAGATAAATTATTAAGTATATAGTTCTTTACATACCTTTCTTGATCAATTTAAGGTGGTGTGATCACCTTTTCCATTGCATTGGATGATCTAAGTTTCATTTGTTCCATTATTTTCTACTTCCACCTTTTCCTTCTAGGTCTGATTCATCTCCTTTTTTTTGTTCAACATCTACTTTTCCTTTACCATTATTTTTTTTTTTTTTGGTACTGGTGTTTGGGTCCTGCAATTTTTACTCACATGTCCAATCTTGTGATAATTCAGAAAAACTTTATTTGGTGCATTGTTCTGCTTTTTATATGTTTAGTAGGGTTTTACATGTGATCTGCATTCATATTATCTATGTCAAAACATTTAATATTTGTAGCAATATCCCTAAAATCTAGGTGTAATAGGTGTGTTGTTCATTCTTGATCTACACTCATGTATTTGATGGCCTTGTCTCTTACAATAAAAACAATAACCAGTAAGCTTAGGTTGATAGTTTTGCATATCATTCTTGCCTTTGTAAATGTTTTTAGTGTGTCCAAATTTACCATAGTGATAGCATGTAGGTTTGTCTTTTGACTTTTATTTCCTTTTCTCTCCACTCTTGGATGATTCTCCTTCTTTAGTAGATGAATATTGGTTTATACGTCCTAGTCTAGAAGTGTTGCCAAATGACCTAGGTGAACTAATCAATACTTTAAAGTATCTTAGTGATTGATTAAGATTGTTCATTCTTTCCTCAAGTTCTTTCTTTGATCTTAACTAATTTATGAGTAGATTAGTCTATGATCCAATGTTTTCTATCTCCATGTCTTTCCTATTCAATTCCTAATTTGCAAGCATCAGTTAATTCATCATTTCTAGCTGAGTGTTTGTAAGCTTTTGCAAATTAGATGTCCTTTTTTCAAGTCTAACTACCATTTTTCTTTTATTTTTCATAGCCAAAAATTTGTCAACTTTGCATTTCTTCTTCTGTCTAGTCACTTCACATAGTCTTATAGACTAGATATTATGTTCTCTTTTCAATCCTCTAATTTCTTCATTCACAATATTATTCTTCTCCAGTAGATCTAGAATGGTTGCATCACTCTTATTATAATTTCAAGTGTCAAACAATCCTTGTGTATCAACTTCGTCATAAAGTGTTTCATTCTATGGAATGACCATTTCCTTTCTCTTTCTTAGGGATTTCCTCAGTTCCTCTCTTTCTACTTCAAGTTTCTACAGTAAGACCTAGATGTCAATCACTTGATTGTCAATAACCTTCACCAATTTGTAAGCCTCTATCTCTAAGATCTGAACTCTCAAGTTGTTAGACTTATTTCAAGAAAACTAATTCTCTGATACTAATTGTTGGAAGTAAATTGGGAGACTAAGATGCTAAGGGGGCAGGGGGTGAATCAAGATCTTGGAACATTTAATCTTTGAAACAACTTACTGCATTCACCATATTGATCATCTCATATCTAGGTTATGCATAACATAACTTAAAAAATAAAATGTTTTCATAAATAGATCTAACTATGCATCAGATCCATGAAATGTAAATACATAACACAAAATATTATGGTAACCCGTATATCCTCCAAGGTTAAGGTAAAAATTGGAGTGGGGATGACACCAACAAATATTCGTTACTACAGTAACAAATTTAACCTATTAGGGTTATAATTTTGATCACTTCTGATGATCTACCCTATGAGGGGTCTTCTTTGTTAAAAGCTCTTAAAATTTTTAGGTATTACCTTGATTAAAGGATTTTATGCTTACAATAAAGTAATGACTCTATTAGGAGATTTACAAAGGTATGTTAAAACCACTCTTTTAAGAGATTTGCCCTGATTCTATTTGTCAAAACTGATTCAGTGTTATATCCTTTGACCTTCACTTATAATTTTTTATTATGGATCTCCTACTTCAAATCTTTGGTCTCTTATCTTATATATCTTTTCTTAGTCCTTCACTTCTTTATTAGATCTTTTACTCTATTCTTCACAACTTTCTCATGCAACATCCAAAGCATAACTCCTTCGCATAGTTCGCATTTTTTTCTATGATAGCTCACTCTACTATATCATGCATTTTATATATCAAAATAGGGTTTGGATCTTTCTATTTAAAGACAACTATAGAGTTGTCTTGATGCTTCCTATATTTCCTCTTCATCAGATTAGTTGTTCTTCCCTCATAGGGATCAGTTATCCATGCTAGAATGTGAAACAACTACTGTAACAAACTCTATGATCATTAAATATTATTTGCATATCTTCTCAAAATGGTTTACCTCAAAGTTTTTATCATTCCATAATTTTATGTCATCCCTTTTTTACTCGATACTCATTGTCTCTAATGGTTGAACATAACTTTTTTTTTTGTTGTTTCTCGATCTTAACTATACTCAGCTCCTTCTGTATAACTCAACATTTATGAACTTTTTTTCCTTACATTCACTAGGCTCAACTTATAATGAAAGTACCTGGTGAACAAAGACTTTCTTGGCTCCTATAGAGCTTGGCATATACATGATTATTTAAAAGTGTTTACATGACTCGACCTATATAGAGTATCTTGGTTGCAATGTTGATCGATTGACTCTACCTTATATATGACTAAGTGTTTCACACTAAAGGACAAAAGGACATATAGATACCAATAGTTCCACCCATACATGATCAAATATAAACGGGAAGTTTCTCTTTGTAGCTAGCAGTTTTGTCAAAAGGAAATTTGGAAAATAATTAGAGTGAATTTCGGTAATAGTAGAGAGAGAGAGAGAGAGAGAGAGAGAGAGAGAGAGAGAGAGAGAGAGAGAGAGAGAGAGAGAGAGAGAGAGAGAGAGAGAGAGAGAGAGAGAGAGGAGCAATTTCAAAATAACAATAAGACTTATGTTGACAGCCATTATTGGTAATACTATAATCAAAACAAACAACTATCTCTAGTTTCATCTCAATTTGATCTTAGTAGGAAAATAATATTAAAATATGATAAGAGGGGAACATTTTTGGATGATATTTCACATTTGTAGGAAATTCAAGCATTATGTGTGGATCTCCTCATTGTGATAGGATTAAAAAGAGAATCATGAATCTGTTCTTATAATTTTGGAATAATAATACACATCCTTAATTAAATAACAGAGATGTTATCAAACATAGAGTTGGAGATTATCAATATGAATCATAGAAAATATTGATTTAACAAAACACATTTAGGAATGTGGGTCAGTGCAATAAGTTGGGTCTCACTTTTGGCCAAAAAGTCAGTGTGCTTTTCCTGTTTTTGAAATATTTTGTCAATTGATGCCAAAATTTGAGCTATTTACAGATTAAATATAAAAAAACTTTAGAAATAAAAATTGTAGTGCCTGGAATCTTCTTTTTGAATATTTAATTTATTTGTATACCCATATGATAGATTATTTTTTTGGTATGGATATTTAAAAACCACTTTTTCAAAATGCATGTTTTAGGACCATACCACGCTCATGTACAGACACCATAATGTGACACAAATGAATGAATTTTTGTGAATCCTTTTAAATGGAGTTACCTAACACACCAAAGATTGATGAGAATATTTCTCTTGAATTTTTTAATGAATATTTTTTTAAAAATTAATTTTTAATTGGCTATAAAGGAAAATTTTAAAACCTCTCATGTACGAACACCATAATTTGATCAAAATTTCACTTTTTTTAATTTTTTTTTTAAACTTCAAAAGAATTGAATGTAGATTGATGACATATAAATTAATTTAAGAAAAAATATAAATTAAAAAAGTTATTAAAGTTTTAGTGAACGTTGCTATTTTACATTTAGGTACCACCTTTGATTAATAATTTTTAAAAAGAAGTAAATAAAAGCATAACTCTATAAAATTTATATTTCTGAAATTAGGACAGTGATAGCTATAATGGGTTTTTGTTTCGTAAAAAAATTTGATCAGGAAGACCATCTAAAAATTATGGCAAGGCATAAGTTTGTCAATTCAATGCCTTAGCCAAATCTTGAGAGGCAAAGGCGTAGGATTGATCTCACCAAGACTGTCCAAAACCAAAATTCAAGGCAGGAAAAAAAAATCCCGCCTCATGTTGTAAGTAGCGGGCACCTATTTTGAAAAGCTAAAAGCGGCATGTAAAATCTGCCGAAAACTTTAAAAAATGAATTTTTATAAAATGGGTACCCATTTTTTACTTTTAAAAAATGGGTACCCAATTTTTAAAAGACGGGTGCCCATTTTTTATTTTTAAAAAATGGGTGCCCGTTTCTTAAAAATTCAAATTTTTAATTTTTTGAGAAACGGGTATCCGTTTTTTGAAAATAAAAAATGGGTACCCGATTTTTAAAAATAACGGGTGCCCGTTTTTTAAATTTAGGGTCGGGCACCCGTTTCTAAGAGGTCTCATTTTGCGGATTTGACTTTCGTGGAATTGCAACCCAACTTTGTGCATTCACCCATGTATGTCATATTTTAGTTAAAATAATAATATAAATATTAGGAAAACACTTATTAAAAGGTTGAATCCATATTATTTGAGGATAAAAAAATTGTTTAAAACTTGTTTTGGTAATTATCATATTGAATTCGATCTCCACTATCAAGTTCTCCAAACGGTTTTAAAAGATAGTTTTGGTTTTTAATATCTTCCTCCTAATAGATGAAGTGAGTCCATATCATCTATTTTATGTCAAAAAATAGATGATGCAGTTGGTCAAAGGAATATGTAAAACATGTGCTAATTTGCAATCTTGAAATAAAAAATTATAAGGAATGAAATAAAAATTGGAAATAGAATCTAAAAGAATAGAATATTTGGAATAATGGATTTAATTATCAAAGAATTATGGATAAATTTAAAACTTGATTAAACCATATTGTGATCATTCCTTTTTGGAAAAGTGACTAGCATGCAACAATTCCAAACATTGAGAGATAATTTCCCACTTGAAAGTAGTCTATTAGTTAATAATTTTGAAAGAAATATATTATTTTTTTCATAAAAAAGCCAGTCAATCAATTAACTATTTTTTAGAGTAGGTTACTATTATGCTACATGTGTGTTATCATCATGCATATTTAGATTTGGATGGTATTTATAGCACATTTGAAGCATGGATCATCAAGAGAGAATATCACTTTTGCATAAGTGGTGATAAATAACATCATGTTCATTATGTTAAAAACTTCATTAAGATATTTTTGCACATTGGAAGGAAACTAACATAAATTTTTATAAACATTATGTTTGGTCATACAGGTGTGTCAAAGAGTTCAAATAGACCATTTTATACACTTTGTATATATTGTCAGAATGAGAAAACCCCATATGTATGGAGTCTCTTTTGAGAGTATACATTGA
This sequence comes from Cupressus sempervirens, assembly GCA_028749045.1. Classification (NCBI taxonomy): domain Eukaryota; kingdom Viridiplantae; phylum Streptophyta; class Pinopsida; order Cupressales; family Cupressaceae; genus Cupressus; species Cupressus sempervirens. Next base: position 301,282,468 of record CM053785.1, on the reverse strand, counting down.
AAAAGTGCACATAATTATCTTGGATACATCCTCAAACATGCTCTACAAATGTATCAAATGAATTATAAGAGAGTTTTCATAAATACACATGATGTTTTTGAATGGTGCAAGAGACATTTTTCATCAAACGAGGATGGAAAATCATTAAGAATCAGTCAAGTGGTACCATATTGAGTATTTTGTGAGGTAAAAAGTCCACCCACATAATCTTAATAACAAATTTATTTTTTCTTATTTATATTTTATATGCCATTCATTCAAATTTAAAACATTAAATTCATATTTCATCTAATTTTTAAGTTAAATAAATATGTGTTCAAGCGTGGATAGAAAAGGTATGCATTGTTGCAGGAGGATAGAAAAGAGACAATCTCTACATTTAGTTATGAGTACTAATTTTTGCAATTGGATACTCTAAAATAGGGAATACTGATTTTTTTTGTCATGTTATTGCTAAGATTCTTCTACATTTTGTACTATACATACATGTACATAACATTATCTACACTATCATAATCTAAAATTCACACACACACACACAGAGAGATATATATATATATATATATATATATATATATATATATATATGTATGTATGTATGTATGTATGTATGTATGTATGTATGTATGTATGTATGTATAACTAAAATCCTTACAAATAAACATTAAAGAAATATTATTTTAAATTTTTTTCTAGCTTAGTTTTTATAACTAGGGTTTCTAGCTTAGTTTTTTTTTCTAAGGTTTCATAATTTTGTAGATGGGGTTTTTTAATATTTCTCATATATGATGTGTAAAATTATTTACGGAAATACCAAAAAACTACTAAAACATTAAAATAATTAACATATGATAAATAAAATCAATAAACAAAAAGAAAGGGAGAATATTATGTACCTTCTAGGAAAGATGATTTAAATAGGCCAAAAGTACTTACGTAATGTTAGTGCAATGGTAGGATATCACTAATAAGTGTTAATAACATGTTATTTAGGGTTCTGAATAGGTAATGATAATGATTATTAAAGGGTTTTATATTAAAAACTTTCATTTTAACCATTCTTTCATCAATCTCTTAATAGTAATGAGATCCTTGCAAATGTTCTACAATGTCCTCAATCCTAGGCATTCATAAACTATACAAGAATGTAATTTATTTTATGACCCATGAGTAAGTATAAAACCTCTAGTTTTCTTCCTTTTTATGGGCTAGTACTATGAGGATTAAAAATCGATTGAGCTCTTTGTAATCAATCCCTTATAAAAAAAAAAAAAGCTATTTTATCTACTCAAAAATCCCTACATTTTTGGTTAGTGTCATCTTGTATGTCATTTTATTTAGTATGCTCTCACTAGGGATAAAATATATCAATTGACTAATATCTTTTATTGCTAGTACAGTGTCAAGAAATTTATCGCCCACTAGACCCATATACTCATCAAATACTCCTTGTACTTCTTTGGAAATTTATTTTTTCTTATGAATCCCTACATCAAATTTATATTTTAGTTTCAAAACCAATGCATATGCATGCCCCTAACTATCTTCTTCCCTCATTATATTCAAGAACTCCATACTCTATACCCACACGACACTTGATCCTATAATATTTTTCCCCTCATTAGGTAATGGATCCATCAAAAAAATTATACCTTTCTTTATAATTAAACAAGTATTCTACTTACCATTGTATTAATCATCTAAATCATATTTTGAAAAACATCAATATTAGATGGAAAATATACATTGGAATCAAACCACATAATAATATATCCTTATAAATTCTTATTTAAAATTTGACCCACACTTCTCATCAACCAAGACATTTTTTTCCTTGATCAAAATATAAATTTTCTAGGCATTTAGATTTTGAAATATTTGGATCTTCAATTTTTCTGCCATATCCACTAAAACTTCATTTTATGTTGATCTAGAATCTACTCTAGCCTTACATACCTTTCCATAGACCTTGTAGGTGTTCTTGAAGAGTGTCTTCCTTTGTGGTGATTATATCTTCTAGGAAACATTAAATAAGGTCTCTCTCATCATAATACTTTCTGCATCTTGAATAAATCCCCATTTATAGTTGATGAATTGACACTTAGGTAGTCTTATACATAATCTTTAACTTTTTCCTTCTCTCCCTTCAATAAGAGCTCCAAGCATTATCTAGGAACTTATCCAATGTGTGTCCTACCTGGTTAAAGGTATATCATCTTCCTAGGAAGACATCATGGCCTCTTGATGGCCTACCATTCCTAACCCTTGTATTGGATCTCATATTGTTGAATGATTCTCCTCAGGAACTCAATTCTAGACTTCTTTCTTGGAGGCTATATTAATTATTTCTATTAGATTGGCTTCTTCCTCCAAAATTCCATCTTCCTCTAAATTTTATTTTAACTTCCCTCTACTATTTTTTTCTCCTTTCCTTTTGTGATTTTCCTCAACCCTTGTTTCTAGCTAAAAGAATTCATCTAGTATCTTAGGCATGACTAAGTTTATTTCTGTTGGAATTTACAAGTGGGAATATTTACTTTTGAGAGTGGGTGGGGGTGTTGGGGTGAATCAGAAGTAACAAACTTTAACCTCTAAAACTTTTAACTATGATTATTCGCATGCATCTAGCACATTTAATTAACATGAAATTAAAGACATGCATGAATATAGATAACACAAGATTTTGGTCACCCAAAAACCCTCCAAAATGAGAAGGTAAAACTAGGGTGGGGATGACACCCACAAATTATGACTGTAGCAATATGTAACTAGTTAAGATTACAAAGTTTGACCACTATCAATGGTCTACCCTGTGAAAGGCCTAACCTATTAAAGGCTTTAAACCCTATTAAAAGTGACCTGGTTAAAGGATTTACAAATGTTCACCTAGAATGTCACCCTATTAAAGGATTTACAATCCTATTAAGGATCTACAATATAGCTATTAAGCCAACCTATCATCATAGGATTTTCATTCTCCTAATACAATGGTTATAAAGTATAATAGAATGTCTTGACCTGATAACTCACAATCTTCAATTGCTGATTCCAAATCCTTGTTCAGCTCAATCTGATCTAATCCTTCTTGATCTAACAATTCTCTATTTGTAGTGCTAATACTTTGTTCTAGTCAACTTGATTCTATAATGCTTCTCTTCCTCTAAGTTCTTACACCCCTTTGAACTTCACTAGCATTCTTCTCATGCATTCCATACACTTCCACATGACTCTCTCTTCCATACAACTTCTCTCATGCACATAAATTATGGGGTGTCAACCTTCTTTTAAAGGTTTTGAAGACTTAGGGTTAGGTATGAATCTGCAATTGATATTGATCCATCTTTTCTAGTTGAAATCTTTCACTTTTCCTATTGGTTGCATGCTTCCTCCATTTGTCTAATTGGCTACGTGCTGATTACATAGGGAATCTAACATATTTGATCTTATCTTTTAGGTCCTTCGAGATTCATCTTGAGTTAGCTCAAAAATGGTTTACATCTAAGTTTTTGAAGGCACAAACTCATATGTTGATTTTTTGTTACTTGGCACTTACTGATTACTAATTCTTAGCACATATAGGTCTTGCTTAGCATGTATAGTAACTTTTTCTCACTTGACATCTATACTTTTCTTAGCACCTATAGTGACTCGACATCACTTATCACTCAGCACTTGAAACTTGATCGGCACCTGAAGTTTACTTAGCACCTATTGGATTTTTGGCTTGGCACATACTGTAGCTTAGCATCTATATTATACTTGGCAACCTTAGAATTTTGTTAAGTGTGTTGACACCCAATTGTCAAAACCAATCTAAGACCAAAAATCTCCCCCTATGACATGAGTGTCAAAAATACTTAACTCAGAAACTTGTAACTCCCTCAAAGCTAATGTGCCATTTCTATATCCAAAATTCCTTATGCTGAATTTGTCTCATGCTGATTATTCTAATACTGTTTATCTCTACCTTGTCATTCCTTTCGATATCTGCTTTGTTCCTATCTACTTTATTATTCTTTGTGTCATACTATTTATACTCTTGTCTGCTCCCCTTTTCACACATCTCCTTGAAGTTTTTGTATCCTTTTGGCTGTATCTCCTTATTTCTCTTCAAAACTCAAAATTTAATTATCTTCCTCTTTGCGTATCTCCCCCTTTATTATCTGGCTCAAAATGCATTTCTAAAATGCATTTCTCCCCAATTTATTTATTCTCCCCATTTTTGACACTTATGTCAAAGAGTCCTATGAATGAATTGAATACTTAGCAAAAAAAGATTTATTTACCTCCATAATAATCTTCAGAGTAGCATCCTAATTTTCTAATGCAATTTCTAGTGCTTTATGTTGGATGGTTGTCTCTGCTGTAAGGTGTACCAAGCCTTCTAATGTAGAAAGATTGGGATCTTTCTTCAAAAAATTCTGTGTGTAGGCCATCTCTTTGTGAAAAACTTCCATGTGTGGGGATATTGCAGACTATATTTGTATCAATTTGGCCTTGGTATTAGCCTCATCTACTGTGAGTATAACTAATTCCTTTTGAGTGTGAAGTGTTGTAGAAAAATGCTTCTCACTTTGATCTAAATCCTTTGGTAATTACATGTTGGATATCTTGAGGTTCCTTTCCAAGCTCAATATTCTCTAGCTGATCTCTTGTGTGAAGTCTGAAGAATCACACAGTTTGGAGTACAGTGAGAATATGTTGTCAAGTATTGATTTCTCCTTTTCATCCTTTTTAGCCATTTCTACTTGTGATAGTATTATCTCACCAATATTTTCTCATTTACCTTCATTTGGAACTTCTTCTTAGACCATTCAAGAAATTTTGCATTGGTATTTAGGTCTTCATTTTGTACCTAGTCTACTATGTTGGATAACTTCTCCATGATGGACTTTGTCTCATCAGGTACTAGAAAGTTGAATGCATCAAGAAATATTGTCTTTGATTTCAATTAGTGCTTTCCTTTGCCTATACACCTTTCTAAGTATCTCTTGCTTCTTCTTTTCCAATGCCTCTTGCACTTCATTGATCTGTACTATGTTCATTGTTTTATAGTCATAGCTTGGTATGACTATCTCTTCATCAAGTGTAGGGTCTCCATGGTGAAGTACCCTTGCTACCTTGGTAGAACTCTAGCCTAGTGCTTATATTTGTAGTTGTACTACATTAGTGCTCAGCTACTTAGTAGGAGTCCCTGTAGTAAGTAAATTAACCAATGTTTGTATTGCCTCTTGTTCTTTCTCATTTGGGCTTTTCTCCTCTTCTTAGACTTCTTCATTTCTACCTTGATCAATGATTGTAATTAGAGGAGGTGCACCTTGACTTTGTGTTGTAGGAGCAGAGGTATCCTTTTTTCCTATTTTCTCCTTTACTTGCTCCTCAATAGTTGAAGTTACTATCACTCTTGAATCAACCTTAGCAAATGTATCGTGTGCTTGTTGCTCTTGTGGTTGTTCACTTGTAGCTGTTGGAGTTTGTGAAGGTGGTTCTTATGGATTCGCATTCTCTTTGGTTATCTCATCTATTGCCTTCTGTAATTCTTCTACACTCACCAAGATTGGATTAGTACACAATTGTGCTTATAATGTGGTCTGATGAAAGATCTTTTTTAGATCCTATGTAGTCAATGGATTAATGTTCTGACTAGAGGTATCAAGAACATCTTTAACAAAAATTGTTTCTACAGATTTAGGTGTTGCATGTGGAGGACTAGGTGGTGGCAGTTGTGTGTCTTGTACACTTTGTTCCTACTGTTGCGCTTAAACTATTGCCATATCACCTTTTAGTGCTTCCTTCTCTACTGCAACTTCTTCCTTTACTTTCTCTCCTTTTTCCTCCTTTTCATTTTCCTCTTCTTCCTCATCATTATTTCTTCTATTAAAGGGATTTTCTTGTCCTTCCTTTACTATAGTCAACCCATAAATCAATTTCCACATTTGTGTGGACTTTTTTACAACATCTTCAGTTTTATTTTGCATTATGCTAAAGGCTCTATATTTGGGTGCAAATTTTATCCCATGTTTCTTGCTTGCCTTGCTTATTTGACCTTTAGTGAGGTCAAGCATTACATGAGCCAAAGTTGACTCTCTTATTTCTTTCTCCATTTTAGGTAATAATGCCATTTATTTTCTACAATTGTATATAGCTCCTTAGGCATGGTATTATCCAGTTCAAGTGGATTATTCTTGAACTTGGCCATCATAGCATAGATTGATTCTTCCACTATGTTTTTCTCCTCTCTACTTAACTTACTAAAATCAATGATTTTCAATCTAGTCAAATATGCATTATCCCTAATATTATCACAAACATTTTCTAAGTTATATTTATTGGTATTACTTACCACTCTAAATTGTTCATTTTCATCTGACTCTATCCTCTCCTTGTCTAACTCTAGAGGTGCCACATATTTTCTTCTATTTTTCTTTACTAGCCCTCCTTGTTGTGTAGCTTTCTTCTTTTCTTGTTCTTTTTCTACCTTTGTTTTTACCCTTATTTCTTCCCTATTGGTAGGTTTGCCTAGGCTTGGCTTAGCCTTCTTCTATTTTGGTTGTGTAGCAAGTTGTTTCTGTGTTTTCCTCTTCTTGGGTTGTGCTTTAGGTGCTTCCTCTTCTTGCTCAACACCTTCTTCTTCTTCAACATACCCACCCATGCCTTGGGTTAACGCTAGCAGCTCTTTCCTCTATTCCTCTTTATCTTCTTCTGCCTCTTCATCATCTTCTTCCTCCTCTATAGCCCCTTCTCCAAATTTTGCATTGAGCTTCTCACTAATTTTTCCTTTTTCTTCAATGTAGAGGTTGTCTTTAGTTCCATGTCCACTTTGGACCTAACAACATCATATGTGCCAAAGTTTAAATCACTCTTATCTACTTCCTCTACTAGTAGAACTATTATGGTTGCAGATGCCTCATCAATCTTTATCTCATACCCAATAGGTCTAAGCCATCTTACCCTTGGTATGGCTAGTTGAATATAGGTATAGTCAGTGTCAACAAGAAAGAAAATATCATTTGTGTGTTGCTCCACAAGTGAGACTAGAATCCTATGTCTCTGCTTCATTGATTTCTTAAAATCTTCAAAATAACTAGTCATTAATGTCTCAAAATTTGCCCCCATTTGTTCAATATATTCATTCACCTAGGCTACAATGGACTTGTTTGTCTTCCAGCTAACTTTTCCAAAAGATAAATATTCACTCTGTACATAGAACACTATACAAATCAAAATTGAACCAAATTTGCATCGGGCTCCCTTTGTTCTCCTTATAGCTCCTAAGTTTTCATTTATTTGCTGCAATTTTATTTTAGCTAAATCATAGTTATGATCCTTTTTAATAAGTTTGTAGCCAACATCTACTACAATGCATGGTACACTATTGAGTTTGCTTGGTTGATAAAACTTGTGGGATATGACTCTAACAAGAAAATCAGCAAGAGGGTCCTTGATAGTGTTAATGGTCATTCCTCTCTTGTTCGATTTGGCTCCTATATTTTTCTCAATGGCTTCTTTGGAGTTACTTCTTAGGGTCTTAGGCTGATCTAGGGTCGGATACCTTTTTACCTTATGAACAATCCTTTTTGATATCTTGACTAGGCCATCTTCTAATGACAAATTGTCATCATGAATCCTACTCAAAACAATTCTAATCCATTTGGTCTTAAAGATAGTAGGGAATTCTAGAGCATGGGTTAAGCGCTTCCTCTCAACAATTTGGAATTCTTCCTTTAGGACTCCATTTTCACACAATCTATCATATGCTTCCCCAATTTCCATGTCTCCTATAACACGTATCTTGCAATTATAGCATCTCCTCACATCTTGCACCATTACTACCTTGGGAGGAATTATGGATAGGGCTTTGGCTGGCTCATTCTTGTAGGCAACTTCAGGGATAGGCCAAAAATTGGGTTGCTTAACTTCATTTGACACTAGTTAAAATTCAAATAGCTCTTCCTCCTAAGGATTTTTAGAACTGGAGGCCATTTCTTTGAACTAGGGTTTAAAAATGAAGAAAATTTGAAACTATGTAGCTTGGAACTAGTATAAATAGCTTGAAATTAATGAAAATGTGCTAGATCTCTGTAGTAATCTACTCAGATGCTTGAAACACTATTTGGAAACCATTCTATATACTTCTCATCTTTGTTCTCTTTTTTGTGATGGTGAAAAATGGTTCAAAATGTGATCATATACCTTTATTTTATAGCATTTAATGCTTAGTGTGTTTACAGCTATCCACTCAGCTCCTTAAGTAATTCTAGTTTACTTAGCTTCCATTAGCTTTCAAACACTCGACATATACTAGAGTTTCCCTTACTTAGCTTCAACTAGAAATTTTCCTTCACTCAGCATCCATTACTAACTTGGCTACAACTAACCATTTGGCTTCTACTAACTTTGGCTAACAACTTGGAATGTACTAGGATTTGACTTGGCATCTGAAGGAAACTCGGCAACACTTTTAAAACTTGAAACTTTAACTTTGCATCTCTATTCATGCTGATTTTTCCTTTTCAATACTTACTTTTCTAGGAACTCATGTATGATAAAATATTAAATATCAGTCCCATATATCCTTTTTTTTTAGTTCGGTGAAGTATCACCACTTGACCTTTTGGGTGAAGTGATCCCTTCATTGGATGAGCTACTTCAATCTTTCTTCTTCCATGTTTTTTTCACTTCTCCTCTAATGTGTTCAACATCTAGCTTCTCTTTTCCTTTGTTGAACTCTAAGTTGGGTGTCTTTGACCTTGTTGGGAAATTTTTGTTGATGCGTCTATTCTTCAAACAACTGAAGCATGTAGTTTGGCTCAACCATCTGCTATAGTTTCTACTAAAATGTGTTCTTATTTATTTTTCAGAGATGTGTCCATATTCTTGATAGTAGTGATAGCTATACCTGGTGTTGTAGTCCCAATTGTAGTGATGTCCATGATTATTTCCCTTTGATGGTTGATTAGGTGTCCTCATAGTCTTTGATCTACACTCAAAAGCTCTATGTCCATACTTCTTGCAATTGTAGAAGTGACCTTCAAATCTTGGTGTTCTGATGGTTCTAGTCCTATAGTCATGTGCTTGATGTCCTTGCTTGTTGCACTTGTGACAGTGACCCATGTTCTTATGTTTGTCATGCTGATAGGCTTTCTTAATCTTGCATACATTAGAGGTATGTCCTTTTTTACCACAAAAATGACAAGTAGGTTTAGTGTTCTTACCTTTTTCACTTGTTTCTTTTGTAGTCTTGGATGACTCTCCTTTTTCAGTGTTGGTGTATCCTAGTCTTGAAGTATCATTTCTGGCTCTTGGTGATTTCAATAGTTGTTCAAAGTACTTGATGGCTTCATTAGGTTTGTTGAAGCTTTCTACAATTTCCTTCTCTCTTTTTAGGTCATTTTGTAGTTGTTCAGTTTGTATCTTCAGTGTGGAGATCTTAATGTCCTTGGCATTCAACTCATGATGTGCATTCATCATCTAGCTTAGGGTATCTAACTACATGTTGGAAATCCTTGCAAGCTCAATTGACTTTTCCTCCAACCTATTAGTAAGGTTTCTCTTGTCTTCTTCTATCATAGCCTTATCTTCAATGGCTATTTTCTTTTGTTTAGTCACTTCACAAAGCATCATGGCTTGTGATTCTTGTTCCAGCTTGAGAGTTTTGATTTCTTCTACTTGGGCTCTATTCTTCTCCATTAAGTCTGCTATTACTGCATCAAATTCCTTAGAATCTCCATTTGCAAATACTTTTGAGGTGTCAATCTCCTTGTATTGTGTATCATTCTCAACTATGGAAATCTCTCTTCTTCTCTTTAAGGATTTTCTCAGTTCTTCCTTGGCTTCTTCTAGAGAAAGCAGAATGAGGTGTATGTCAATTTCCTAGTTTTCTATGATCTTCCCAAGTTTGTAGACTTCCACTTTCAGATCTTTTTCTCCAAGCTACAAGGCTTCTCCTTATGAGAACTAGGCTCTAATACCAATTTTTGGAATTTATGAGTGGGAAGATTTACTTCTAAGAGGGAGGGGGGGTGTTAATCATAAGTAACAAACTTTAACCTCTAAAACTTTTAATTGAGATTATTCACATGCATCTAACATATTTAATTAACATGAAAATAGATAACACAAGATTTATGGTCACCAAGAAACCCTCCAAAATGAGAAGGTAAAACTAGGGTGGGGATGACACCCACAAATTATCACTGTTGCAATATGTAACTGGTTAAGGTTACAAAGTTTGACCATTGTCAATGGTCTGCCCTATGAAAGACCTACCTTGTTAAAGGCTTTACACCATGTTAAAAGTGACCTGGTTAAAGGATTTACAAACACTCACTTGGAATGTCACCCTATTAAAGGATTTATAACCCTGTTAAGGATCTACAATATAACTATTAAGCTAATATATCATCATAGGATTTTCATTCTCCTAATACAATGGTTATAAAGTACAGTAGAATCTCTTGACCTGATAACTCACAATCTTCAATTGTTGATTCTAGATCCTTGTTTAGCTCAATCTGATCTGATCCTTTCTGATCTAATAATTCTTTATTCATAGTGCTAATACTCTATTTTAATCAACTTGATTCTATAATCTTGCTCTTCCTCTAAGTTCTTACACCCTTTTGAACTTACCTAGGATTCTTATCATGCATTCCATACACTACCACATGACTCTCTCTTCCATAAAACTTCTCTCATGCACATAAGTTATGGGGTATTGACCTCCTTTTAAAGGATTCAAAGACTTAGGTTTAGGTATAAATCTACAATCAATATTCATCCATCTTTTCCAACTCAAATCTTTCACTTTTCCTATTGGTTGCATGCTTCCTCTATTTTTCTTATTGGCTTCATGTTGATTACATAGGGAATGTAATAGATTTGATCTTATCTTTTAGATCCTTTGAGATTCATCTTGAGTTGGCTCAAAAATGGTTTACATCTAAGTTTGTAAAGGCACAAACACATATGTGTATTCTATGTTACTCGGCACTTACTAATTACTAATGCTTGGCACATATATGATTTCTATCATGCTCGACATCTATAGTAACTTTGTCTCACTTGGCATCTATACTTTTCTTGGCACCTATAGTGACTCGCCATCACTTATCACTTGGCACTTGAAAGTTACTTGACAACTATTGGGTTTCTAGCTTGACACATACTATAGCTCGACATCTATATTATACTCAGCATCAACCTTAGAATTTTGTTAAGTGTGTTGACACTCAATTGTCAAAACCAATCTGAGACCAACAATTTCAACTTGAATGGCATATCTAATCTGATTTATATAATAGGACACTTTTCTCTCCCATTCTCATGATGTGGGGCTTTTATACTCAATGTATGAAATTTTTCTTTAGATAATAGAACATTATGATGGTTTAAAGTTCATTGTCCACTAGCATAAAATTTCTATACTAAACCTCCTTTTCTATCATTGTAGATTTCAAGGTTTAAGTCCTATTAAGACTTATAATAACTTGTGAACTCTTAGGAATGTTTGAAATACAATATGATAATATCTAGATATGTAGGGTAATTGATTAATATTAGTTTGTGCTATTTGTATACTTGCTTTTATAATGTTTTTAATGCTCATCATCGTTATTGAAATTACCTTCATGAAGATGTCATATGACATGTATTCAAAATATATTTTTTGTATCCTCGTGATGATGAGATGTTAATGTTAGAATATGATAGTTTACTACTATACTTACCCTATACATTCATATGGTTTGTAGATTCATTTTACATTTGTATTTGACAAAAAGAAATGAAGAATATTATGTACCTTCTAAGAAAGATGGTTTGAACAGACCAAAATTGCCCACATAATTTTGGTGTAATGGTAGGATGTCACTGATAATGGTTGATAGCATGTTATTTAGGGTTCTGAATAGGTAATAGTAATGATTCTTAAAGGGTTTTATATTAAAAAAAATCATTTAAACCTTTTTTTCAAAAATCTCTTAATAGTAATGAGATCCTCACAAATGTTCTAAAATGTCCTCAATCCTAGGCATTCGTAACCTATATAAGAATGTAATTTTTTTGATGAGCCATAAGTAATTATAAAACCTCTAGTTTTCTTCCTTTCTAGGGGCCAATACTACAAGGATTAAACATGGATTGAGCTCTTCGTAATCAATCCCTTACATAAAAGTTATTTTATCTACTTGAAAATCCCTACTTTTTTTGTTAGTATCATCTTGTATGTCATTTTATTTAGTATGCTCTAACTAGAGATAAATTATATCAATTGACTAATATATTTTATTGCTAGTAAAGTCTCAAGAAATTTATCACCCACTAGACTCATATACTCATCCAATACTCCTTGTACTTCTTTGGGAATTTCTTTCTTCTTATGAATCCCTACATCAAATTTGTATTTCAATTTCAAAACCAATGCATATGCAGGCCCCTAACTATCTTCTTCCCTCATTATACTCAAGAACTCCATACTCTATACCCACATGACACTTGATCCTATAATATATTCCCCCTCATCAGGTAATGGATCCATCAAAAAAAGTATACCTTTATTTATAATTAAATAGGTATTCTACTTACCATTGTATTAAAAATCTAAATTATATTTTGAAAAACATCAATATTAGATGGAAAATATACATTGAAATCAAACCACATAATAATATATCCTTATAAATTCTTATTTAAAATTTGACCCATACTTCTCATCAACCAAGACATTTTTTCCCTTGATCAAAATAGAAAATTTCTAGGTGTTTGGATTTTGAAATATTTGGATCTTCAATTTTTCTACCATATCCACTAAAACTTCATTTTATGTTGATCTAGAATCTACTCTAGCCTTACATACCTTTCCACAGACCTTGTAGGTGTTCTTGAAGAGTGTCTTCCTTTGTGGTGATTATATCTTCTAGGGAACATTAAATAAGGTCTCTCTCATCATAATACTTTCTCCATCTTGAATAATTCCCCATTATTAATTGATGAATTGACACTTAGTTAGACTTATACATAATATTTAACCTTTTCCTTCTCTCCCTTCCATAAGAGCTCCAAGCCTTATCTAGGAACTTATCCAACACATGTCCTACCTAGTTAAAGTTATATCATCTTCCTAGGAAGACACCATGGCCTCTCCATGGTCTGTGATTCCTAACACTTGTATTGGATCTAATATTGTTGAAAGATTCTCCTTAGGAACTTAATTCTAGTCTTCTTTCTTGGAGGCTATATTTATTATTTCTATTAGATTGGTTTTTCCCTCCAAAATTCCATCTTTCTCTAAATTTTATTTTAACTTCCCTCTACTATTCTTTTCTCCTTTCCTTTTTTGATTTTCCTCAACCCTTGTTTCTAGCTAAAAGTATTCATCCAATATCTTAGTCATGACTAAGATTATTTCAACTTGAATGGCATATCTAATCTGATTTATATAATAGGACACCTTTCTCTCCCATTCTCATGATGTGTGTCTTTCGTACTCAACGTGTGGAATTTTTCTTTAGATCATAGAACATTATGATGATGGTTTAAAGTTCATTATCCACTAGCATAAGATTTCTATACTACCCCTCCTTTTCTATCATTGTAGATTTCATTTTTTAAGTCCTATTAGTCCTTCTAATAACTTGTAAAATCTTAGGAATGTTTGAAATGCAATATGATAATATCTGGATATGTAGAGTAATTGATTAATATTAGTTACTCTACATTCATGTGTATGGTGTGCATGTTAATTTTACATTTGTATTTGACATCCTTCGTGTGGTTGAGGGAGGGAGTTGTAGTCACCTCCCAGTTAAGATCTACACACACACATACACACATATATATACATATATACATGTATATATATGTATCTATATGTGTGCATATATGTATGCATGTGTGTGTGTGTGTGTGTGTAAATGTATATACTCATATTTTATACACGTTCACAAGTATCGAGAATCGACTTTCCCAAATTTCCAAAATGAGTGTGCTCTATTGCAATAATTCAATAGTAAGAATGGGGAGATAATATTTAGATCCAATCCAAGCCTTATCCTAATTACTTGTCATGAGAAGGAGGACATGTATTTAAATGTCGATCCTTTTTAAATCCATGAGTTTATCTCTATGTGTGTTGTTTGATTTTGAGTATTGGTCAGTTTTGCTAATGATTTAATTATAATATTTATATTGATTATATAATTTTAAGAATTGTTAAATGTTATTTCACTAAAAAGAAAATATTAAAATATAAGCGTATCTAACTAACTAAAAATTAATTAAATATATTCTTTAAATTAAAATACTTATTTTAGAAGCCTAGTTTTGAAAATTGTTGAAAGAGAAATTTAAATATAATGATATTTAATTAATTAAATATAAGCTTCAGCTTAAAAGATTTAATTTAAAAGTCTAAATTAAAAAATTGGAGAAAATTAATTAAAATATTTAATATTTAATATTGATTTTTTTGTAATTGATTAATAAATTAACAATGATTCAATTAAAGTTGCATTTAAATAATGATCTTTAAGTATTATTATGCATTAAAATGTGGTATGCATCAATAATAGGTGAAGAAAAAGAAAATAAAAGACTATTTTGATTAAAATGGCTATAAGTGTGCATGAAAGGTTTAAATATATCAAAAGTAAATATTATTTAACAAAGTTTGTGATTTTTTATTAAATTAGAAGTTAGAAACTCTATCTAGGGTTAGGGCTCTTTATTAGAGGTTTTCTTTGGTCAATTGAGGACACAAAGGTTTTTAGGAGTAACTAGAAATTAAAGTTAAACAATTATCAAAGGAAAATGAATATTTTGATTGTATGTGTTTAACAAATTGTCCAAAATATGGGTTGTTAGATCGAGGTAGGATTTGAGAATCCCTCTATGGAAATTATTTTGGAAAATCTATTTACCTCTTGTCTACCACATTGCTAGAATTAATAGGATGACATTGGTGGAAGTTTATTGGGAAGGTGAAATACATAGCGGAGGGGAGTGAATCAATATCACAAAACCTTTAACCTTCAAAACACTTTCCTATAATCTCCACATAATTCTTTTTAAGTCTAGATCATATATAACATAAATCATAACTTTAAATGTTGAAATAGATCTTACTATGCATCACATCCACCATTAGGAAAAATATAAACACTTAACACATAAGTTTTTGGTAATGCAAAAACCTTCCAAGGTGGAGGTAAAATTGGGGTGGGGATGACACCCACAAATTATCTTCACTACTACAACAAAAATGTTCACCTATTATGGCTACAAAATTGATCACTTTTGATGATCTATCCTATGAGAGGTATGCTCTATTAAGAGATTTACAAAACTATTAGGTCTACCTTGACTAAAGGATTTAACACTTACAATGAAATAAGGACACTGTTAAGATATTTACTTAGACCTATTAGGACTACTTTGTTAAGAGATTTACCCTAATTCACTTTGCCAAAAATGATTTAGTACTCAATCATTTGGCCTACAATATCAATGTTTATTATGGATCTTCTCCTTCTAATCTTTGATCTAATTTCCTATTTCATATACATATAATATTCTCTTCACTACATTACCTGGTCACTACACTTTGTTATTTAACAACTTTCACTTATAGCCTCCAAAACCTAACTCTTCCACACATAACACTTCACTTCTCTTCACACATACACCATTACATTTTTTGAATAGGTTTTGAATATGCCCTTTTTATTGGAAACTACAATTGGAACCTTTTTCCTATTTTCATTGATGTCAAATCTGTTAGTTAGATGGTTTTCTATGTGATGTAAATCTCATATCTATTTGATTGATGAAGAGGATTTGAGAATTTGTTCATAACAAAAGCATCTAGAGGAAAGATTGAGTTATGAAGAGAATAGTACAAATTGACATTTGATTAGTTCAACTTTGACAAGACCAAGTGATTGTTTAAATCATGTTGGTAGAAGAGAGGATAGTAATGTTCAAGTCTTGATAGTGTACACAAGGATAGATCACTTATGTAGGTTTGACTGAGTAACAGAGTTAATGATCGAGAAATTTTAATTTACATGTTGAGTGATGCTAGTTTCAACCAAGCCATAGTAATTGATGAGAAAATTAAATGTTGACTAACCATTAGTATCAACTAAGTGATAGTATTGATGTTGAGCAAGAATTTTTATAAGAACTAAGAAACTTAGTGATGACTAAGTGTCATAACTTAGTGTTGGTAGAGGAAGAGCATTTTAATTATTTGCAAGAAATAATAATTTCAAGCTGACAAAGTTGATTTCTTGGGATATGGAAAATATGTTGAAGATAAGGATCGATGAGTTGGATCATTTAATTTTACTAGAGGATTATGTAAATGACCTAAGAGATGAATTCAAGGAAAATTTGCAAGAAAAAAAGAGATATTTAAACTTAATTGTGATTAGATACATTGTATCTGATGGATCGACTTGTGAACCCTAAGATCTATGGTGTTGATTAATTGGGAAAAGGTAAGAACTTCTTATTTAAAGAGATATAGAGGTGAAGTTGTAGCTAAGTGTGCATGCATGGAAGAGATAGAGAAGTGTAGTGTAGCTATGCACATTTGAAGGAGTTTTCTGAAAGAGATTTGGAGTTGTTACTAATTTTGTTGAATGGCCAATCTAAGAAGAAGGATTAATTGAGAAGAGGTAAAGGGTGAATGCTTGAAGGGTTGCTAAGAGAATTTGAAATTAGGATGATAATGGAGGCAAGAGGGTGAATCAACATTGAGAGCTAAACAAAGATTTGAACATGCAAAGTGAATTATACTAAACAGATAAAATGTGGTTTTACTTTCTAACCATTGTGAACAATATTTGAAATCCTTTAACCAAGGTTGACCTATCAGTAACAATGACCTAACAATTTATGTAAATCATTTAACCAAATTACATTCTAATGGAATTTTCTAAAGTCCTCTAAAAAGGCCACTCCCAATAGGGTGATTAAATCCTTTGACAAGGTCACATTTAACAACGTGTATTATAAACTTTAATAGGGATGGCTCCTAACATGGCTCACTTTAGAAGAGTTAAAATTGGTGACATGTTGCTGGCAGTTTTTCCCAAATTGGGTTTCCACATAAAATCCTAGTATGAAATTTGTGTGAATGTTACTGTGATGCTTTATTGATTTAAGTTTACTATCTGCAAGTTTGTTAATTATTATCTAATAGTGGACATCCAGTGAATGTTCCTTATAGTTTTTAACAGAGGTTGAGCAATGGAATGATAAGATCTTAAAAATTTTAAGTCTTTGTTTGTTGGATTGGTACATTTGGACCTTGGATAACTGATTCACCTCCTCTCTTAGTTATTCTAAATATTCTAACACTTTTAAGGACATCTATAGATTCTTCTAGAATAAGATCAATAATCTAGTTGTTTCACTTTTTGGCTCTTCATCTGATTGGTTGTTCCTCCTTTATAGGGATTGATGATCCACATCAAAATGTGTAACAATCTCTATAACAAACTCTACAATCATTAAATATGATTTACATGTTGTCTCAAAACAGTTTATCTCCAAGTTTGTGCCATTTTACACTTTCTTGTTCAAACTGTGTTACTTGGTACATACTATATTTGATGCTCAATCATAATGGTTTGTCTTGTCAATACTAAGCCTTAACTAGCTTGGTAGCTTCTCTATGACTTGGCATCCATATGCTTTATCTTCTCAACATTTACTGAACTTGGCTTGCATGGAAATACTCAGCAACCAAAGACTTTATTTTCTTCTATAGATCTTGGCATGTACAAGATTATTACAAGTCTTTACAAATCAACGATGCAACCTATATACAGGAACTTAGTTGTAGTGATGATTGAATAACTTTTCCTTATATATGACTAAGTGTTTGACACTAATAGACAACAAAACTAAAGAGATCAACAATATCCCCCTTTGACATTATTGGAAAAAGCACTTTTTCATTATTACATCATTACAATATAATCAAAAAATTATAGTGTTCCCATATGCTTATGACTTTGTCCATGTATGACATACAAAAACTTTCTTTTACATCATACTCATATATACAATACATATGTAATATTGTGTGACTCAAATAGTCTTATGTTGTTTATCATACCTTTTTTCCAACTTTTTTTTTCCATCTAAGTTGCCCATCTCTGATTTGATCATTTTTAAGCATTCTTTTTCTTTCTTCTCTCTTGTCTGCCTTGATTTTGTCACTAATGTCTATTGTTAGGGTTTTGAGGATGGAATAAAACCATATTTAGCAATGAAAGACTTATGATTTTGAAAAATCATGGAAATAGCATGATCCCATGTGGTTCTAACTAATTCCAAAATTTCAATCTCAATCTCCAACTGTGCAACTAAGTCAATTAAGCTATCAGCAGTAGAAAGATTATGATCTAAATGTACAAATGTTTTTTTCTGAAGCTAAGTCATGTTGCATGACCTCAAAATGAGGCATTAACATAGATTCTATGGAGATAAGTTAGCCCCTCATTGAACTCTCTGTTATGTGTTTCTCAACCAACCTCCCTTGCACAAAAAATACTCTGTTCTAATGCATTGAACTAGATTTAGTTGATTGAGAGATAGAATTCCCTAAAGATTTCAATTTAATCTCAATCTTTTGAACATTGGCTTGAAATCAATTTGTGAATTTTGGAATGTCACAAAGAATATTGTACAGTTCTTGTATTTTCTGAACAAGTTCTTCTAGAATTTGTACAAGTGTTGATAGTTCAACCTTCCTGAATACGGTTATAGAAGAAAACATCTCAAGTACCTTTTTCTCAAACTTTCTCTCCAACCAAGCCATTAATTTTACATTTGTTTCTATATCCTTAGCATTGAATTTTTTTAAAATTTGCACTAACTAAGAGATAAGAGGAGCTTATTCATTAATAATATGAATATTAAATGCACTATCAAACATGTCTTTGATCCATCATGTAATACATTGCTCTGTTGTTGCTCTCTTCTAATCTCCTCTTTTCTTTTATTCCTTGCCAAAATGTCTTGCAAGTTTTTTGTTTCTTGAAATGTGACATTCTTTAAATCATAATTAGGCACTTCAATGACTTCATCCAAGGTAAAAAAATTCCCTGGAGAGATGATTTTCTTCTTTCATTTGCCCTTTTTAGGAGCCATGTTGCTTGGCACTACTATAGATAGAGTGGGTGAAAGTGTGTCTCCACTTAGGATAATGTTTACATTAGTGAGATAGAAAAAAAACTATTATAGTACTTGCCATGATTTGAACTACAGGGGCTTGCACTTGGTATATAGATGTGGAATATATCATAGCAAGGGGTGGAGTGTAAGCTTGGACTCTCAACTCTATTTGTGAGACATTATTGTTATCTCCTTCATTTCCTTTTCCTTTACCTTTCTTCTTTTTCTCTTTATTTCCCTCTACTAGAGGTCATGAGACTTGTGGTCCTTATTGACCTATAGTAGACTGACCTACATGTAATTCCTTATTTTTATATTCTTGTTCTTTATTCTTTTCTATCTCCTTGACATCTTTTATCAATGTTTTGGTATGTTAGGCATTTTGGGGTTGTTTCTCATTCTATTCTATTTTTTCATTTAAATCAACAATATGAACTTGTATTTCTTCTATTTTGGGATAGTTCTTTACTTGTTGAATTATAGGAGTGTTAGGTTTGGTGGCATGAATAGGGGATACATTTCCCTATGAGCTCAGCACACCTATTTCTTCTTCATCACTATGATCATCCTCAACACTTACAATATCCTTTTCACTCTCGTATTCACCTCCTTTACCTTTTCCTTTCTTGTTAGTATCTCCCATAGTTATTCCAAAAATACTTGTCCACAATAGTTTATTATGTTGTACAAAAACCTCAACTTTATTTTGCAATATCATAAATGCTCTAAATTTAGGAACAAATATATTCCTATATGGCTCCAAAAATGTTGACATTTTCTTAGCTATTAGTTCCTGCATAATTTTAGCTAATGCCCCTTCTCTTATTTTCCTTTTAGTTATTGTTTCCTATTACCACTTGGCATCAATTCTATTATATAATTAATTAGAAAGCTTTCTTCCTATCTCTATAGGTTTTAACTTGAACTTAGCTATCATATCTAATATGGCTTCTTCTACCTTGTCTTATAAGAAGAACTCAATGTATCATACTTTATGAACTTACAACCTGAGAAGCCTATAGAGTTTCTAATTTTATCACATACCTAATCAATAGCTTTAGGCTTTATGTGAGTAACTACTTGGTAGTGAAATGATCCATCAGATTCAATCTTCTCTACATCTTCTTCTTCATCTTCCTTTTGTGTTATGAATTTTTTCTTTGATGCCCTTGTACCACTAGAACCTTCTCTTGGTTTTGTGATCCTTGCAACACCATGTTTCAAAGGTGGCTTGGCACTACCTATTTTTGCTACTCTAGTTCTATGTTTGAGTGGTGTAGGAGTGGAGAGGGGCATAGATATTTATTTCTTTGCCATCTTCTTCACCTTAGGCTTTAATGTTTTAACCATCTTCATCTTCTTTGCTGGTGGGGTGACAAGTGCTAAGGCTTTACCCTATTTTTATGCACTTTGTTCCTCTTCCTCTATATTATCATCACTCATTTAATCTTCTCCAAGTCCCTATGTCATCGTCAACTATCCTTCACTCCCAATTTGTGTGCCTAGTTTCCTTTCAAGGTCTTTTATCATTTTCTTCCTCTTCTTATCAATAGAAACAATCTTTACATATATTGTTATTCTTTTTTTTGCTTCATTATACCTACCAAAGGTCACAACCTTTACATCAATTACTTCAGTTAGAAGTGTATTAATTGTTGCACTCACATCAATAATGTCAATTTAATATGCAAATGGTTTAAATCAAGCTACCCTTGGCTTAACTTACTATAAATATGTGTAGTCATTTTCAATGAGAAAATATACATCATTATAATACTTTTCAACTAAGGATGTAGGAACCCTTATTACATTTCTATTTAAATTCATCAAAGTTTCCATTTAACACATTCTCAAAACTATCTCCAAAATTGGAAATATACTCACTTATCTGCTTGGTAGCAGATTTTCCTTGTTCCAATAAAATGTTTCCAATAGTAGGAAAATAACTTTGAACATAAAATAAAATACACATTATTAGTGATCCATACTTACACATTGAATTCTTAAATTTTCTGATTGATAAAATTTTCTCAATGAATTGCAACCTTTGGAGCTTGGCACGATCGTATTCATGATATTTTATTACAATCTTCCAAGCTTGATCTTTTGTGATACATGGCACACTATTCAGTCATCTTGACTAATAGAATTTATGTGCAATCACTCTCACTACAAACTCAACCAATGGATCAATGATTTTTGAAATAGACATGTCATGTTCATTCAACTTGACCTTGGTGTTTTCCTCAATTGATTTTTTATTATGGCATTGCATGATTTTCTTTTTATCAAATGTTAGGTACCATGTGACAAAATGAATCACCTTTTTCAAAATTTTGGCCAACCCATTCTCTAGCCATAACTCTATGTCATGAATTCAGCTCAACACAACCTTGATCCATTCCATTTTGAAATTTCTCAAAAAATCTAGGGCAAGTGTGAACCTTTTCTTCTCAGCAATCTTGAATTTCTCCTTTAGTATTCCTTCATCACACAACTTCAGGTATGCCAATCAAATTTCATAATCTCTCACTTCACCAATTTTTCAAATGTAATAGATTCTAGCGTCATTTATCATGATAAATCTAGGTGGTATCAATAATAAAGATCCTATTGAATATCCTTTCATAGTAATTTTACGAACAACACGAAATTTAGTTGGAGGATAAGTGTCACTCTTCACCAATTGACTATTACTTCTTCTCCTCAATTCTTCAAAGATGATGATGATCTAGATGATACTTTTGTGTTATGGTTATGATATTTTTCTTTCTAAACAACTCAGCACAACTAGTAATCAACACTCAATCTCTTTTCAACAACAAATTCACCTTTAATCACCTTACAAATCACTTCAAAAATTACTCAAATTGCCTCAAACTCTCAAAACCTGAATTCAAGGTGTGTAATTTTTTTCAATTTTTTAGATGTATACCTTCATTCATTCAAATTAGGAATCTCATAAATGAGGCATACTTAATTAGGTAGAATCCATCTGCCTCAATTGTCATTACACTTCTAGCTTGGTCTCCATAGTACAACTTGGTCAATATCATCTACCTTGGCCAATACATCAATTTGGTCATTGTGTGTACTTAGTCTATGTAGACATTATTAATGATGCTTAACATCCAATAAATTAAATGATTCCATTACACTATTATTTCCATAAATATGTTCTAATGCATCTTGTCCTATGCAAAAATGAACTTTGGCACAATTTATGTTAGGAACTAATGTAAGATAAGTCATTTAAATATGTAGTTCCTTACATATCTTTCTTGATCAATTTTGGGTGGTGTGATCACCTTCTTCATTGGATTGGGTGATCTTAACTACTCTTATTCCACAACTTCCAACTTCTACCTTCTTCTTATAGGTTTGATTCATCTCCTTCTTTGTTTGTTCTACATCCACGTTGGTTTTTCCCTTCATGTGTTCATTGTTTAGAGTGGGGGCTCAGGTCCAATAGTTCTTGCTCACATGACCAATATTATGACAACTAAAACAACCTATGCTTCCATTCAGCCAGTTGTTGTAATTTCCTATGAAATTCTTTTTCATGCACTTGTCTAGAATGTGGCCATATTTTTAATAATAATGATAATTGTACCATTTATTGTAATCCTATTTGTAAGAGTTTCTTTTCTTAGATGCATTTCCCTTCTTTCTGGTTGTCTAGTCATATTTTGCCTATGATTTGCATTCATATTCTCAATTTCCATACTTTTGACAATTGTAACAATATCCCTCAAGTCTATATACAATGGATGTATTGTTCAGTTTTGATCTAAATTGATGTGCTTGATGACCATGTTTCTTAAAATTAAAATGCTTGTACAAAAAAATTTAGGTGTAGGGTTTTGCATACCATTCTTGCTTCTACAAATGTTTGTTGTGTGTCCAAGTTTACCATAATGATAGTATGTAGGATTTACTTTTAGTTTTACACTCCTTTTTTCTCCACTCTTGGATGATTCTCCTTCTTTAGTAGAAGAATAATGAGCTTGGGATATCCTAATCCAGAGGTTTCACTAGGTGTTCTTGGTGATCTCGCTAGTTCTTCAAAATATCTTATTGGCTCACTGGGCTTGTTCATCCCTTCCATAAGTTCCATCTTTGATCTTCACTCATATCTTAGTTGGTCAGTTCTTGATCTCATATTTTCTATCTCCATGTTTTTTATATTTAGTTATTGATTTATAGGTATCAATTGATTCATCATGTCTAGCTGATTTCTTGTAAGCTTTTGGGCATCAGATGATCTCTCTTTAAGTCTAATAGTCATTTCTCTTTTGTCTTCCTTAGCCATAATTTCTTCTTCTTTAGCTTTTTCCTTTTGTTTAGTCAAACCACATTACCTCACATATTGAATTTCATGTTCTCTCTTCAAACCTTTGACTTCTTCATTCAAAGTTTTGTTCTTCTCTAATAGATCTTCTATTGTCACAACACTCACTGGTACTTCCATTATCAAATAGTCATTTAGTGTTTTTTTTTTTTTGTAGAGAGTGTTAATTTGTTGAAAGGAAATATGAGCTAGATGTCAAGCATTTGATTCTCAATAATGTTTCCCAATTTGTAAGCCTCCATCTCTAAGATCTAAAATATCAATTTGTCAAACATCTTCTAAGAGAACATGGATCTAATACCACTTGTTGGAAATTTACTGGGAAGGTGAAATATAGAGGGGGAGGGGGGTGAATCAGTATCACAAAAACTTTAACCTTCAAAACAACTTAGATGTAATTGATGCATAATCCATTTTATATCTAGATCATATATAACATAACTAATAACTCCAAATGTTGAAATGGATATAACTATGTATCACATCCATCAACATGAAAATGTAATCATATAACATATAAGATTTTGGTAACATAGAAACCCTCCAATCTGAAGATAAAACTAGGGTGGGGATGACACTCACAAATCTTCACTACCACAGCACCAATGTCTACCTATTAGGGCTATAAATTTGATCACTTATGATGATCCACCATGTGAGAGGCTTGCCCTATTAAGAGATTAACAAGACTATTAGATCTATCTTGATTAAAACTTTTAACACTTATAATGAACTAAGTATTATGTTAAGAGATTTACTTAGGCCTGTTAGGACCAATCTATTAAGAGATTTACCCTAATTCACTTTACCAAAAAAAAATTAGTACCTAATCCTTTAGTCTGCACTATCAATGTTGATTATGGATCTTCTCCTTCCAATCTCTAATATGATCTCCTATCTAATATATCTATAATCTTCTCTTCACTACATTACCTGGTCGCTACACTCTATTATTTCACATCTTTCACTTACAACCTCCAAAACCTAACTCCTTTGCATACAATACTTCACTTCTCTTCACGCATAGACTAATACATTTTTAGAATAGGTTTTGGATATGCAATTTTAAAGAAATCTATAAATTCTTCTAGAATAAGCTAAACGATCTAGATATGTTCCTTTTTCCATCATCATCTTATTGGTTGTCCCTCTTGCATAAGGATCAATGATCTACACTAAAATGTGCATCAACCTCCAAGTAACAAACTCTATGATCATTAAATGTGATTCACATGTTGGATCAAAATAGTTTACCTCTAAGTTTGTGTCATTTCAAGCATTATTGTTCAAATTGTGTTTCTTGGCACAAACTATCTCTAATGCTCAATCATAAATATTTTTCCTACTCATACTTAGCCTCAACTAGCTAAGCACCTTCTGTATGACTCAATATCCATATTCTTTTTCTTCTCAACATTTACTAAACTTCTCTTGCATAGGAATACTCAGTGACCAAATAATTGTTTAGCTCCTATAGAGCTTGGCATATACAAGATCATTTACAAGTCTTTACAAATATATGACTCTGTCTATAGAGTAACTTGGTCATAATGATGACCAACTAACTCTGCAATATATATCACTAAGTGTTTGACAATAGTAGAATACAAAACTAGAGAGATCAACAAATATATCTAGAACAATTATGGTTTGCATTTGAAAATATAATTTGACTCATGTTTTGTTTGGGAAACTTTGTGAGAAGTAAACAATAGAATCATGCTCATTAAATTTGTATTAGAAAATCTACATCTAAGCAACTAATAGAGAAATCAAATTTAAATTTAGAGAAATTGGAAAACTATGAGTTTTATTTCCATCTCAAAACCTTATTTTAATATGAGAAATTTAACAATAAAAAATTGGAGAAAAATAAATCCATCCAAGATAGAGAATGTAGTATATTGTGCTTACATATTTTGAAAGGATCTAAAGCATGCAAAATATTAATTGCATGCTTATTTTTATTTTATAAAAATCTAATCTAATCTTTAGATTTATTAAAAAATGTTTTATTATTATTAATTATTAATTTCAATTTTATTTTTCTTTTAGATATTAAAGAAATTATAAATACTATTTTTTTTTTTTATATGTAGATTTTTAATATTAATTCTTCTTAGAACTCTTAGTTTGATATAACTTATTGTATATTTATTAATCTAAATAGAGTTATAAGTTAATAAATATATATTTTTTATTTAATTATATTTTAAAAGATTTTATAGTAGAGTTTTCTATATAATAATCTAGTTATGAATATTTAATATTATGAGAAATTATAAATAATTTAATTGAATTTATAATTTAATCTTTGAGTTATTTGTATTGCATTATGAACTAAAGGAAAGGTAAATATTAATATTGGACTTAAATGGAAGTCAAGTTAGTATTTCATAAACAAAATTGATATTAATATTTAATTTAACAATATATATTTATGTTATTAATTAAGTCATTTATGATTTAAAAAATTTAAATTAATAACATGATAGTGTAAGTGCAAGAAGTTGGGTTTCACTTTTGGGTTAAAAGTGGAAGTGTTCTATTATTTTTTGAATTTCTTATCAATTGATATCAAAATTTGAGGCATTTAGAGATTTCAGTAATAAAAAATTTAGTACTTTGAATCTACTTTTTAGATATTTAATTTACTTGTATACACATATGATAGATTTTTTTTGGTATTGATCTTTAAAACGCACTTTTTTAAAATGCATATTTCAGGACCATACCACACTCATGTATGGACACCATAATTTTGCACTAATAAATGAACTTTTGTAAATCCTTTTAAAAGAAGTTACCTAACACACCAAACATTGATGAGAATATTTTTTCTTAATTTTTCATTGAATAATTTATATTTTAATTGGCTATAAAGCTAAACTTTAAAACCTTAACAATATACATTTACGTTATTAATTATTTATTAAGTCATTTATAATTTAAAATGATTTAAATTAATAACATGATCTACTATCACATGACACTTTTAATGCACAAATAGATTTGACATTTAAATACTTATTCATTTAAATAAGAATATTATCCTAGAACAATTTATGTAAACATGTATAGTCTTACTCTATTACTAAACACATCCTTGTGAAAGCTATCAAATTTCCACAATCCATGCAAAACATTCAATTTGATTGTTGGGAATGATTGTTTAGGTTTTTTTGTCATCAACATTCCAAATAATACTACATGATCCATCATGATTTCATTTTCTCCTTGACTCTCTTGCATCTTGATGATGGATCATGTAGTAGGATCAAAAACATTGATGACAAAAAAACTTAGGCAATCATTCCCAGGAAAATGAATAGAACATCCTTTATGACTCAATGTAAACATGGGAAAAGATGAAATCAATCCATGTTGCTAAAAAGTATGTATTTATTTATGTTTTGTTAAAGTCTAGTGATACCAATATGATGAGGAGATAAAAAGGACAAAGCCTATAATAGGCTCAATATTGGATGGAAACAAGAAACTGAAAAAAAAGCTACAGGGAAAATACCAAATATGAACAACACCTTATACGTTACATGTGTTCATTCATGGCAAGCACATAGGGATGTTGCCTTACCAAACACATGTTTCTTCAAACTGTAGCCCATTCTTGCAAATCGCCATGAAGAGAGTAATGTACATTCCTCCTACCCACTCTCCACCACACTCAGGCGAATTCACATGGTGTTCACGCGAGCAAGAGGCATTTTTGCCCAAATCAACTTCTAGAGGTTCTTGTGTGAGTCTGGCTTCCTACAGCAATAACTTTTAAACCAAAAAAATAATGCTACTTCTACTTTATTCAGAAATCAATAGATATGATATGCATCCCTAATCAATTTACAGAGTGAACAAAATAAAACCAAAACCAAGTAGCAAGAAAGCACTACAAATATTATTTATTTCATCTATTCAGGGCTGGATAATAATCTTCTCAACATCTCAGTCCTTCTTCACATAGAAAAGAAAATCTCAAATCATACTCTCCCAAAAGATTTCAGAGACAATTTATAAACAAAGCCAAACAATTAAGAGCTAGTTTTGGCAACCACCAGACCTGTAAAGGTTTTGTTTAAACCTTTACTAAAGTTATAACAAAGTATTAAATTAATCCCTAAAATTAAACACCACCCCAAATGCAATGCAAACCCTAAAATTTAATAATAACAAAAAAATTTAAACACCATCACAATTGCAAACCAAAAATTCATGTGCCCAGCACTTGCTCCTACAGCATGATGGTTATATGGGATTTGTGTAGTTAGCCAAAGTAGGATGTGCACTAGAGGTTTTTAAGATTTATTTTATGATTATTTGATGGGATGCCATGGTGCATTTTACAATTAAAATTGAGATTTATGTTTATGATATTTATTTTGATGAGCATTTATGATGACTTGAGTCTTGAGAACCAATGTATATTTTAAGTTTCTAGTTATGGAATTGGATTTGATTGTCATTGCTTTAGTGGTATGGGATACAATTGTGATTTGTGTGTTTTGAGAAAATAGTCTACATGCATCTTATGAGAGTGGCTTGCAATAGGAGTCAATACCCAAAGTGGCTGCCATGGTAAGTCATTTTAAGTTGTGTAAAAATGTGATAATATAGTAATTAATACTTGGGAAACACATTAACAAGATAAATAGAGATATTTCCTCTCTCATGCCTTAAGTGCTTAAACAAACTAAGAAATTGATCTTCTTTATCGTAGGTGGTAGAATTTTATTGGTGATAGTTATTTCTTTGCTGGGTATTATTCTTCAAACACTTGGCATTTGATTTGGAAGTAGTTTCCTTTAAATGGTTTATTTCTTTATTGTGAAACTTGATTTGGAATTTGTATCTTAATTTTGACTTTGGCATGTGGTTATTTTGGTATTGGATGATTGTTTTTTTAATATTTATTATCTTTTCTTTATTAGTATTTGTGTACCCTTGAGGTAGATTTGGCTATCAAGATTCCTTATCTAGGATTATTTTATGATTTCATATCTGCATGTGGATCTTACATTATCTCTCCTATGTGGTCAACAAAAAATGACTTCTTACCATTTTGGTCCCCTTTATATTGGAAGATGTTGGATATTTATTGATGCACTTGTATCATTATAATTTTTATTTGTACCCTAGAGATTTATATTTAGATGTTGTATGCATGTGTATTATGTATTTTATATTTGAGATCCTATGGGATGTCCCATAGTAATTTGATGTACATATATTTATTATTGTATACCTTATGATATGTGTAGTTGATGTTCTCTAGATGTCCTTTATCATATAAGTTGTTGTGATGTATGTGTGTATGAGATTATGTATTTTTTAATTCATTTTATAATTATGGACATTGTATTTTTAAGAGTTAAACTATTAATGAAACTTCGTAATGTGACTCAATGCAAGGAACCCATGAGGAATGAAATCTATATTGTAATTGTATATGTATATATAAATATTTTGTTTGTGTATATTGCTTCCACATTGTTACTTTGATGTTGTTTAAGCCTTTTTTTAAAATAATTTAGTAAACTTTGTAGCATATTAGGTTTATTTTTGTTGGGTTCTCTAGTAGGGCATTCCACTTTCCTTTCAATAGAGCCACCATTTTACTCTAGATAGTGATCACACTCTTCAACATTTCTTGGTCCATTTCTGTGTAGTTCCACCATGCCAAGTTGGACTCATCTAGTCTTGTATTTTTGAACTTGAACCTTTTAGCATATCCTCCCTCCTTATATTCAAATTTTTTTTCTAAATCCTTAATCTAATCAACAAGTTCATATGCATCCAACTTCTTGCTGAATGTGCGAACATCCAACATAACTTTTATACCTTCTCTATGTTCTTATTTGATTGTATTTATGAAATATTTTTATCTAGAAAATTTTCTAGGCTTAGATATTTTTGTCCTTTTTTTCCTCTATCTCTTCATCAGAGATTTAAGGATTCTTCCCTACTTGGCTTTCTTTTCTATTTATATCTTTTAGTACATCCTTAAATATGGCTTTCACCTTCTCATTTATTCTCTAGTCCATCTTTTCTAAGTATTGATATTCTACTATATTAGGAAGCAATATGTGGACCTCTTCTTGGTTTCCTTCTTTTGGCCAACACAACTTTTTCAAATTATCTCTTATACCAATATAATGCAGAGATTCTAGGACTTCTCAAGCTTCTCTTACGGTTGAACCATTTCTTTAGACATCTTCTTGGAAACATCCAAGTATCCAACACACTTATTTCCAAAATGACAACAACACCCTTCAAATTTCTCTTGGCTAGATCCTCTTTTGACAAGAAAAATGAGAAATTCAATCTTCACCTAGGTGATATAGCTTCTTAGATCAAGCCCAACCCTAGAGACTACCTAATGCAATCTAAACCCCTAGCATGTTGGGATCTTTTCACCATATCTTAAAACTAGTTATTTTTGTTTATTCCCATTCTCCTTGTACCTTACTTAAAAAAATGTTCCTCTAAATATAGCCCAAACTTCTCAAACCCTTATCTTTCTAAGTTATCCCTACTAGTAGACCTAATTGTAATTAGCTCTCCAAATTTTGTTTCTAGATCGTAACTCCCAATTTTCCTCAACAATACTCTAAAAGAATTATGTTGTCTGATACCCTTTTAGTGCTTATATGCAATGTATCAAAATGGAAATTGGCTTTCAATGTTGACTTATTTAATGAGAAGGTACCTTAATTAGTCCTAAATGGCTATTTTGACTATGGTTTGCAAAAAAATTCATTAGTTGACCTTCCTTGACCAATGGCTCATTCCATTATGTCTATTTGTAGACAACAAAAATCAAACAAACTTTTTTCCCACCCACACAACCCTCTTTTACTTTTAAAACTCAATTCCTACTCTAATTGGGCTTGTCACAACTAAATTCCAAACATAGTTGCCACAATTATGGATTGAGAGGAACTCTCCAAATGTAATTGACTTTAATGATATGTGCTTATACCTAATTCCCATAGATTTGGCTAGATCCAATGGTGGAATGTCAGACTATAGTCGTTTGTGTCCAAAACCTATAGTTTGAGTTCTTTAATGACTGTATTTCACAAAACTGAATTGATCTCCTTGTCTTGGGGCAACCATACTAGTCTTATATCTCCTTCTTACAACTACTCCAACTAGCTCCAAGAAAATTTTCAATTACTTTGTCATTGGATTACACAGTAGAAAATAGAGGAAAACAAAAAATAAAATTAATAATAAATATACCTCGTGTA
Source organism: Cupressus sempervirens (assembly GCA_028749045.1). Taxonomy (NCBI): domain Eukaryota; kingdom Viridiplantae; phylum Streptophyta; class Pinopsida; order Cupressales; family Cupressaceae; genus Cupressus; species Cupressus sempervirens. The sequence continues at coordinate 301,251,664 of CM053785.1, read as the reverse complement.
TGTAAAATGAACATGGAAACTGTTGGTTCTGACTGGATTTGAAATATGACAAACCTAGCATTCATACATGGTATGGGTCATTGATCATATACTGGATAGCATTTCTACGACTGCCCAAGTGTCAGATAGAACATGCGTACCTTGCATCGATGCTATCCTCTCAGACATCCAGAGCGCCATTTGCAATCGATGCCCTTGACAGCACATAACATGTCAGATCACAACTTATAAATCATTAAAAAATGTCAATTTCTTGGGTTTCAATATGAATGGGGTCTACAATTTATGAGAGCGAAACGGATGGGTGATGATAAAGGCTTCAATCTTTAGTGTAGTGATAAAAGCAGTCAGAGTTAAAGATTCGTTAGTGAATAATACAACTACATTTGTTTCTTTCTATTAATGGCAATAGGATCTTCTGCTGAGTCAAGATACGTATCCTATTTGGAACAATAGTCACCTCACTAGTTAATCTAGCTAAAACTACCGATGTGCTGCAGAAAAAAATTGTCCATGATTTGTTCATGTGGATCAGAGATGGCCGCGTTGGATTTCATGGTAAAATTAGTGTTCCCAAACACCAAGAATAAATGGTACGTTTGGATGATCTTAAAATTCCATCGACCTAAAACAATTAGGGTTTTGCGCAAGCATATTTTACAAAACAATTTATAACATATCATTATCTTCTAGTAAAATTAATAAATATCTCGCGTGCATTTTTTTTTTTTGGCTTGAGGGTAATGTAGGTCGTTTGAGTCATACGGTGGATTGCAGAAATCCTATAAATAGGAAGTACCATTGTTAAGCTTCTCAAAGCCGGTTGCTTATCTTTGTGTATTAGCAATGACGTCTCGTACGAAGATAATATGCTATGTTTTGCTAGGCCTTGTGTTTGTATGGGCCCTAATAGACGGTGCTATGGCGGAAGAGAAATATGAAGATCATGGGCACCATGGTGGATATGGTGGTGGAGGAAATAATGGTGGATATGGCGGTGGAGGACGTGGTGGTTATGGAGGTGGAGGGCATGATGGTGGTTATGGTGGAGGGCACAATGGTGGTGGACGTGGTGGGTATGGTGGAGGAGGACACAATGGTGGTGGACCTGGTGGGTATGGTGGAGGACACAATGGTGGTGGTGGATATGGTGGTGGCGGACACGATGGTAGGAGAGGTGGAGGTGGACATGGTCCTCCTGGCCATGGCCATGGGCCTCACAATTAAGTGAGGGCTCTGTGATATTCTAGACCACAGCAGAATTAGTAGCATACTATGCTATAAGTTACACAATAAATTAGCTGGTTATGGTCACTTATTGTTGGTTGCTTTGTGCTTCATAATTAAATCTATGCAAATGTATTGGCTGTAGTCATGTCTAATATGCAATAGTACGAAATAGTACAAGAATTCCAAGTGATGTTGCGAAATAATGTTTTATTGACTATAGATTACGGAATATAGGTTTGGAAAAGAATTTATCTCGGTTGCCTTATTATTATGAATTGTTTTGAATTGTAATAGTACCATTTAATTGATGTTTTGTCTCGAAGCCTTCAGTACTTTCCATATCTTTTTGAGTATAAAATCAAAAAATGATAGATATGGTATAGTTATGAATGGGTTAACTGATTTAAGTTTTTTAATATATTTTAGGAAAAAATCCATATATATTTTGAAGTTATTTAATTTGAATAGGTAAAAATACATGGTGGTAACAAATGAAGGGATAAAAAGGAAAAAGTGAAGGCAATTGAGAAATCAAAGTATGATTTTAACTTATAAATCAAATTGTTAAATAATGAATAAAATATATTTTTAAGATGTGTAAATAATTGAAAAAATATAATCAAAGGGTGAAAAATGTAAAAATGGTGTATCTTAAAGCTCCCAATTGTCACACATTTAGGGGTTTAGGTTTGTTGGTTCCTAATCTTCTCCTTTAGATGTTGGCTCATAGCTACTTTGACACTCTTTTTGTTTTGGGAACTTCATATCCATCATTCCTTCTACATATGGAACTGGCTTCAAGAGTAATGAGGCAAATATGGAAGACATCTCTATGAATTGCACTACCCACAATGTGCTCATTTGTTGAGTGATTTCCACATTTGAGAATTCATGCTATATATTGTACATGGGCTCATCTCATGTAAATGCTATGACTTCCTTCACCACTACATAAAAGAATTATTCAAATATTTATAGAGAAAGAACTTTGTAAGATTGCAAATATAAAAAAATAAAATTAAAAAATAGATTTTGGAAATTAAATCAATAATAAACATGCTAATTAATTTATAGATTCAACTTTTTGACCACACAATGAAGGATTAATTGATCAAACTAATTATATGATGTGGGACAAATTATGCTTCCATCCTTCTCCCTCTTGATTTAAGCCTCTAATTTCTTCAATGTGAAAATAATCTTGAATAATCTATTGGTGTTATATTTCTATTCTGACACCATGTAAAATTTTACAATATAGAACTAGCTAAGAAAAATTAAACAAAATATGTATAGAAATGAAACAAAGAAAAATGGCGCTAATGAAGAATCAAGATCCATCTCTTATTCCATGATGAAAATTACATTGTGCATGAATTTCTATTGTAGTTATCATTGGATAGATGTTTGCAATTTTCTTGTGACAAAAGACCTTATTTCCTCTTTGCATTCCTTAAGATTTTCTTTTCTACTTAGTTATAGTTAAGGAGGGATTTTAGTGTTATTAATTCTAACTTTATGATCACCTTCTATTTGATATGTTATTTATAGTGACTTACATGATTACTCCATGGATCAAGGGCATCATTACATTGATTTTTATTCATCTTTTAGTTAATTGATTGAATATTCACAATATATGCTCTTATTGTAGTGACTGATTTTGTATAAATTATCCATCATATGCATATTGTAAAACATCAATGATTAATTGAATTCATTGTTCACTTGTGTATTTTGATTTCTACAAGTATTTTTTAATTTCCTAGGTAGATCTATGCAGCCATCTCTAAAAATGTGTACATGGTATTAGAGATAAGGCTGTTAGGGAAAGGAGAAATTCTTTTGGTTTGCATAAATTGAAGATTGGAGCTATCAAGAATGGATTTTCTAGCATTTGTCTTTCTCAAGCAATTTATTTCAAACAAAATCCACGAATGTTTCTTAGGCCCACAAGCAGAGGCTTGCATCAAAATGTCATGACATTAGAGGTTGGACCCAATTCTACATCAAAGCTACATCAAGATCATGCTCTCTTCACCTGGATCTTTCCTTTCTTTTCTCTCTAGTGGTGTAGTACATTTTTGGATATGTCATGGTTATCGATATGAAATATTTATTTTCTTCCATAGTTGATCAGATTTATAGACAATTGGCACCTATATTTTCAACCACCAATTTATTCTTGTATGGTTGAGTAGTTTAATTAAGGTCACTCTTATAGAATCATGTATCGATTGCATCCTTGAATGGTAGATATTTTGCCTTTGTTTACCATCTATACTTTGTTTAAGGGGGCTATGCAAATTATGGTTTTTTGTATCTTCAATTTGATTGACATATGTTTTATTTTTATTTTCCATCTATTCATTGTTTGAGTAGTTTTGTTGAGGGTACTCATGTAGATTGATTATGATCTTCATCTTAGTTTTAGATGAGGTTCTTCATTCAAAAAATTGGTGGTTATGATTTGATAGATATCCATAATATTTTTCATGTCATAGAAGAATTTCTCTCTATAGATTTTTAGAAGAGGGGGTGAGGAGTTAATTGCCACTAGATTTTCTCTCTTATCTCCTTTATTTCATTATTTGTCTATTCTCCTCAGTTATCCTTAAGTAGGGGCGTCAGTGTTATGTTTTTTTTCTAATCCATATTTTACTTGGACAATACAACTAGTTACATGTGTTAAGTCTAATAAGACAAAAATATGCTCTCCACTTTCTCACCGTAATTTACTATTTTAAATATGGTTTATTTATTATATAAATAATGAACCAATGTAATTTTCTTCATCGAATAAGAGATGGATCTTTATTCTCAAATGACTCCTTTTTTCTTTGTTTCATTTTTATGTATGTTTTGTTTCTTTTTTCTTAGCTAGATCTATTCTCTAAAAGTTTACACAAAATCTCCACACAACATTTGTCCTCCAACAAGATTTGCAATTTTCTTAAAACTTACTCTTACAAGCGAATTCTATAACTTAATTTACTTTTGGAATATTTGATCTTCTCCTTTGAGAATTTTCTTCACCTATTTGACATAGATTATTTATTCATACTAGGTTTCACATCATTGACTTTGATAATATATTCTCTTTAAACTTAACTGACTTTCATTTCAACCTTTATTAGATGCATTGGTTTCATAATTTAATGCCTATGAATTTCTTCAAATACTACAAAATGTATTAAAAATAATAGTCCACTATGAATCATTTTCATAGTTATGTGTGAATTTATGTTACTAAGCCTAAAATTTCTTAGAAGCCCTCAAAATATATAATCTTTATCTTGACTACTAAAAAGTTGAAAACCACTTTCAAAAATATTGAATGTATATACATAAAATACAACTTAAGTATAATAAGGAAGAGTGTGCAACTTATATCGAGGTTACATTTTATGTATATACTTTCAGGAATAATATGGAATTTATAATTACATGTTACATTTTATGTATACTGTCCCACTTCTAAAATTGCCTCGTAGGGCCTATTGGATTTTAGTTAAAAATTTAGAAGGCCTTTTTAGATATAAATGTATTTATTTAATAAATTTTCATAGCGTGGATGCATTATACAATGCAAATTCTATAGTGTGGCTGTACTATAGAGTGATTGGGTTATGCTTTCAGTTTCCCAATCTCAAGACTCAAGCTATCCAACCTATAACATGATCACCCTATACTACAATCATGTTATTGGGTGATCACACTATTCCTTAGATATGGAAAAAAATGAAGTGACAAATGTTTGGCACCATATCTTTGTGCACTTACCCATCTATTAACATTTTTAAATCATTTTTAAAAATCCTCACTTTTAAGAACATTTATTTCAAACATTGTCTACATTTGGAGGTCTTATGTAGAGCATTATTCCATTGAACCAATACCATTTTACTAAGCTCTATAACAAGTTTCCAAGATTGTATCAAATGATTAAGGAAATATTTTGTGTAAAAAAGTTGAACCTAACAAGTAAATAATATTTTCTACATTACATTTTAAAATAGTAGCAATCCACAATAGTTACCAAAAAATCAAAATTCATAATATATCCACCTAAGAAGATTCATCAAAGATCAAAATTGGAAAAATATATAATCAATACAATTTGTTGAACTTTGGTTATGAAATAAGAATTATAAGGAAAAGGATGTGGAATTATTTTAATTTCAAAATTTCAACCATATCAAATGACACACAATTATGTATTAAACTCATATCCACGATTAACATCTAAAGCTTTTGACCTACTTTGCATGTAGTTCTAAATAGATACTTGATCAAGGTTGTCCAAAGCTAGGTACCTTCAAAAAAGTTTTTCTTATCATTATTATTTTTACTTGCTATAAATGTGTAGGTCTATATGGTGAATTCATACTTTGAAATTTTCCTCTTTAATCATTTCTGTCCTCAATTCTACTTGTTCATAATTGATATGATTCCTCTCATTGAATCTCCTTGTAAAATGTCTGCTTTCCCCACAATAGTAACATCTCTCATTAAATTTTTCATTGTCCCTTATTGATCCTTAAAAAATTCCTCAAGTAGTAGGCCCTCTCCATTTGAAGTTACCTCTAAAATTTGTCCCTCCTTTTTGTAAAAATATATATAATCCCCTTTTATCTTTCATGATTGACTTCTTCCACCACAATATTTCCTATCAATTAAGTTTTTTTGTTCTCTCAATTTTTTTATTCTAATCGGCCTTCTGCATTAACTTCTTATCTTCGTTTAGTGCCAATTGAAATAACTTGTTTGTACTATGTCTAGGGATAGACTACTAATTTCATCTTGGATACTAAGCCTTAATCTATTATGGTATTTGGAAATACTCTTTGATTCTTCCTCATGTCATTTATCTCTAATATGTAATCCATGGAACTCACATTGTGATACTTTTGTTTTAAACTTTTTAACCTTTTATATATGTGTACTTCATAATCAATTGGCATGAATTGTACTTCTACCCTTTCCTCCATCCTATCTTAGGATGTAATAATTTTTCTAACTTCCTTCACCCTCTCATCTTATAGGCAATCCCACCATGTAAGTGATGGCCCTTTCAAATTTTCCTTTGTAAACTCAACACTCTTATCTTTTAGAATCACCTTGTATTCAAAGAATTCATTTGATCTCTATCTATTCTATGAGTTCTTTTCCAATCACACTACCCCTAAACATAGGGATAAAACCTTTTTCATATAAGGAATCACTAATAAATGACTTCACATCCTCAAAAAATACTTTGTGATCAATAGGCAACTTCATTTCCATCATTGGTTTTAGTCACTTTTCTCATTCCTTGTCTTCTCCACCAGAGTCACATTCACATTCCTCCTTGATTTTATCCTTATTTATCTCCCTAATATTAGCTTCATACATCTTCTCAATAGCTTTCTTATTGCCACTTGAGACATGCTCTTAATAGCAATTGTGTCACCCTCTTCTTCACCTTCTTTTACTAATATACACATAGACCACCTATCCAAAGTGGCTTAAATACTTGTTCTAATACCACTACGATCTAGATACTAAAGGAAAGAATAGTTCTCTAACCCTAACCCACTTAAAAATTTTACCAAATAACTAATCTTTAAGGAATAAAATATCACATGCTTAGTTTGTATAACTACTCACGTCAAATGTTTAGTCACAACTTTAAATCACTCCTTAAGGTCACTTTGAGTGATTTAACACAACCTTTAATTTTAATACCACTACTCACATCAAATTCACTTATGGAAGTCATTATGCATTGTAGGCTCCAACTTAAGTGCATAAGGTATCCTTACTCCAATCCTTAGGGGAATGGATTAGGCTCCACCACACATCTTGTAATGGCATCAAGTTACCAACTTGACACCAAAAACCTACTAGTTAGATCTCACCAAATTTAGAAGGATAAAAGATCTAGGAGAGGCCTAGTTTTCTACTAGTCCTACTTCAGAGGTCTTTCACTAAAACCTCACAAAACATTGAATAACCCCACAAAAAAATATTGTTTTGAATACCATTTTTGACATTACACAGTTTAAGTTAGAAGGTGATCTCGACTGCTCAATACATGGTTGAAAGTATTATCTATGAAAAATTTTATTGATTGATCCTCCCAACAAAATCAACAAAAGACCTCTCTAAATAAATCAAACTAGAAAGTTTAACCTCACTTTAGGTCTAATCCACTGCCCAAGTCCTATGTGACCACTTTTCTAGTTAGACCAAAACCAAGAGTAAGCGATGCTTGGTTGCTAATCAGTCATATCTCATTAATGTCACCATTAAAATACCAACATAGTTCTAAACTACATTGATGATATTAACATTCCAACAAAGGTTTGGATTTTTCAATGATGGAAAGTCAAGATTGGCCATTTAATTCAAATATCCAAGAAGAGTGAGGGTTTGATGGTTTTTTTCAAAAATATGAATAGATATAAATAAAAAATTAATTAATAGGAACTAAATTATATGGGATGTCAAGGAGACCATCCCCCTACATAAACATGTACATTACACTTGTAGATAAATAGATACAAAATTATGCACATGCAAGAAATAATGAAATGGATAGAAAAATTGATATGTTTCACTTGCATATACTTGGCTGACCTAGAGGGCTTGTACGTGGTTAGAAATCTACATGTTAGGGATAGTTTTTTCTGAAATGGTTACTTTGATCTCTTGACTCCACTATTTTACTTGGCCAATTGTTCACTTATCTATCTATATATGGCTACCTATCTATGGCTTTGATAATATTTCTTAACTCGAGTTGTAAGTGTTGTAAATTACTTAGACACTTTGTTCAAGCCACTTTAATCTCTCTCTCTAGTATCTAGGTAACTAATTACTCTACCTCTCTAGTATGGACATCAACGTATCTTGTATCACCTTATTAGCTTCTTATAGTCTCCTTCATGATTGACTTTCTATCTATCATTATGGGTTTCATTTTTTTTCTTCCAAATCTCAACCAAGTCTAGATGATCATGAGCTCCTACATGTCACTAAAGTGTTTCAAGACCTATATGCTCAATTCAAAGAACTAGATAAGATAGATGATCCCACTTACCTTCACATCACTAAGTGCATAAGGAAAAAACCCTCTAAGCTAAAACAACTAGTAAAAGAGAGGATAGAATCATTAAATGAATATTTCTTAAGGACTTTACATGCATATGATTTATCTTCTTTAAGGCCATCCTCTTCTTCTAATTCCACATACTTTGTCTCTATAATACAATAGTTGTATTCATTTATTAGATCTAAATACCTTTTTAGAGAGCAAGAAAGTGATATTGCCTATGATCAGGAAGCTATGCACAATAAGCCTATCTTTGACCAATATGATGAAGGCATGGATGTATTCTATGCACTTGAGAAGCAACAAAAGGAGCCTAGACATACTTTTGAAAGGATGCTTACTCCTTTTGGGGACTTTTATGACATAATTTTGCAAACACTTCTTGACAAGTTAATCTTATCACGTTGCCTATGTCCAACTCATATGGAAACCCATTCTTGGAAATCTATTCATTTTATCATTGAGATAATAATCATAGTACTTTAGATTGCATATAGTTGAAACATAAATTCCAAGATCTTATTGATGATTGGATTGTTGATATTGGGACCCCTAATGACTCATGTGATGAGGATACTATTCTTGAGCAAGATCATATTAATGAGCCTATGTGTAGTGATCATTTCCTTGATACATTTAATTATTCTAGAGCACCCATGAACCTCCTAAAACTTTAAACCTTTCCAAAATAAATCCATCGAATAAAGAACCTAATGCTTTCCATATTGATTATGTGTACCCTTAATGGATACCTCTAAAAGAAACTCTAGCTAATCTTCACTTTGCTGCAAACCTTTTTCATACTACTAAGACTAAATATCCTCAATGTTTATATAATGCTATGACCACTATGTCCACTTTAACTAGCTCCTCACTATCTCTTCAAGGTCATATTGTGCAAGCTCCACCTCAACCCTTATCCTCAGAAATGGCTCCATGTCAAGAGGACTACAAAATAGATAATGAAATAACTATCTAGAAAGATCAAGATAAAATACCCTTTCATCTCCTTCAAGATGTCACCCCTCTATGTTCTATATCATGTCCTTCTCCCAAATATGATGAAAATACCACTTCCTCTACTTCCATTGAGATTACTAAAACTATGAGAAAATCACTATGCTTATCCTATTAGAAAAAATTTGCCAAGATCAAAGCATCCCCTCTTGATCTACTTCTTTGTATCCATCTTAAAAATCTACTCAAATTTTAAATGCTCCTGCTAAAGATATTGCTCCTATCAAAGTTACTCATAATTTATTAATGATCTTTTCCATGCTACTCATTCTAAAGATTCTCATATACCTATCCACTATCTATTTTCATCTCTTAAGTCTATCCTTGGTCCTTATCCTTCAAAGTTAAATCCTTCAAACTATCCTTCCATATTGTTACCTTATGTTCCTTCATCTCTCATACCCTTCACTCCTAGATCATCATCCACTTTTCTCATCATACCTCAAGATAAACAAAGACATTCATCCTTGAAAAAAAATTTCAACCCATACATCTAAGTTAGTGATATCAACCTTATTCATCTGCATACATCCAAAGTATTTTGGAATCAATTTGGATGTACAACATAGGAATAAATGCAAGAATCTATTTAAAAACAAAGATCACTATGTCCTATCTAATTGACATCCAAATACAAAGAGAAAATAAATATTAAAGAGACCACAAAGGTCCACTAACAAAAGAGAGAAATAAAAGAAAATATGGCTTCCTAAATCTATTATTGGAGAAATCTATTCTAAACAATCCAAAGGAAAAGAAAACTTTAAAGCTATATGGATTTCCAAGCCTCTTTTGAAAGACTTGAATCATGAAAATAAATAAAAGATGGCATTGAAACTTCCAAAGGCTTCCACATCATCTTCATCCAAAAATATTCCTCAAATGCTTCCAAAGCCTTCCATGCCATCTTCCAAAAGTATCTTACCATTTCATATATTAAAACCTTTAGATGTTTCATCCATGAGTCCTCCATCATTCTACCACCCTTCAAAGTGTCAATATTGATCTTGCCTACTTTTTCACTCACCATTATGAAATATTTTCAAAGCTAAAATTACCTATCATCCATCCTCCTTTTATCCATCCAAATCATATGACCCAATCCTCCATATAACATTTCTATCATGTCCCTTCCATTGCCCTGTCAACATCTTTGTACATATCTTTCTATGGTCTTGTCTTATCATGGCTTATCCTTCCAATAGAAGCACTATCCAAATTGAAAATTTTTGAATTATTTGTTAGAATCCCAATAAAAAAGAGAGAGAAAATGTTTAAAAGTGCTTTGGTGAAAAACTGGTAAAAATGTACCTTGGTAGATAAAGTAAAGAGAAATAAATTCATCCTATGGTGAAAACTACTTCTTGTGGTCCCTTGGATAAGTACCATAATGAAAATATGGAAAGATGCATCATGTGTAATTCTTCCATCATCCATATATTCCCTCTTCTCACTTTGATGTTGACAATTTTGGGTTGTCCTTGAGCATTCACTATCTTATCCATCAGGTTCATTATCACGGTCTTGCTCATCCACTTCATATCTCATTACTCTATCCTATCAAGTTCACCTCTAGGTATTGATCATAATAAAGATGAAACATGATTCTTATTTAAGCCTCTTGACATATCCACTCTTTTTGGATATACACTTTCAAAGAATCATGTCATTATTTGATATGTTATCTTCCTCATTAGCTTCTATTTTTTATCCAACACATGTTTCATATGGCTATGTTTCCCTATCTTGGGCATTCTTGAGGAGATGGTCCTTAAGAATCACATCCACTTGATTCATGCATCATTGCCTATTCATCTTATCTTTCATCTTGCTAATTCATATAATGTCTTACACCTTGCTAGATGAGCATATTTACTAAGATGGTGTGTGAAAAGTGGATACCGTGTATAAAATTCAAAAGTACACATTAGAAAATGATGTTAAGTGTACTTTTGATCAAATTTCAAAATGGTCCTTGGATCAATAACAAGGCAAGGCTAAAAATTAGAAGTTTTGAACTTTTACTGAACATGATCACGTTATGCTTAACAAAATGTGATCACATTTTTAGAAACTAGAAGAATTTCTTCTAGTTCTCCATAACCTCATCGGGTTATGATGAACTATGAGAAATGAGAGTGAGATATATAAAGAGAGGGGGGTGAAGGAGATGTAAGGGAAGAGTATGGATAAATGGGGAGAGAAGGAGAGGGGGGAATGATAGAGTTCACATTTCTCTATGGATAATTCTACAACACCTGTTACTTCTCTATCTAAATTTATTTTTGAGTGCATGTATATTGAAGAACATCTATCACTACTTTTACTACTAGTAGATGGCGAGTATTCATCATTGTCATCATCTAATATAGGGTCTCCCCTTTCTAGTTCTTTGGGCCATTATCTATAACTTAAGTCATGGGTCAAGTACACTCTTCCCACTTATTTCCATTAACCAAATGGGCTTTTCACTTAATCTTGAGTAATTGGTTAATAGTTTTATTCTTAACATAATTCATAACCTAATTCTCCATAGATAGTTTTCTTCTTAATCATTGTAATATTTTCTTCTCAACTGAACATTTTGTTATCAGTTGATATAGAATTACAATTTTCTCTTGGCCAATCCTTTAGGAATATGATTAAGCCTTTAGATTGACAAAAGAGTGGAAATCTAGATCTATTTGAAGAATAGAATTAGATCCCCAATTTTAAAACTTCATCACCCAGTAAATTTTCAAGTTTGAATGGCACTATTTAATTGATTTTTGTTGGCACAGAGAACTTTGGAAAAAATAAGCATTTTAAGGTAGGCATTCCCATCATCCTCATAAGATGAAAGCTTGAACTACTTTCTAGTTGCTCTTTATCTAGTGATTTTGAAGGAAATAACATTCTTACTAGAAAATTGAGTTTCCAAGCAAATAGTTTCCTTTTAGTTGTATGGATCAGATTTTAGTATCAAAATTATCTTGATGTATTTTTCCCAAAATACATGGGAATGTACAACCACTATAATTTTCTCTGTCTTGTCATCTTTATTTATTATTGTCAAAGTGTACATAACTACAAAGGACTTATTCGCTTCACAAGCTATAGACTCTGAAAAACCTCTAAAAAATTGTTGTCTTCTATTTGTCAATAATTTGAATGATGGACATACAAGATATCAAAGGATATTCATATACAATTTTATTTTTTAACAGACCTCCTACTGAAATCCTATGCAAATATATGACAATTGAAACAGACACCTCCCTTTTCTCTATTGCTTGTGATAGTATTTGAGCTCCAAGAATTGATAGGATTTTATGATCCCTTAGATTGTTAAAACTAGT